>CM031240.1:769815981-770207944 GCA_018340775.1 Taxus wallichiana var. yunnanensis
TACGCTCAACCATGTTATGGGCAGCTGTTACCACTGAAGGAAAAAATAGGCGAATAAAAACACAAATTGAGATTTGTTATAACTTCTTGACAAGGTCATCTCCAAGGAGTACTCCAAATCAACAACAGGTATTAAAAAGAGCAAGGGTTCAGATCTACGTACCGGTAAGTTACGCTCAGCCATGTTATGAGCAGCTGTTACCACTGAAAGAAAAAATGGCATAAGTGAAGAAAAACACAAATTGAGACTTATTATAACTTCTTGAAAAGGTCATCTGCAGGAAGTACTCCAAATCAGCAACAAGTATTAAAAAGAGCACCGCACAAGTATTATTTCTGATGATGCAACGAAAGAGCTCCTCCGCTCAACAGTTACAGCCGACGAAAGGGAATTCCGCAATCACTTTGATGAAAAGGATTTGAGGAATGACGTCGCCGAGGCATGCAGAGGTGTGCCCATACTTTTGATGCGTTTTGGCACTCATTTATGATATGCAAGAGACCGGAGCAGTTACGAGGACACTATAACAATGGAGATGAAGAACAACTCGGTGAAAGGATTTTGTTTGTGTATAACAAACTGAAGGACATTGACGTAGAGGCTCAGGAAGCGTTCCTCGACATCTACACTTATTTTCATGGTTGGGAGTGGGATCTTCTTGCTCGTATTGTAGGTACAGGAATGTTTCACACTCTTGAAAACAGAATGCTTGTAAATAGATCAAGTGGAAAAGGAACGCAACTGAACACATTATTTGATTTTGTGCATATCCTCCCCTCATATGGGTGCTCTGATTTGTCTAGCAATTAGTTCGCCGGAATTGAGCGAGTTGAGAACCTTCAACTTCACAAGCAATAGTTCCAGTGGCTTCATTCCTCCTGCCAAATTTCGAAGCACTTCTCTTCCACGAGAATAGTATGAATGCGTGAACAGGGCTAAAAAATTAAAAACGGACACGTGAACGATGAAAATCAGGAAGAGAACGTTGATACAATCGGCGTAACGAATGGTGAAGATTATATCTGCCACTTTCATCTGTCATAATTTTCTCGCAACACCCCCTCATTCTCATTTGAAATAATTCCTTTGGCCACTATCGTCTGTCATAATTTTCTCGCAACGCCCCCTCATTCTCATTTGAAATAATTCCTTTGGCCACTATCGTCTGTCAGAATTTTCTCGCTCCGCCCCCTCTATTCTCATTTGAAAGAACGTCTTCGGCATAATTAAAGAGATGTTATTTTATTAAGAAATTTGGGATTAAAACTCTCCGCTTAGAGATTAACTCGGCCTTTCCCTAATTCATGGCAAGTCATCCTTTGTTGCAGAGACTGAGCTACCACTTAAGATCGCACCTTGGCATTAAGGTTTGACCACCACTTCCCTAATTGCGATAAAACATAAAATATAGAAAGAGAAGGTATAAGAGTGAAAGATAACTCATTATAATATACACGCAGGATTTTGAGACAAAATTGGGATAAAACATAGAATATAGAAGAAGGAAACACGTGTTGGAGATCGGTGTGGGACACGAGGAATTATGAGGAGAATATACAAGGGGCACTCAATGAAAAGAAAAGAAGATTTGGAGAGCAACAAGTCTGCAGAGAAGAAAGGATAAGATGGGTCAGAGAGGGCGTTTCACATAATTCTTGGAAGACCTGGGACAGAGAAGAAATCTCATATTGGAGAAATCCTTTTCGATCACCTTCTGAATCGTAACGTAGCAAGGTTGATATCCATGAGCCCCCAACTAAATAAAAAAAAGAAAAATACATGGAAATTTTTCTCTTGATTATATAAATGCATATTAATTATGAATCTTAGATTAATCCTGAGGAATTTAACCGGTTCTACTAAGACCAGAGATTGTTAATGCTCTTTACTCCGTCTTTTTATAAATTACATAAGAAAAATCCAAAACTTAAACAGTAGGGGAAATTTCCTATTTTATCTTAGATGATAAACCATAAATTGAAGCATTAACAATAAATTCTATATAGATGGCCGGTAGAAAGTGATAATTCAATTATTCCTTGCTCTTAATAATTGTGAGTAAGTCATGTATATATATGATTCCCTTGTTTGAATTTCTTCATTAATGACCAAAAAGGCCGACAAAAAGTGATAAAAGAGACATTAGAAAATATACAAAATGATGTGAGAATCCAAATTTAAAAAGAGAAAATGAAAGAATTGCCCAAAGGTTACAATTATAACTAAGAGCTCATGTCCCTAATGAACATTACTTTCTGGGATGCTCGAGAGGATATAACAGAAAATACAAAGATGAGTCACGTGTTGTTGAATGTCCAAAATTAAAGCGACCATTAGAGAAGAGAAAGTACCGAGAGTATCAAGTGGGATGAAGCAATGTAAAAGTAAAATAAAATTGTTAAAGTCTAGTTTTATTTCTTAGGAATCATGCATATAATGTCATATGTAGATGTGTGATGTATTTAGTAAGTGCATGGTTTCGTGACTAGAGATATTATGTCTTGTACATTTAAAATACTAGATGCATTATTCAATGTAATTATGAACATCATATAACGACCAATTCTATAGCATAATCAAATAAATGGGAACAAATACTAGAATCATTCATGAAGAAGAATACATAAAACTAAAAAAACATCATATATTGAAACAACATATAATTAGGATGCGGAAGTATTGACTTTTCTAGGTGGTGTGGGACACTGTGGATGATGGGACTTCTAACATACTAACCAATTTGGGTTTTTAGTATCATTAGGGATAAACAAATTAGATTACAACCAAATAAGCATTAACATGAACATGTGGTATGGGACACTTGGAAGAGTTAGTGTTGTTTGTGATTTGACATTAGTTGACAATTTGTAACATGGAGATAATTTTGTTTTGTTTCCAATAGTTGTATGGGATAAAAAGTGAGTATGCTAGATGTGTTAAGCTTAGGGGATGTGAGAGTATAAAGGGTGATAGATAATCCTAGTTTATGGAATCACATATAATGAATGATAAGAGGTTGCACAAGGTATGTTATGGATTAACACATAAGATACCATCTTAAATTATCGCTTCTAACTATTCATTCTCTAGCATTGTGATAGATTTCGAGACTAGTGGGTACCTACTAATATCCATAGACATTTGGTCAAAAGTAAAAGTATCATATTATGATTTTAGGATGCATATTATTCATACCATGTTGATGTCTAGTAGTTGATTGGGTGACTAATTACACACGAGAATCTCTCTTTCCTCATTGATTACCACATATTTCTCTCATGAAAGGTAGGGAAACTCTCAAGAGTTGAAAAGGTGTGTGTGGATCTGTATGGGTCATGGCTTGATGTAAAGCACTATGATGATGTTATTTATCTCACTATATTTGGACAATGAAACAGATTTATATGAATTGTCACATGGTGTTTTTAGTAAAATTATAGCATTGTATTACATTGATACTTATGTAAAAATTACAAGATCGAATTTTTAAACCTTGTTAATATAAAATTGATATTTACAATGTATAAACTATGAGAAGTTTAGATGTTTGTATTATATACGAAGGATGGTTTTCTTAAAGATTTTTTTTTATCAAAATGGTGAAGAATTTAGGTCATAGTCATTAATTGTGAGGTAAGATACAACTTATAGAATGTATTTTAATTTATGGCTTACGAATCTATTATAGTAGAAAAATAGAAAGTAGAGAGATATCACGTGGCTAAAAATTAGTGTGATGTATTTTTGTTATGTAGTATATTAAAAATTAGATAGGTGAATGAATAAATTAAAGAACTTATTTAATAAAATTAACAATCGTAATGCTTAATCGATATGTATGGTGGTATTAAAATATAATTGTGGGTTCTCATTCTTTAGAGTTAAATGAAATGCTTTATGTAGTAATGGGCGATTAAATAGACGAGAATTGACTTAAATTAATCATTAGTGATTATATTTTTATTTCACCTATTTCATTTAGAGGAAAATTATGCACGTTAATGAAGTACTCATTATTAGTTATTAAGATAAAAATAAACTTGGTATAAATGTAGACCAATATTGTCATTTATATTCCTTTAATGTGAACATATTATTAAGTAGGTCTAGGAAATTGAGTGGGTTTTTTTCCTTGCCTTATTGAAGGGTGATTATAGATTCCATTTTATTAATGTATGTCCAAATAACTATGATGTGTTTTTATGGTCACCCATTAGGGGGACACTACACTTTTGTATCACATCTTAGTTTCAATGCTACAACCTTACATGTGTTCACTACATTTTCCAAGGTTGTAATATACTTTTCTTGTGATATGCCAAGATTTTAAATGGAAAGAATAAGGGGAGCATCAGAAAGTGGTGATGCTTACAATTATTGAAGTGAAAGAAATTCCTTATTTTGGCGAAGAATTCATAAGGTAGAAACAAGAAGGATTAGATAAAAGTTTTGCATTACTGACTGACACTCAAGATAAGATCATTGCACTTGAGTAGAAGGATTCGGATGAGGAATACATTGCTAGGAATTCTCAAGGAAGTGAGGCCGATGAGGGTGATGATAAAAATAAGCAAGCTATGAAATATACCGGTGACTATATTGGTGAATAGGTTCCTAAGAGAGCTAGGTTTGAAACAGAATAGGATAAAGACCTTAAAAGGGTTCTTCCACCTAACTAATCATGAATTTTACTAGGAGATGAATCTAAAGAATGAATGAATAAAATGGAGAAGTATTTTGATATTCATAAATTCCCATTAGAAATAAAGATAGTATGGATCACATATCGGTAGATGGGTGAAGCATCTACTTAGTGGAACAATAAAAGTTTGAGCATAATTTGAGTGCCCAAAATACTATTGTTGTATATTTTTTCCTCCCGGCAGACGCACCAAACGCGGGTTTGGGAGTCGGCGGAATCAGGGCAAGTCGCGGAAGGAGTCGGGCGGAGGAGTCGGGAAGACAGGGGGGAGGAGCATGGCGCGGGGCATGACGGAAGGGCTCGAAACCCGACACCATAAAGAAACGCGGGTTTAAGCGGCGGAAAGACACAGCAAAGAGACATGTCGGGTGGTCTCCAAGACCCGACAAAGAGGAAAATATGTGCGCGGGCCTCCGAAACCCGACGCCAAAGAACATGTCGGGAGGTCGTCAAACCCGACACAATGCAATTCGGGTTTCCATGGCGCAAAAGCAAGTCGGGTTTGCACGTCGAAGAAGCATGTCGGGAGCTCGCCAAAGCCCGACACCAAAAGACATGTCGCGAGGGTAGAAAACCCGGCGCAAAGGGAAATCGGGTTCATAGTCGGGTTAACAAGTCGAAACACATGGATCGGAGGCATGTCGAGCGGTCCTCTATACCCGATGCAAATGCACAAGGGAGTTCCGAACCCGACAGGCGTTGGGGATCTCACCTACCACCATGGTTGTTGAAGAGTTAAGTGCAGTCTTGGAGGTGGTTGGGGCAGTTCGAATTCCTCTCTTCTCCCTCTCTTTTCCTCCATATAAAATGTAAGGAGGGGGCTGTTTTTAAAAGGTCGAACATTTTTGTTTTGTGCCTCCTCCCTTCTTCTCTTTGGCAGGTGGAGTTGTGGAGCTCAAACCTCCCATTTGAAACTGTAATGCACCTTTGCCTCTGGGCATTTTTTGCAGTGTATTGTATCAACCTTCGGAGCAAATAAATGCATGACTGTGGATGTTTCTCAACCCTCTATGTGTTTCATTTTGCATCCTCCTGATCTTTCACTGTGAATATGTTTATCTGTGCATGATATTGCATTCCATTTCTGTGGTCTGTGTTTAATTGGCAAAACATGTGTTCTTCATTCCTCGGTGCATCACCTCCTTAGCTTAGGTTTATTTTTATGCATTTCTCTCTCCCTGTCTCCTTGGTAGTTAGATTAGGTTTTTGGGTAAACCTCTGCGTTTTATTGGTGCATCTGAACAGAGGAATAGGAGCCGGCCTTCATCCGGAGAGCTTTTCCGATTTCGCGAGGTCCCACACTTGGGAAAAGCTCCATGTTGTGCAATCGCACTGGGAGTCTCAAACGATCGCGTTGCGGAGTCCCAGGGGTGCTGTGATTCGACACCAACAGTTTTGGCACGCCCGGTGGGACCAAGAGGTCATTCCATCAAAAATTTGAAGGAGTTTTTATGAAATTTGCACTAAAAATTGCAGTTTTTACAAATTTCAGATTTTGCACCTCCTAGCCTGAACCCCGAAATCAATTTTCAAGGGCTTAACTTGCTCAAAACAAGTCAAAATTTCACCAGTTGGTAGATCCGACTGTAATCTTCAAAAGGGTATTCTTAGTTTTTGAGATTTTGATTTTCAAAATTTCAGGTTTTTAGTGATTTCGGGTTTTCGGGATCCGAGAGCATCAAAGCGATGTGAGGTGTTTTGTTTCGGGATGCATTGCATGGTCCTACCCCCGGCAGCAGTGATTTCGGGATTTCGGGATCCGAAAGCATCAAAGCAAAATCGGGTTTTGAGGGGTGTCGGACATGTTCCAAGTTCCGACACATAGCAATTCGGGTTTTGTGAGTTGCATCGCATGACCTGAGTTCCGACTGTGCTTTTCGGGAATCCGCAGCTGCACAACATGACATGAGTTCCGAACTGAAGTTTGCATTCCTCCGGGTCTTTCAAATTTTAAATCTCGATTTCGATATTGTCAAGTTTGGTGTGTAACTTGGCAACATCCAGCCTTTTAGAGGCATTTTCAAAAAACACATCTGGCGACTCCACCTGATCAGCAACCCATTTCTCTGAGTTACAGACCTATTCCCATCCATTTCCACCCATCTTTCTTTCCATCTCTTTCATTCTTTTCCATTCCATGAGGTTGTGCAACCATGACTTCATTTCCATCATGGAATCCACATCAACAGCAGCAATATATCACACCTCCAACATGTTTTACAAATCCTCCAAATCAGCATTTTGGTCAAGTTCAGGATCAACATGCATACCCATATGAGCAGCAATGCCAAAATCAGTTTGGCTATGGAGCTTTCAAGAGCAAGGGTACGCATGCAATGAAGACAATGAAGAAGAAAATGCAGATCTGCTGGAGAAAATCCAAAAGATGGAGGTGAACATGGTGCAATCTAGGGCTCAGGCACAAATGAAAGCATTTGGAATTGGTTGCGAGCACCTTGTCCATGGGTGGGACCTTTTCCAAGGCATTACAGCTCTCAAGAGAAGTTAGACTTCATGATTGCAACACTTTGCCATTACTTACAAGTGGATTGAAGGAATAGAGGTGTATGAGAGAAGTATTCTGCAACCTTGTCAATGGGTAAGCACACCACCTCATACTCTTTCTTTTCCTCCTTCTCAATCTATATCATTTCAGCAGTGTCAAGTTTTAAACTCACCATCTGCTGCCCTAAATGTTGAATCCATCCCTCCACCCCCTAGTCTTCCATCCCATCTCAGTTTTTCTGCCCTCTTCTCTTCCAAATCCAAACCCCCTCCACAAGAGCTAAATGAAGTACCTTCCACTCCAAAGAAACAAGAGGTTTCACCGCCTCCACCACCACACAAAATTGTCAAATCAGTTGAGTTTCAACCTATCCCTCCTATTGCATTCCCTAATCCATGTTGGGAGGATGAAAATCGAAATGCCAGCCAAGGAAAACCACAAAGAAAAGAGAGTGCCAACAAAGAGGAAGAAATTCAAAGTCTGAAGAGTTGGGCTCTTAGATTTGGGATGACAAAGATCCCCTTGATGGTTAGGCCTACAGAAGAGGTTGGGGTTGGAGAACAAATGGTGGTCAGGACTGATTCTGTTGCAGCAGAAGAAGGAGATCTTGCAGTCCCAACTTGTCCTCTAGAGCAGCAGATCGAAGAGTTTGACTTGACGAACTTCATGCTGGAGGAGGAGCTCATTCAAGAGCAAGATTGTCTTCGAAAATTGGAGGAAGAAGAAGCTGCTCCAAAGGCAAAAGAAGAGGAGCACATCCTAGTTGTGGAGGAGAAAATTGCGGATCCAAAGGGTTTGAGCACAAAGCAGGTTACAGGAGAACCTTCAGTTCTTCTTTCTACTTCACCTCTCTCAAGTTCCAGTGCTGAAAAGGAGTTTGATCTCTCAAACTCAATATTGGAGAGTGAAGGAAACCATGGTGGTCAAGTTGCAGATCAAGAGGACACCATGGAGGAAGTTGAACACGAGCAGCAGGACAGCAATGAGGCAGTTTACCTGTCAGATTTGGAGGACTGTTTTGATGGAGAGGAACCGGTTGAGTTTTCACCATTCTCTCTTTCATCATCCACATTCCAAACACTAGAGCTCTGCTTTGTCATGAAGGAGAACATTCATTTGCAGCAGCCTGCATCTTATAGCAGCTCTTTGGAATCAAGATTGGAAGATTTTAATCTTCCATGTTCTTCATCGGAGGAAGAGAAAGGACAGAAGGATTCCACCATTTCTTCCACATCATCCATTCAAGAGGGTCTACAAGAAGACTCCATTCTTGGAGTACAAAATCAGAGCAATGGGCATACTCAAAGGATCATGCCGTGCCCAATCAGATACTTGGCTTCATTGGAGCCAAGGGAGAAGCCAAAACCAGTCATGCTCGCTTCTGAGCATGAGGGTGAGATACAAAGTACCAGGATCAGCTGCCATACCTCTTCAATTCGAAATGCGAGCAACTAAAAGAGGTATTGAATTTGCCTTCAGTGATACCTTGATGATCTGGGTGGAAGACCAGACTTCTTGTTGATGTTCCATTCATCCAACCAGCCATTTCAATGCCAAATCGTTGCATGGTTGCCAATTTTGAAGAAAGGAAGCTATTTTGCACAACCATTGCGGGGTTTGTTTAGCATCTTTGCTTCCAGGTTAGAGTAGAGTAGGTAGGTTTGCTTTCAACGAGAAGAAGTGCTTGTGCACACTCTGCATGTTTCATTTGGAGCATGTATGATTTTCAGTTTTGTACATAGTTTTTGGTGTTGCTGGTTTTGCTCTTTGCACGGTTCATTTCAGCGGCATTTTGGTGAAACAACTCCGTGTTCAATGGGTTTCTGTGGCTCGGAGAAGGAGTTGCGGTATCAGGTTCAGGATCAGATATCGGGTTGGTTTAGGTTACCGCTTATGACTCCATGCCCAATGGATTGCTAAAAGGCCACTGATCTTTTACCTAGCAGGCAGGTAACCCCGTGAGTCGCCAAATTGTTGTATATTTTCCCCTCCCTACGCGAGACGCACCAAACGCGGGTTTGGGAGTCGGCGGAATCAGGGCAAGTCGCGGAAGGAGTCGGGCGGAGGAGTCGGGAAGACAGGGGGGAGGAGCATGGCGCGGGGGCATGACGGAAGGGCTCAGAAACCCGACACCACAAAGCAACGCGCGGTTTAAGCGGCGGAAAGACACAACAAAGAGACATGTCGGGTGGTCTCCAAGACCCGACAAAAGAGAAAAATATATGTGCGCGGGCCTCTCACGAAACCCGCGCCAAAGAACATGTCGGGAGGTCGTCAAACCCGACACAATGCAATCGGGTTTCCATGGCACAAAAGCAAGTCGGGTTTGCATGTCGAAGAAGCATGTCGGGAGCCCGCCAAAGCCCGACACCAAAAGAACATGTCGCATGAGGTAGAAAACCCGACGCACAAGGAAATCGGGTTCATAGTCGGGTTAACAAGTCGAAACACACGGATCAGAGGCATGTCGAGCAGTCCTCTATACCCGATGCAAATGCACAAGGGAGTTCCGAACCCGACAGGCGTTGGGGATCTCACCTACCACCATGGTTGTTGAAGAGTTAAGTGCAGTCTTGGAGGTGGTTGGGGCAGTTCGAATTCCTCTCTTCTCCCTCTCTTTTCCTCCATATAAAATGTAAGGAGGGGGCTGTTTTTAAAAGGTCGAACATTTTTGTTTTGTGCCTCCTCCCTTCTTCTCTTTGGCAGGCGGAGTTGTGGAGCTCAAACCTCCCATTTGAAACTGTAATGCACCTTTGCCTCTGGGCATTTTTTGCAGTGTATTGTATCAACCTTCGGAGCAAATAAATGCATGACTGTGGATGTTTCTCAACCCTCTATGTGTTTCATTTTGCATCCTCCTGATCTTTCACTATGAATATGTTTATCTGTGTATAATATTGCATTCCATTTCTGTGGTCTGTGTTTAATTGGCAAAACATGTGTTCTTCATTCCTCGGTGCATCACCTCCTTAGCTTAGGTTTATTTTTATGCATTTCTCTCTCCCTGTCTCCTTGGTAGTTAGATTAGGTTTTTTGGGTAAACCTCTGCGTTTTATTGGTGCATCTGAACAGAGGAATAGGAACCGGCCTTCATCCGGAGAGCTTTTCCGATTTCGTGAGGTCCCACACTTGGGAAAAGCTCCATGTTGTGCAATCGCACTGGGAGTCTCAAACGATCGCGTTGCGGAGTCCTGTGGGTCTTTGTGATTCGACACCAACAACTATACAGAATTATTTATGACTTTTTAAAGAAAATATGATTTCCACAACTATATTTTGATAGAAACGTTTTTGAGTTTCAAAATCTAATCCAATGAGATCTAATAGTCATTGAATATTGGGAGAATTTCATTAAACTTCTCAAATATCTGCCCTAGTATGAAAAGGATGAGTAATTTTGAATCTGGATGTTAATTATGGGATTGAGATCTTGTTCTGGAACAAGAGTGTGATTTCATGGGATGAACGCTTATAGATGATACTTTCATAAAATAAATGACATAGGAGAAAAAGTTGTACTTAATTTATTCTTCCAAAAAGGATTCTAAGGCTCTAATGGCTAGACCAAATCAACAATCAACATAACCATTCATGAAGAGCACCAACAAGTTCAAAAATAATGGTGGAAACAAAAATGGTTGAACATAGAAACCAAATAAGTTTGGGAATTTACCCAAGGAAATAATTAGAGGAACTGACCAAGTGGGAACGATAGTAATGGTTAAAATATAAGTGCATGATAAAACGTTTGATAGAGGAAAGGTCCAGTCATAGGATTTTTTAAGTGCGGAGGGAATCATTATGCCATAAATTTCCCCAAAACTGTACTTGAGGACTCTTCACAATCTCAGAATCAACAACACATTCACACCCCATTTAATAATCACCAAGATGAATTTTCACACTACTCTAGTAGAAGTGTTAGGTAAATTTTTTGGTGCTTCTATTTCTATTCTAATTGATATTGGAGCTATTGAATGTTCTTTTGCACCAAAATTATTGAGTGAAATATCTAGGTAGGTTAGATATATAGATAAAACTTGGCCATTTCAATATGGCAATCATATATAAAAGAGAGTAGAGTAACATTTATTCACAACTATATTATAGCTACCGAGTTGTACAAATGAGGTGAACCTATATACTGGGATCATATGATGTCATTTTAGGGGTGACTTGGTTATGCCCACATCATGATAAGGTATATTGTTATTCAAACATTATGACATGCCAAGATGATAATGGTAAACATAAAAGTTTAAAACAGATTAAAAAGGCCACTAAGTTAAGGTAAATATCATCTATGTAGTTGAAGAAGGAATGAAGGAAGGGTCTTATGATATATGCAATACATATTGACAATGTGGGTCAAGAAAAAGAATGTACATTAGAAGACTACCATTTTCTTTGATACTTTGGCAATATTTTTACGGAAGAGTTGACAATGTTTCCTCCTCATAGGGAATTTAATTTATCAATAGAATTAATTCTAGGGTGTGAACCTAAATCAAAGGAACCTTATCAAATAATAAAAATAGAATTTTTTGAATAAAAATTGTAGCTATAAGTGCTTTTATGCCTTTATGTAAGGTATTAATCTCACACAGTGCCTTTCTGCGGGGAGCACCTATTATTTTTGTAAAAATAATAATGCAAACCTTAGGCTTTGCATTGACTAAAATGTTGAATAAGGGACCAATTAAGAATAGGTACCGTTTACCATCCATTGATGATCTATTTTTATGAAATGTGACGAGCTACTATATTTTAAAAGATTGATTTGAGAAATAGGTAGTAACAATTAAGAATTATAGAAAGTGACTGTTTTCCAAAATAGAACCCCATGTTATTTTGAAAAAATCATTTAAGTTTCAAATTTAAGAAGCTTCACATTCGAAACCCATGGAATAAATAATTCATAAGGTTAATATTACATGACATGGAAATACAATATTTATGTAGAGTTGGTTAATTGTGCACAATAAAGTATGTGGTCCACTCAAGACAAACTACGATGTAGATAAATGTGATGCAAGACACCATGACACAAAGGAATAATGTTGGAATGCGAATAAGCCTGGAAGTTGCAAAATAATGAATTCAGAATTCCACGAGTTTTTTGAAGTGTATGTTCCGTGGATTTTAAAAGTCATGTAACAAAGGAACATGGTCATGGGTGAAAATATAATATAACAAGGATGAAGACATTTATAGAATGGAAAGAGCATTACACGGTGGAAGATTTCAAGAGTCCCACTAAAAAGGAAAGGCAAATGAACAAGGTAAAATTAAGAAGTAGGTGCAGAGCTTAAGGAAATGAGGGGAAGACCCTAGAGTAATTTGCGGGTTGTTGATTTCATTAATAACTAGATGTGATTGGTCTCTTCTCCCTCTCTCTCAAATTATATATATTTAAGCTCTTTGGCACATAATATGGGTTTGATTTTTGTAAATGTATACTCCTACTTTCGAGCTCTAAAAGTCTTACTTGAAACCTTTCTAACTTGCATGTGGAGTTTTCTTTCCTTTGGTTTTGTTCTTTAAATGGTTGAGATTTGATATTAATGCAAGTGTAAATTTTTTCCTTTGAAAAAATATGTTTTATTTGAACATCTCTATCCTCTTGCACTTTTTCATTATTTTCCAGTTATTCTCCTTCAAATTTGTGTGCATATTTTAAATCTTTACTTGTGTGTAAATATCAGTGTCTATTCGAGCCATAATTGATCTATTTTCCAATTTTGTGCATCACCCACTTTTATTTTAAATTTTCTCTCCCTCAATCCTATCTCCTTGGATTCATAGTTAAGGAAGTATATAGTTTTAGAGTAGAAGCTAGTTAGTGTAGTTGTAGAAAACTACCTAGGGTGAGAGGATCTAATCGTTTCATCTGAGGATAGACCTTGAATGACCTCACACCGTCAAGGTTCCTCATTGTTTCATTGAAATTTTGAATTCTTGATTCACTAAGGGTGCAAATTTCAGTGAGAATAATTATTGGATGCTTAGTGGGAGATTTTGATGAGATTTAAACCATTTCCACTAAGATTAATGTATCTTAGTGGATCCCAACCATTAGAGGCACCCTTTTACATATATGGCAGCTCCCAAGTTTAAATAGATATTTTTCTAGATAGTCTAGTTCCATTGTTTCATGATAAGAATATAGACAAGGACAAGTGTTTTTAGAGGTGAAACGAATGAGTATTTACAACTATTGAACAAATAAGAAGAAAAGGAATAATAGAAATATCATGTCGAGAGTTTGTTTACCTTCAAATAAAAGTATTTCTACCCTCCTCCCGGTAGAAACTTATATTTCTTACATAAAAAAATAAGTCCTATTCCTTGGATGATGCCCCATAGATATATCTCCTTTTAAACATTTAATGGTTGTAGTCCTTTAGCTCTATATTCCCGGTGATTGATTTGATAAGTATTCATTTCTTCACTAGTGAAAACCTTACAACCCGTATAGATCATATCCATGATGTTGCAAATGTATGTTTAGTTCATCTTATTACTGAAGATGATGTTTCGTTAGGATTCTTGTCTATTCACTAAAAGGAAAATCACTTCAATAATATAGGATTTTGAGTCCTTATTCCATTCACATATGGGATGAGCTTGAAACAACCCTTTGTAAGTAGTTTGATGAGAAGGAAGAAAACACATCTCTATTAGAAAAAATAACATCCATTAAGAGGGCCCAAATGAACTTATGGCATATTTTAACTTTAGAGTTTAGAAAACATGAGACAGAATTCTAGTTCATTTGAGACCAACTCCAAAAGGTGATTTCCTTTATTTCTCAAGATATTTGAATTCTAATATATTTGTAATGATATAATATATGGGTGTTATATAATTAGATGATACATATTCAATGGACATTAGGGTTTAGAATTGTTTAATTCAAACTAGTAAGATAACTGCTAGATTTCTTATGCCTATTTTTCTGCACTTCTTCAAAGTACCCATCCTTATTTTTATCTCCCATTCCTAAACCAAATGCTTCATATTCCATCTCCACTTCCTATTATTCCTATAAATTACATGATGATAATGACCTTAGAGTCTTGGTTAGGAACTTGTCTAGTTAAATTTTGATCCGTAAACAACCTCTTTTGTACATTAAACATGTCCTATCTTAGTGATAATGAATGATAAACTTTAAAATTTATTCTTATCCAATATGTTATGCAAAAATATTTCACACTAAAATGAAATTGAGACATAAAAGACAAAGAAAGAGATTTATCTTGGAGAAACCCAATTTGGGAAATAACTCAATATAGGTGAGCAATTTTTCCCCTTCACTATGTAATTATCCAATATAATGCAAGTTCACTTCCAATAAATGGACTTCAGAAGGAATCAAGTTCCCTATACTTGTATTCACTTGTTTACAATTGTCAACAATAAAGAAATAAGTTGTTTATGGACAAAATAAGAACAATTCATACTTTCTCCCTTTTCTCACAGTTGAATTCACTCAAAACCACTTCCTTAGATGAGTAAATGCACTTATATTTATAGTTTGTCTCCACAAGGATGAAATTATAGGAGAAACAAACTGATTTGGGAACCCAAAAAATTGTGTAACTATTTAGATCCCCCATTTTGGTGTCTTCAGGGTGAAAATTTCATAGTCTTCCAGAGGTAGTTGTAGAGCTTCCACAGTGGTTATACAACCATTGGTTCCTACAGGCAAAAGTCTTGAAAATGCCACAAAATTTACACAACTACTAATCTATGAAGAGAAGAGGTTCCTTTAACATCCCACAATCATAACACAAAAATAGAGCATGAGATGGTATTTTATCCATCTAAAGGTGTTTAGATCACCTTCATCCTAAATTAACCATCTTCCAGTAGAAATAATATGATGAGGGTAGGCATTGTAAGTTTCAATAAGAGAATACATATAATTGAGTACTTTTAGATCCATTATTGGATCATACCTCCCCAATTTGAGGCTTTTAAGTGCCTAAAAACTTTAAGGACTGATGACGTGAATTTTTTTCCCCACATGTTCTCTGGAATACTACTTGTCCTTGGTAGAAAATTGAGATTTCATCCCAATCAACCACCTATCTTGCACTCCTCGTTGTGTTGCTTTATATTTTCATTGGAATATGAAATCTTCCTCCAATTATAATTGATTTTCTAGAGAAATATCCCTAATAGATGGAAGAAAAAATTCCTCTTGTTCTTGATCAAACATGGAGGGATCAAAGAGATGTAAATTGTAAACATTCAAAACTGAATATATTCTTATACAAGGTGGAAAATCTAAGAAAAAGAATTCTTAAACACTTGTTCACGTATTTCAAATGGGCCATATCGAAGAGGCTTGAGTTTCTTATCTTTACCTTGTTTCCTTTCTCTACTCAAGTACAACCATACCTTGTCACCAACAAGGAAAAAATGCTCAGTTGTATGTTGATCATTTTTTTGTACTTGGCATGTGCCTCCTTCAAAATCTCCCATAAATGGAGGTGTATGTACTAAATTTTCTCAATAAACCTTTCAACTTTTTGGACTTCCAAATCCACCTTTCCATTTTCTCTACATGGTAATCTCATAAAAATAAATAATGCACTCTTATCCAAATATCCAAAACATGTCTCAAAAGGGGTCTTATTTGATAGAAGCATTAACTACTATATTATGAGAATGCTTGATATACAAATAGTTCTCATCCAAGGTCCTAGGTTGTTTCGTGTTGTATCCTCTTAAGAGATGAACAAGGGCATGCTTTACCAGTTCCATTTTCCCATTTGTTTGTGGATGAAAAGTGGTAGATCTATTTACCTTAGTATCCATATTTTCCCAAATGTTAGACCAAAACATAGTGATGAACCATGAGTCCCTATCTTACATAATAGAATTATGAAAACCAAAATGAACCCTCACATTAGTAAAAAATAATTCAGTGCATCACTAGATTTTGTGATCTTTATGTAAGGATAAATAATAATCATTTTATTGAAATAGTCTACTACCAAAAAAATAGAATCGTACCATTTCTTAGAAGTAGAAAAAATGCCCATAAAATCTATTGAGATACTTTCCCATGGATGTGAAGGAATTGGTAATGAAATATATAAACCTAACATTTTCTTGGGGTTGTTTGTACCACATAAAACACAACCCCTGATAAATTTGACAAATTCTTCTTGCATGTTTGACCAATAAACATACCTATGTAAGTGTGTAACAGTATTTTTCACACTAGAGAGACTAGGAAATTTAGTAGTTTGTGCTTCCCTCATCAATTGAACTCTTTCCCCCTTATGCACATATAATTTTTCATTCTTATAGAGTAACATATCCTAGAAGTAGTATTCTCCCCTAAGTGCAAAGCCCTCACTTGTAGGTTTCTACTGAAATATTTTTCTAAAATTTAGATCTTTCTCATAACCTTCCTTATATGCTTCCCATACAAAAGGTTCAAGAAGAGTTAAATTTCCCATATCTGAAAATAAAGGTGGTCTATAAAACATATCAACTAACTAGTTAGTCACACCTATCTTATATTTTATGATCAAATGAAACTGTTGTTACCCAATTTTTCCCTTAGGTGAAATTGAACCAACACGACCTCATATGGAGAAATAGAAGGATTGACTTGTCCATGAGAGGTCACACTTCGGGCTCGAGCTAAGAAATTCAGTGAAGCAGGCCGAGCACATTACAGGAGTTCAAGAAATGAAGAAGCTTTGAAGTCTGAAATTTAGACTTCAGAGGCGGGGTCATTCGAAGCTAGGTTAAGGTGAAATTTTGGGACTTGGTAGAGAGAAGAAGGAAAAAAGGAGAAGTAATTCTGAAATTTAGATTTTGGTGTTTCAGAGTTTCAAGGTTTCATGAGCTCACATTGATGAACAATGCCACGTGGGGAGGGGAAAATCCAGAAACCCGAAGTCCAAAATTCAAACTTTGGGGTTTTGAAGTTTTGGAGATATATGATGATCGGATGGATGAAAAAAATTCAAACCACAAAACCTCGAAACCTGAACTCCCGATATCCCAAAACCAAAATCCCCAAAACCCTTAAAACCCACAAAACTTGAAACCCCCGAAAACACAAAGGTTCGAAACCTAAATTCTAAATTTCAGACTTTGGTGTTTCGACATTTGGGAACATTGAAGCACAAGTCCATGCAAATCACCACTTGAATCCCAAAACTTGAAGTCCAAATTTCAGACTTAGGGGTTTTGGTGTTTAAGAGGTTTCATGAAGTCAAAAAAATGAAAAGTGATAATAATCCTAGGATCCCAAAGTTATGAATTATGGAAGTCAAAATTTCAGATTTTGGAGGGTATGATGCATGGTCGGAGTCCAAAAAAATAGAAAAACCACTTGCATTTATTGCGGTATGGTGCCCTCATCTTGAGATGGCCATGATTGTTGACGGGTAGCTCAAATTTACAAAAAATATACTTTCTTCCATTGTGTTAATTTTAGTGAGACTAAGTATTTCAAAATGGGGAAATATAATCCGTTATTTTAGAGGAATGTTTCTAGGTTTCTCACCTACCAAAATGATGAAGGTATGAGCTTCATTTCTTCCCTAACAAGGAAATGTACATAGAGGTATGTGTTTTATAGTGGCACCCATCATTGTTGCAAGTGATTTTAATGCATTTTAGGGTAGTTGAAGTAAGATTTCAAATTCCTTCTCTCTTCCTTCTCTCATTCTTCCTATATATTATAAGGATGGTATCATTTCAAAAGGTTAGACACCTTGTATATGCCCCTCCGTTATTTCTTATTTCTAAGAGATTAGTGGAGATTCCAAGCCTCCCTACTAGACATTGTAATGAAAAATACGTGCCTTTGAACTTGAATGTGATGAATTGTGTAAATTTGAGAGCAATAAAATCAGATATGTGGATGTTTCAAACCCTCTTCTATGTTATTTTACAACTTTGTAATCTTTTATTATATGAAAGGTTATTGTGTATTGTTGTTGTTTTCATTACAAGGTTCTGGTAGTGTTGTGTTTATTGTATAGGTTGTTTAACACTCCTTCTTGGTGCATCACCTTCCCTAATGTTGGTTTCCAAATTTGTTCTCCTTTTCAGTTTGAGCAGCACCATAGATATGTCATGGAGCTTAAAGAAATATTAGACCATGTTGTATGTCGTTGGTAGCCGGGACATGGTTTATCTAACACTCAGGTTTGTGGAGAAATGGATAGCACTCCAATAGGACTTGATCTTGTCCTAGCTATTTTAGGTTGTGCCTTGCAACCAAGGTAAGAGGACCTATTTTGTAACCTTGTAATGGTGAAGGAGATGAATATGTCCTTCTCTTTGCTTGAAATTATATGATGGAGACCTTGATGAAAACATGATCAACACCTAGATCTGAACTCTCACAAGTTGTCACTTCTCAAAACATGGGTATGTTCTCAAAACAAGGCAAAGGTTACTAGAGACATTGGAAATCCTGATCTATTATGCATACTTTTGCAAATGGATTTTGATCTTCTATGGGTATACAAATGTAAATCAGGGATAGTACATGATAGGATCTTTGTTGTTTAGATGATTTTTGGTGGGGATTGACAAGACAAACTGGGATATATCAGATCTTTGACAACCTCTACAATACTTGAAATAACTATCAGATAAAATGCTTCAAATAATCAAGACATTCTTTCAACTAGAAGAGGCATAAATGGAAGCCTAGGTAGCACTCTTCACACAATCTTTGAGAATTCACCAAAAGCTTGAAGTAAAGAACTCAATTAAACACAAAAATCCATGATCAAACCATACCTAAGGTACCCCCAAAGGCTTACAAGAAATCTCTGTAGTCAAGGAAGGTAAAGTGATTTTAAATTTGTTTATCTCCTTATCAAATGAAGGCTCTTTTGAATATGAGATTGCAAATGCCACTAAACTATCAACCAGAAATGGAGATCCTATGTGTGATTTCTAAAGACTTTCAATGCAAGATTGCAACAAGAACAATAAAATTTATTTGCAGGCATTTAAAAATGATAACAAACACCATATTTCCCAAAGAAAACACATATTTAATTCAAAACTTGTTAGATTCAACAACAGGGGAGAGTTACATGAACAATCTCAGAGCTGTGTGATGGCTATACACTTGTAACCAACTCACATACATGAATTTCCAACACATGAGACATTAACCTGGTTCTTTGGTGGATTTCTTAGAAAATGAGCTTTCTCTCGAATTTTCTCGTGATTTTCAAATCCCAACCTCCCTTACAATTTCTCCAAAATGCACTATATACCCTATGCCATATTGGAGCCTTCTTTCCCAAGCAAAGAATATGCCATGGGATCAAGTTTGTTACAACAATTCTTCATGATTCAATGAAAATGACATCAAATAGAAAAACACTTGTAGGTTGCTAGGTGTGCCCAAAAGATTAAATTATTACAAATATCTAGATCATTATCCATCCTGGAGGCATGTTTTTCATCATTGAGGCATGCAAAAACACCTTTTACTCATCATTTTCATCTTTTCACCTTTTAAAACTAACTTTGTAACTTTTGATTTTGACATTTCACGTGTTTTCTCGGGCTGGGGCAAAAATTATTTCAAAAACACCTCAAATCAAAGAATTAAGCCATGAAAGTGATGCCAATGATCATGGAAGGCCAAGACGACACAAAATCACTATAAATTTGATGAATTTTGATGCAAAATTCATGATTCCAAGCTTCCTGGAGGAAAAATGGCGGCCAAAAATGAAAATGCATAGTTGCCCTTGATCTGCTACATGTCAAACTATGATTGGGAACAAATTTAGGCTTATTTTTTACTTTTCCACATTTTTGGAAAAATGGAAAATTTTGACCTTTTTCTCCACCCTCCACCTTTGAATTTTGGAGCTGACACGTGGCATATGGTGGGTCCCATCGGATCACGCTTCAATTCTATGCATTTTGACCTTTTTTAGAAATTGGGAAAAATTTCACCTTTTTCCCCGCGGGCCCGCACCTTCGATTTCTCCCTTGCACGTGTCTCCTTATGATTCGCTAGCGGGCCAGCGCTTCAAATTTTGATTTTGAACTCTTTTCACAAAAGGAAAAATTTCCTCCTACCTCCACCAGCCTGCCAAGCCACTTTGTCCACCGCCACATGTCCATCTTCTATTCATTGTGCGGTTTTAGGCCAAAATTTTCCTTTAAACCTTTCGAAGTTTAAAAAACTTAAAAATCACCAAAACCTGCACTAGCCCATCAACCCGCTTTACCCAAGAAACTTCCATGTGTATTCCTCTAATTGGAGCGGATATAAAAATGATTTTGCAACCTTAGAAAATAGAGTTAAAAACTCTAACTCACTAATCGGCCCGCTCCATTTTGAAAATTTTAGGACACGTGTCCTCTTCTTGGTTACGGCTGTGGGCTTTTCGGACTAAAATTTTCCCTTAAGCTTTTGAGCCAAGAAACACAAAATTTCACAAGTTTTTCTCTGCCACCCACATCTCCTCATCCAATAAGAACATGCCACGTAGGCAATTTGAAAAAAGGAGCCCTCGGGCCCAAAATGCCCCATTTGCTTAAAAAGGTGAAAAATGAAAAGTTAGAGTGCCTCCTACCTTTCCTTAGCCAATGCAAACCCACCACATTGCCAATACCTTCTGAGGATGAATTTGATGGGAAAATGATGCCCGTATGACCATCAAAATGTAAAAAAATTCAAAGGATGCCCTAGAATTCAATTTTTTCACCAAGGATGGCAAATTTTTATTTTGAATCAACTGAAGCATGATTTTACAACATTTTCGACCTTGGGATTGGATTTTCAAATACAAACAAGTATGAATTGGTCAAATTTTATTTTTCCATGATCTGGAAAGGGAAAAAGACAACCCACAAATTTGGAAGAACTAGGGCACAAAAAAGGAAAACTTGGAATATTCCTTCAAATTAGGAAAAACAACAAGTTTGTGAGCATTTTAAAGCATTCAACTAGAGGGGAAGAAATTTAGACCATTAATTCAAAGGGTAAAACATTTTTTGAGCAAATATAGATTTGAAAATTTTAGGGCAACATGGTGCAAGCTTAAAAATGGCACCAACATCGGCTCTTGCTTGGGGATGGGCACTCCCAGTGAGTGCCACAAGGACAAAACGTAGACCAAGTGCCAAAATATCCATTGGGCAAAGGAGTCATGAGCCAAAATCACCAAAAACCAGCTGAGAACCTGACAAAAATGGCTGCCACATAGCAAGGCAAACCACAAAACCAACAAAACACCAAAAATAGAGCAAAAAACCAAACACTATACACTATACAAGTGTGCATACCTCAAATTTGGGGATTAATCCAAGAAATGTTTCAAATGTCTGCCATTAACAGGAAGCTCTAGAAATTCCCCATCTAAATCCTTGAGAAAGAAGGTATGTTCACCAATTAGATATCAATGGCATAAGGACCCATCCATAATGCATCAAATTTTCCATGCTTGCCCTTGTCTTCATGCCTACTATCCCAAAAACAAGACCAAATCTCAAATTGAAGGCTCTAGGAGTGACCTTCTTGTCAAACAATCTCTTCAATTTTTCCCTAAATATGACATGCCTTTGATGGGATGCTCTTCTCTCCTCATCAAGCTCAATAATCTGATTGATCCTTGATTCATATGGGCCAAGCTTGATCTTCCAACTATTGGGAAAACTGAAATGAAGATAATTACAGGTGCAAGGGAAGCAAAATCCTGAGTTCCATACACCAATTCAAATGGGCTTTTACTAGTAGCTCTTTTAGGAGTTATCCTATCATCCCAAACTGAAAATTTCAATTGTTCACCCCATTTCTTCTTGTTTTGCTCCAAGGTTCTTCTAATGATCTTCAACAAATTCTTATTGCTAGACTTAGCTTGTCCATTCCTTGGGGTTATAGTTTGAAGAATAAGTCAGATTGATTCCATATTCATTGCATATTGCCATTAAAGGTTTGGCTCTAAAGCACATGGCATTATCAGCTACAATCTTGACTAGGACTCCAAATCTACATATGATGTGATTCAACAAGAAGTCCATTACCACTTGGTGTGTTTCCTTCTTAGATGGGATTGCTTCAACCCACTTTGTAAAATAATCAGTGGCTACAAGGATCCATTTATGGCTAGCACTAGAAGGGTCTGAAATCTCACCAATGAAGTCCATCCCCATTGCTTGAAAGGAGCTTCAATTGATATAGGATGCAAAGGAAGGGAGCCTAAAGCTTTCAGTCTTCCAGAGAAACATTGGCAACTATCACATTTTCTAACCAGTTGGGTTGCATCTTTGAAGAGAGTAGGCCACCAATAACCAGCTCTCAAAATATTGTGTTCTATTACTCTTCCAGCAAAGTGTCCTCCACAAACTCCCCATGGAAATCATCAACTATCTTGGGAGCTTCATCTTCAGATTATGCATTTCAAGAGGACACCTTCAGGGTTCTTCCAAGCAACCCAAGGTCTATGATGATATATTTTTGAGAAGCCAGCTTGAGGGCTCTTTTCTAATTTTTATTTAAGTGACTAGGGCAGCATAGGTGTCTAAGGTAGAAGATCACATCTTTGTACCACTCAAAACTTACCAACTTTGCAAGCACATCTACCCTTTCTTCCTCTAGCTGATTCACTTCCACATTCTGCAAGTTGCTCTTAGCCATGAGCTTAGCAAGACCCAAACCTCTTACCAACTTTGTGGTTTGGATGTCCATATCATACTCTGTAGTTTGTTCACCCATATACATATTTTTTGAGACCTCCATCTCTGATAAGATGTCTTTCACCATGGTGTGGGGAACATAAGAAACAACTTTTGAACTCAATATATAAGGCCTGAAAACCTTTGTTGCTTTCACCAAGGCAAATGCTTGTTTCTCCATGATTGTATACTTCAGCTCAGCTGCTTGTAAAGCCTTACTAAAGAAGGAAATAGGCCTCTCAGCCCCATTCTCATCCTTTTGCAGCAAAAAACAGAAGCAATGGTATACTTAGAGGAAAAGGAAAAAATTTTTAAAGGCCTCTTATAGTTTGGGGCTGCTAAAATAGGTGCATGTTTGAGTGCCTCTTTGATTCCTTCAAAAGCTTGAATGGTAGCCTCCTCCCACTTGATAACTTGGTCCTTCTTTAGCATGCTTTTGATTGGAAGAGTCAACTCAGCAAAGTTGGAAACAAACCTTCTAATAAAATTAATTTGACCAAAGAAAGATTGGATGCCTTTCTTGGTTCTTGGGATAGGTACTTTGCTTGATTGCTTCCACTCTCTCAGGGTCTATCATAACACCATCTTTTAACACAATGTGACCAAGCAACTTGGCCTTTTGCACACCAAAATGACACTTCTTTGGATTAAGAGAAATTCCATACTCCCTACATCTGATCAACATCTTCTCCAAGTGCTGCAAATGATCACCTCTCTACCTTGAAAACACAGTCACATCATCTTGGTAAACTACAATGAACTCATTGATGTAACCAAAAAAGCAACATCCATTGCTCTTTGAAAAGTGGCACCAACATTCATCAAACCAAAGGGCATCCTAACAAAAACATATGTTCCCCAAGGAGTAGTGAATGTTGTCTTAAGTCTTTCTGATTCTTTGACAACCACTTGATTATATCCGGAGAAACCATCCAATGTAGAAAGCAATTCAGACCCTGTCACAAGCTACAACATATTTTCCATATTTGGCAAGGGATAGTTGTCCTTCATGGATGCTTTGTTTAGATTTCTAAAATCCACACAAAGTCTGATGTCTCCGTTCTTCTTTCTAACTGGCACAAGGTTTGCAACCCAAGATGAATATCTAGTGGGCTGAATAATACCTCCATCTCTCAACTTCTTTAACTCCTCTTGCATTTTCATGGAGAGAAGTGGATTAATTGGCCTTTTCCTCTGTCTGAATGGTTTGGAATTTTTTCAAGAGGGATCTCATGCTGAAATAAATCTTCTCTATATGCTTTCAGCTCTGAATATGACCATGCAAGATAGTCCTGATATTTCTTTAACAATTGAACATAAGACTATTTCTCCTCTTTGTTTAGAATTCCCAACCAAACTTTTCTTGGTTTGTCCTTTGTTCCCAAGTCATGCTCTTCCACATCCCTTGAGGTAGACATGTTTCTATTTATGATGCAATCAACATTGTTAAAATTTGACTCAAGTGCAACAAGACCTCTAGGAATGGTGTTTGTTTTCAATTGGATGATATCTTTTCCAAACAAAGTCTCTCTTCCTTCAGTCATACACACCATTGGTTCCCAATCAATATGCTGATCTAAAAACTCACCTTGATTTTGCAAGAACCTTTGCACTTGAGAATCATCATCAAACACTTGCCAATGCTTGATGTTGTCAGGGACAACTGGCCTAGTCAACACTTCAACATTGTACTCACAATAAGGTGAAATAGTGCAAACTCCAAATCTTGACCCCAACACTACCAACTTGTCAGCAACAACATTCAAACTTCTGTCATGGTGCATAATATTGAAGGAATCAAACATCTCAACTAGATCCCAAACTACATGCTTATACTACTTCATCCGCTGATTTTTGTAGCATACAATTTTCTTATTTGTTTGACAACTAGCTCTGAATATCCCTTTGCAATGATGTCCTTGACACCATACTTCCATGTAATTCTCATACCCAACAACAAGGCTTCATACTCAGCAATGTTGTTAGTGCATTCAAAATTAAGTTTGAAGGAAAAACTAAATTCTTCCAAGCTAGGAGAAATCAGAATTACACCAGCACCATTTCCAAATTTGGAGCAAGATCCATCAAATAGAAAGGTCAAGGAGAACATACATGTTCAAGGAAATTTGAATTGTCCATCTTATTTTCTTTTCCATCAGCAAAATCGATGAAATTCTCAACATCTACATTAGTAAATAATACTTCATAGGAAGCATTGTTGGGATCTTCAATTAGGTGTAACATCTTCTTCTCACCATAAAGTTTAACCAGGCTGCCACCAATTGGAATGGTGGTAAAAGACATGTCCATCTGAACACTGCCACCAACACTTGCAGCCCATTTTCTAGACAAAAGCATGCCCCATTTGGTAGGGGCAATCAAAAATACAACATCTAATTTTAAATTCCTCCCTGGATAAGATGCAAGTTGCACTACCAAACCCTTCACACAACCAACAACTAGAAACTTCTCTTGAGTCCATGATAGTACACTTTCCATAGGCTGCTATCACTTTGATGTCCAACTCATTCATGACTTCTAGAGGCATGACATTACATGATGCACCAAAATCAAACATACAATTGTGAAGTAGCTTATCCTTTATGATCAAAGTTGTGAAGAATGGATCAACATTCAATTGGGAATCAACCAAGATGTCCCCAAATATACCTCAGGTGTCTCTCCAAGATCTTCTACTACTGGTGGTGTTTCAAGGTCAACAATGATTTGAGGTGGAGTTTCAACAACATTTACATTTTTGCTTGGAGTAATCTTCTCTTCTTTCAATCCCAAGTACTCAAATGCTCTCTTCTTATGCTCAGGAATTCTAAGCAACTCAATGATTGGAACACTCACTTTAATTTGGCTCAATACTTGGGCTATGTCATAGGGGACACTCTTTGGCAAAACAACATTGGAAGGGAGACAAGAAGATTCATTAGATGGCAAAGGATTCTTGGCAGCTTGGGCATGATGAGGACTGTAATTTTTTCTTGGGATAGTAGAGCTTTTGGCAAGTGTTTCTTTCCTAGGAGCTTCTTTTAGAATGCTTGTGAGCAAGGGTGTTTTAGGTTTGGCTTGAGGCCCAACTCCCTTAACAACTTTTCTTCTAGTGTTATAGTCCTTTTCTTGAGCTACAACAACATTCATCAACAATTGTCTATCTTCCTCCAAGGGATACCACCATCATACTTCTTAATCATCAATGCTCTTAGGTATTCAAAGTCATTGTTAGGAATTTCAAATGCCTAACTACATCTACATCATGAGTATGAGAAAGAGAAAGAAGTGGTACCCACTTTATGCAATCCCAAAAGGTTGTAGTAGTCCTTGCACTTATTACCTCAGTAGATGTTTCTCCTCCTTGTGAGCTTGAAGAACAACCCACCATGCAAATATCATCATCAGTACCATCATCATTATTAACTTCACCTTCTTACTTGGTCTGCTTCACATGGAGGATGGGGCAAAAAACACCTATCACACCATTCAATATCAACAACTTCTTCAACAACAATAACCCTAGTAGTTAAGGGATCAGAAACACTCTTCCTTCACGTGCTTGAGGATATCTATTTGCAGATCCAAATAGGCCCTTTACCTTTGTCATCAAACCTCTGCTCATTCCTATGGTGATTGCCAAATCTATCTTGTGCTTGCTTGCCTAGGCTGACCTTGTGAAGTCTACCCAATCCCTTCTCAGCTCTTGCCAACTTGTATGAGATTTCTTTGACAACCCCTACCAAAGTTTTCACAACCTCTTCTAAATCAGCACCTTTGCTAGCTTGAGGTTTTTTAGGGTTTATCAATTTTACACCATCTCTCTTGAGAGGTTTCCCAACAGCCTTGATATTGTTTTCAATTTGAAGTTCCATGGTGAAAGCTTGTCTTAGATTGGTAGGGTTCTTGTCTCTTAGGTAATAGGCTGCCTTTTATCAAATGCATCTGCATATTTGATTAAACAAGATTCATCACAAGGCCTCAAACCAACAGGAAGCCTTCTCAAAGTTTTTTTTGTGTTGAAGTCATGGACTGATTCATTAGGGTTCTTCTTGATATTCTCAAACTCGGATAAAAGAAATCTAGGATCATTCTTGTCCCATATTACAACTAAATGCATTTTTCATTTCAGTCCATAATCAATAGAATTATCAGGTAGAGCCTTGTACCAATCCCTAGCATCCTCTTCTAGTGTATGAATAAACAATTTGACATACACATCCTCAAACTCTATCTCAAAATCTTCCATCATATTATCAAAAAGTTTGAGATGTTGATCACCAGTAATAACATTGTTACCCTGGAATTTTGGCAACCTATTTCTGACATCTTGTGGGACAACATTTGGGTAACCATCCATTCCTCTAAAATTTATAGGACCAAAGGTGTTAACAACAAATGGAGGTCTAGGCTGAGCCATATTGTTTGGTGGGGGTGATCTTGGAGGTGAAACAAGCTGATGAGGAGTGAGAGGTCTTTGGGGAATGGGAATGAAAACTTCAAGATAGATCTCTCTTAAGGGCTCTCCTTCTTGATGATCTCTAGAAAATTTAGAAAATACAGGAGTAGATTTAGGAGCAAGCCTTTCAAATGCACAAGAAGGTCCCTCACCTGATGGGGAATTCAAATCAGCAATAGGATTGTCTAAATCAGATCCACTTGAAGAAGAATTACAGTCCTCAATAATAGGCTGCTCACTTTCAAACTCAACAATAGGGATCTCCTTTCTTGCAATCAAGTCTCCAACAACCTTCCACACTTTTCTTCCCTCTAGCTCTGAGCTTCTTGAATCTGTAAACAACTTCTTAGTAGAGTCCTTGATGAAGAGAGATCTTCTTCCTTCTAGTTTTGTAGGGATTAACAACACAAAAGTAAATGACAGAAAGGTAAGACAACTGGTATTTTCAAGATCAAATCAACATGGAGTCACCACTAAGGAATTTCACCTTAGTTGTGCAAGAATGCACTAAAATAATCTGTCAAATGTTTTCTAGCACTAAAACTTTGCAAAGCCTTATAAATCAGACCTTCTTCTTCTTAAATCAATCAATCACAATGCACCCAAAGTGTATGAACTACTAGTAAATGGAAAAAGGGCAGAAAAAACTTGAAACCCTTGTTTAAAACTTATAGATCTGAAGCATAGAATGATATTTTAACAATGTAGCAGCTCAAATACTTGAATACACAAATGCTCAAACTCTTCAAACACTTCAAAAACACCAAGAAATTCCAAGAAGTCCCCGGCAACAATGGCACCACTCGTGTTGGTATCCAAATTTGTTCTCCTTTTCAATATGAGTAGCACCATAGATATGTCATGGAGCTTAAAGAAAAATTAGACCATGTTGTATGTCATTGGTAGCCAGGGGATATGGTTTAGCTGACACTCAGGTTTGTGGAGAAATGGATAGCACTCCAATAGGACTTGATCTTGTCCTAGCTATTTTAGGTTGTGCCTTGCAACCAAGGTAAGAGGACCTATTTTGTAACCTTGTAATGGTGAAGGAGATGAAGATGTCCTTCTCTTTGCTTGAAATTCTATGATGGAGACCTTGATGAAAACATGATCAACACCCCAGATCTGAACTCTCACAAGTTGTCACTTCTCAAAACATGGGTATGTTCTCAAAACAAGGCAAAGGTTACTAGAGACATTGGAAATCCTGATCTGTTATGCATACTTTTGCAAATGGATTTTGATCTTCTGTGGGTATACAAATGCAAATCAGGGATAGTACATGATAAGGTTATCTTTGTTTAAATGATTTTTGGTGGGGGATTGACAAGAAAAATTGGGATATATCAGATCTTTGACAACCTCTACAATACTTGAAATAACTATCAGATAAAATGCTTCAAATAATCAGGACATTCTTTCAACCAGAAGAGGCATAAATGGAAGCCCAAGCAACACTCTTCACACAATCTTTGAGAATTCACCACAAAATATTGAAGTAAAGAACTCAATTAAACACAAAAATCCATGATCAAACCACACCTAAGGTACCCCCAAAGGCTTACAAGAAATATCTGCAGTCAAGGAAGGTAAAGTGATTTTAAATTTTTTTATCTCCTTATCAGATGAAGGCTTTTCTGAATATGAGATTGCAAATGCCACTAAAATATCAACTAGAAATGGAGATCCTATGTGATTTCTAAAGACTTTCAATGCAAGATTGCAACAAGAACAATAAAATTTTTTTGTAGGCATTTAAAAATGATAACAAACACCATATTGCCCAAAGAAAACACATATTTAATTCAAAACTTGTTAGATTCAACAGGGAGAGAGTTACATGAACAATCTCAGATGTGTGATGGCTTTACACACTGTAACCAACTCACATACATGAATTTCCAACACATGAGACATTAACCTGGTTCTTTGGTGGATTTCTCAGAAAATGAGCTTTCTCTAGAATTTTATCATGATTTTCAAATCCCAACCCCCTTACAATTTATCAAAATGCACTATATACCTCTGCCATATTGGAGCCTTCTTTCCCAAGCAAATAATATGCCATGGGATCAATTTTGTTACAACAATTCTTCATGATTCAATGAAAATGACATCAAATAGAAAAACACTCGTAGGTTTCCAGGTGTGCCCAAAAGATTAAATTATTACAAATATCTAGATCATTATCCATCCTGGAGGCATGTTTTTCATCATTGAGGCATGCAAACACCTTTTACTCATCATTTTTATCTTTTCACCTTTTAAAACTAACTCTGCAACTTTTGATTTTGACATTTCATGTGTTTTCTCGGGCTGGGGCAAAAATTATTTCAAAAACACCTCAAATCAAAGAATTAAGCCATGAAAGTGATGCCAATGATCTTGGAAGGCCAAGACAACACAAAATCACTATAAATTTGATGAATTTTGATGCAAAATTCATGATTCCAAGCTTCCTGGAGGAAAAATGGCCAAAAATGAAAATGCATAGTTTCCCTTGATCTGCTACATGTCAAACTATGATTGGGAACAAATTAAGGGCTTATTTTTGACTTTTCCAAATTTTTTGGAAAAATGGAAAATTTTGACGTTTTTCTCCACCCTCCCTTTGAATTTTGAGTTGACACATGGCATATGGTGGGTCCCATCGGATCACTTCATTTCTATGCATTTTGACCTTTTTGGAAATTGGGAAAATTTTCACCTTTTTCCCGGGCCCACACCTCCAATTTCTCCCTTGCCATGTGTCTCCTTGTGATTCGCTAGCGGGCCAACACTTCAAATTTTGATTTTGAACTCTTTTCACAAAAGGGAAAAATTTTCCTCCTACCTCCATCTCCATTGCCCACCGACTACTTTGTCCTCCGCCACATGTCCATGTCCATCCATCTTCTATTGGTTGTGGGGTTTTGGGCCAAAATTTTCCTTTAAACCTTTCAAAGTTTAAAAGCTTCAAAATCACCAAAACCTCTACTAGCACGCCGACCCGCTCTGCCCAAGAAAATTCCACGTGTCTTCCTCTGATTGGAGCAGGGATAACAAATGATTTTATAACCTTAGAAAATAGAGTTAAAAACTCTAACTCCCCAATCCGGCCCTCCTCCATTTTGAAAATTTTAGGACACGTGTCCTCTTTCGGTTGGCTGTGGGATTTCGGGCCAAAATTTTCCCTTAAGCTTTTGAGCCAAGAAACACAAAATTTCACAAGTTTTTCTACACCACCGGCATCTCCTTGACCAATAAGAACATGCCACGTAGGCAATTTGGAAAAAAGGAGCCCCGGCCCCGAAAATGCCCCATTTGCTTGAAAAGGAAAAAATGAAAAGTTAGAGCACCTCCTCGCCTTTCCTCAGCTAATGAAAACCTGCCACATTTCCAATACCTTTTGAGGATGAATTTGATGGGAAAATGATGCCCGTATGACGTCAAAATGTAAAAAATTCAAAGGATGCCCTAGAATTCAATTTTTTCACCAAGGATGGCAAATTTTTGATTTTGAATCAACTGAAGCATGATTTTACAACATTTTCAACCTTGGGATTGGATTTTCAAATACAAACAAGTATGAATTGGTCAAATTTGATTTTTCCATGATCTGGCAAAGGGAAAAATGACACAACCCGTAAATTTGGAAGAACTAGGGCACAAAAAAGGGCAAACTTGGAATATTCCTTCAAATTAGGGAAAAACAACAAGTTTGTGAGCATTTTAAAGCATTCAACTAGAGGGGAAGAAATTTAGACCATTAATTCAAAGGGTAAAACATTTTTTGATAGATATAGATTTGAAAATTTTAGGGCAACATGGTGTAAGCTTAAAAATGGCACCAACACCTTAGATTAGGATTTAATTTTCATGCATTTTCTCTAACTCTTTCTCCTTGGGAAAACATTAGATTAGTGTTAGATCTACAACTATTTGCACTTTGGAGTAGTTTGCACTAGGTTAGGATAGGAAGTTAGCCTTCTCCGGAGGGTTATCCATTTGCAAAGTCCCACACTTTAGGATAACTCCATGTTTGATGAATCACAGTAACTGGCTCACCCATTCACTTGCAAACAATACGAGGTTATGTGATTTCACCATAACAACTATATCAAGAAACCCATCCACTTATAGTGTCTAACTTGTTGATTTTTATTTTGACTCTACAAATATTGAAGAGGATGGTAATCCATGTGTCGATAATTTATTTACCAATTCGGGAATGTTTCCATTTCTTAACCAATTGCACAAGACCATAAAATTCCTTATTATACATATAATAATTCAAAGCTTCCCTTTGAAACAATTCAAACATATGGACCTACCTCCTTGAAGAAATAAAATCATAGAGCATATTCATTAGCATTAATTTCCATTTCAAAAGGAAGTTACAAGCTAGGTGATGCCAAAACTAGAGCATGACTAATCATGTATTTTAATGAATCAAAAATATATTTTAGTTTCTTACCCAATTAAAATCCATACTATGTGCATTCATAGAATGTAGAGGCACTACTATAGAAGAGAGGTTGTTGATGAACTTCCTCAAATATTGAATTGCACTAATGAAACTCTTGGTTTTGGTCAAACTAGATAGTGTAGGCCAATTCTTAATGACCCTATATTATTCGGACCAATCCTAAACTCTTTATCTCCAACCACATTGTAGTTCCCAATAGATTTTATACCTTTTATATGTTTTTTGACCCATTTTGACTAGCTATTATTGTATGTTGAGACATTGGATACTTGATTTTGTTGATGTTTCTTAGATACTTCCATATTTTAGTATAATGTTGATTTTGGATAATCTAACACTTGGCAAGGTATTATATGCCACACTTTTGCTTACACATATTATGGACATTTAATGTGATTTACAGATGATGATATTGATGATTATGTGATGAGATGTATGTAATATTTTGTATTAGATATATCTTTGTTTTGATTGCATTGATATATTGATGGATATATAGATGTATCACGATTATATTCGGTTAATAAAATTTTATTGACACTCATGATTAGTTATACCGATTAGTTGATTTTATAAGATCGAAGGTATGTGTTTTCCTATAGGGTGCGGGATTACAAGTTTATGCCATAAGGAGAACATTAGACTCTATGGTAGCACTACCAACATACACAAGTTTCCTTTCCCAAACCAACCTCACCTTATTGTTACCTTGTCAAGTATGTGTGGGTATTTAATATTGTTTTATTTTTTTATCTCTGTTTGGATTGGCCCCATTTGTAACCCTTCACCCTTGTTCCATTTTGTAAATTGATTTTGTTACTAATCCTCCTATTTGGGATTGTTTATTGCTTATTAATATTTTGTCCATGCTTTTCGATGGTGGGTTTTTTATTTGTGTTAAGCTTGGTTATGGGATCCTTAGGATCTCATAAGATTGGTTAGTGGGGACAACAAAGCATATAGAAGATTCTATGTTTTTCTCAAATTGTGGATTTGAGAAAAAAGAGATATTTTGGAGGCATGTTGAAAAAGTAAGGGGTCTTTATTACTTTAAAAATTCCCGTTTAGACCTACCCTATGGATGGGGGCTAATTTTTATGCACTTCACAATATTTTTCCTCACAAAAATCACTCTCAAGTCACCATATTTCTCTTGACTTATCTCATTTGAAGTGATCTTGAGAAGGAGGTAGGACACATTTGGGGGATAACATTTTAATTTTTTTTTTTTTTTTTCATTTATTGAGTTGGGGGATCTTGGAAGGAGACTTGGGTGTTGGGACATGCCTAGTTATAATGGTGACACATGTCACCTTCCCATGGGTTGGGGATGGGTAGACCTTACTTTATTTCTATCCCCATTTTTATTTTTAGGGTGTTTTCTGGGGAGGATTTTGGAAGGAGGAACTTGGGTTTACTTGGAAGGAGTTTGTGTGGAGGCAATAGGAGTATTCATGAGGTTGAGGATTCTAGCTTGATTGTGATGTTGGCCTCACCCATTCTTTTTCTTTAATTTTATTTCATTATATGTAAAATATTCTTGATATGAGGATGTTTTGTGTTGTGCACTGAGTGAAACTGGTTGATTTTCCTCATTCTTTTTTTGATTTTGTTTTATCCCTCCACCCTAAATGGGAAACTGAGGGGATCATTCTTGCATCCTCATGGATTCTTGGGAAGCCATGAAGGAATTTATTTTGGGAAGTAGGAGGGGTTTTCATTTGTTTTTAAAATCCTCTTATATCCTTACCAAGGAAGTATGCAAGGCTTAAATATCCTTAGCAAGGAGGAGGATATGGAGTTATAAGTGTTGGAAGTTCGATGTGAAATATTGAATTATTATTCTTGTAGGAAGATCTTGGGCTATCCATTTACTTTTGAATTTTTTTTTACCCTCTCCTTCCTTTCCCATTATCCATTATGTTTTGGTTGCATTGGTGTGATATTCATATGGGTGTGTAATGAAGATTTTTCATTCCATTTTATTATTTTTATTGGGCTTGGGGAGGCTAGCATGCTCTCTCTTTGAGAATATGAATGTAGTGATGCCTAAGGTTGGGAGATTTTCAAGCATTATTATTGATGACATTAGAGCTTGAACAAAGATGAATTTGGAGCTTAGATTTGAAGACACACTTGGAATGTTTAGGAGTTGGAAAAGTTCAAAATTTTGACATGTTGTTCCCTTAAAAATGGAGGCTTCTAAAATTTCATTATTATGCATCTTGTGGATTGTAAACTTATATAATTAGGTTCTTTGTGTATTGCAAATATGCATTATCATAATTCTTGTGTGTTATGAAAGTAATGGGTAAATGGATATATCATTATTAGATACCTTATGGAAGAAATCTAACAATATTGTATGTTGAAAGGTTGTTAAATCTTATACAAAATAACTTTTGATTTCTTGTAAAATCTTAGTAGTTTATGTGGGATTCTAAACCTTAGGAGTATTTTCTCTTGTTTCCTTATAAGATTGGAACTATTTCAAGTGAGTAGATGTCTCAATATAGTTTTAAAAAGTGACTTTTTTTTGGTAAATAAATGGATTGATTTCAACATTTGTTCTTACATTCACTTTCATTCCTTGAAAATATAAAAACTAGTTCTAAGTTTCAAATTTTATGATATAAAAAAACATTCTTTATGAAGTAACATAAAACTATTTGTAAATTTTGTACTTCATGAATCTATAATAACTACATTTTATTCATCAAAAGTGAGTGCATGCTTTATTTGTCTAAGGGACTATTACTTCATACTCTAGTGTTATTTTTGTAGCGAATATACTATCATCCATGATTTTTTTTTTTTTACCATTAGACATCGATTCTCTAAAATTGTGACTTTTGGACTTAAAAACTCTTAGTTGTACATTGTGTGGTCATTATTATAATTTGATCTTGGAAAAAGTGGTTATAAGAATTTTAGTAAAACTTATTTACTTATGGCTTCATTTTCTTAGAGATATTATGGGCCTGAATAAATAACCCACATATTCTTATGGTATTAATTTCTTTAAATCAATACAATAAATTAAAGAGAGTTAACTTTAGAAATTAGGCTCACCCAAATTAAGTGAGGGTACAAAGCTATGTTCCATTGGGTGCTCTATGTTTGTCTATTTGTCTCTCTCTCTCACACACATTATTATATATATATATATATATATATATATATATATATATATATATATATATATATATATATATATATATAAATATATAAATTATAAAGTATAAAATATACGATAAAAATTTAAGGAAAACTAATCTATGAATGTGGGAGGGTCCGCACTCAACCCTACCCCCCTCCGTGTCTTTTTCATGTTGTTGGCGTGCACACTTGGTGAAATGTGGGCATCACCCACACTAGAACTCTTTATCTTCATGAGATCCATTCCTTTCTGCTGCACAACTTCCTATTAGAATGAAAATGAATAAGAGGGGGAAAATCACTCTTAAAAAATATTTAAATTATTTTACCATGTCATACATTAACATTCAAATTAACCATTCAAAATGTGTAGCCATTGTAATATTATTAGGTATGTAACATCTAATCATAAGAACATGAGACATGACAGACAACATAAGAACAACATTTTTAAGTGGGAAAATCTCAAGGGAAAGAAAACCCATTGAAACCTTTACTAATATCACTCATAACAAAGGAGTCATGTTAATATTACATATCACACAATATTCTTTAGTGTGGCACAAACCGCACAAGGAAACACTAACCCCTAGTTTATTAGGAAACCATTCTTACAAGGAGGCTACAACCCCCTAAGGTGATCAAGAAAAAAATCAACCACCTAAAATAGATGACCAAAAAATATATGTTTCTCACACAATTGATAATGATCCAAACTCAACTCCTAACACACCAAATCCTCTTTAAACTTCTCTCTCTTCTAACTCGTTCAATTCTTATTATTCATGGGATGATTACTTGCACACCTCTTCTTCAATTTTCTAGGTCTTTTATACATCTCCTCATCTTTATCTTTGAGCCCTCTTCAATCTTCTTCCTTCTCCCCTAGCTCACTCACATGACTCTCTATACAACTAGTCACAAATTACCAAACACAATACACTTTTATATCCTGACACAACCCATAATGACCATAAGTTAGCTAAGATCATTAAGGTTGGTAATGATGAAGATAAATAAAAATATAAAAATCCATATAAAACACACCAAAAGATGCAAGTAGGTCAACAAGTGCAAGACAATAGTAACAAGCACCAAGACACTCAAACAAGCTAAAAATAAGCACTCCAAGCTCTAAAGAATGCTAAATAACCTCTAAGATCAAACTCCAGATTATTCATGGCTCATAAACATCCATAAAAGTTAGGAAAATCCTTATAGCACCACTAATTAGTGCATTCACTATGGAAACATCAAAATTCTTCATGACACACTCTAAGACGCAAGCATTTCAAATTAGGTCGTCAAACACCCATAATTAAGTCCTAGAACATGATTGAGTTAAGATAGAAAAACTCATCATCAAGGTTCAAGTAATATACCATTAAAATATATCTAAATGTATTTTCTATATTAAATCACTTCAATATCCAACTCATAACATAAGAACTTCAACTAGCTCATTCTTTGAAACAGGTCAAAACAACCAAAATGAACTCAAGAACAAGACTTGAGAGAAACATTCTCAAGTGTATTCAACATCACTTCCATACAACGAAATGACTTGGAACACTTCAAGGAAACTTATACCCACATTCTCAAGCACAAAAAATAATTTTTAATTTAGAGAAAATGGATCCATCACACCTGTTCCTTCAAGCCTTCTTCAGAGACCTAGTATAGCTAATTATGCCACTAGGTTTCAAATGAAACCAGTTCATCTGATAAATAAAAATCTCCAACACATCATATCAGGGGTCTAAAATCTATCCATGCTCATAAATTGCTGCTACAACATGCAGGATGACTCATCTCAACTCAAACCTCGATGACTAGCTTTTAGCCCTTAAGGACAAAATTGGCGGACAAATTTGGAGACATGTAACTCACATTTTTTTCAAGAAACCTACCAGAAAATATTCATGGCCATCTAGAAAATATCCTAAGGATTTAGGAAATATTTAATTTTCATCCTAAATCTTCCATCTTATCCCCGAAATTGAAAATGTCCTAAAAGCTAAGGTTTTTCTCTCTCTTTCTAAAACATCAAAACACCACTATCGTGGAGCTGAGAAAAATTATGTATAATCCCAAACCATTAATTTTTATTTCCAACATCATTTAAAGACCATATAATACAAATATTATAAGTCACTTTTCAGAGGGTTTAACTAGGGTTTCAAACCAACTTGACTTCTTAATGATTGTTCATAAATATAGGACATCTAAACTGATTCATTATTTATGAAAAATATTATAGAATCCATGAAAAAACATCCACCAAATCCTCAAGGTCCAATTTAGAGTATGTGTGAGTGGGTGAGCATCTAACGATCTAATATCGAACTAGTTTTTCCTTATGTAGAATTCGGTTTTTCCAAATACTACTTTTCTTACAATTATTTCTTAGATTTGACCTAAAACTTGGCATGAAGCATCATAACTACATCCTATATGCATGCAAAAATCATCCATGCTCAAATACATCTGACAACTATCCAATCATAGATTATTATCTTTTTCTATATGCTTAGTCTTCACATTCTTGCTCCACAAGGACTATGAAACATCATAAAAAACTAAATACTGACCCCATATACCTCAAATACATGTTATTCCATGTCAAAAAAATTCCAAATGCTTGGATAGGACTACCATGTTCCATTTCTCATGTTATGCCACCATGCACTATGTATTAGGTCTATGATTAGGTTTAGAATGGCCTGGTTCAACAAAATCACGTCATGAACTGACCATGGAGACAATATACACACATTTAGACACCTTTAAAATCATATAACCTTTTTGACCTCTTGATAACATTTTTAAAAATTTGGAGCATCATACCATGACCATGCATGCTAGACCATGCTCTTAGTCACTATAGGAAGACCAAATGATTAGGCACTACCAATGAACCTTAAATATCAAACATGAAAGAAACCTCATAGAGACACCAAATAACTCATGAATCCCTTTCCAATTAATTACCTTTGATATTAGTGACAAACTAAGAAACAATGGCCAACAATCTCCCCCTTTCTCATTGATGAAACCACCTTCAGAAACATTGATGGAAACCTTAAGATAAAACACCTACATGATATCTCTTTCATGTTTTTGATGCAACTCTCCCCCTTTTACATCTATGAAAAGGGATAAAATGATGAATAAACATGAAAATTATGACAGACACAATGAAAACAATGCAAAATTCAAACTTACTTGTTCTCATGGCCCCCTTTTGACTATACTCTATTTTCTTTTCTTATACAATAACAATAATGATTCATGGACCTGAAATATTCATATAAAAAAATCCCCCTGAGATAATAAATTTCATTTTTTTCATTTCTACTAGGCATCATATTCAAATTTGTATTATGTCGAGTTTTCAAGTCATGCCTTTAAGCACTACTTTTGTACATTTTGAGACCAAGAACCCTAAAATTCTCCTACAATCCATATTTTCAAAAATTATCAACACAATGGAAGCAATCTTAGAATGTAAAAACCTTCTAAATTATCCCCCTAGCTAGATGTCATCATACTCTATCTAAAAAACAAACTTAAGGTATCATACCTTGATCATATGTCATGAAAATGAGTCTTCTTCAACACCACAATCTTAAATTAATTTCTCAGTGTTCTTTTCCTAATTTCACATATTCTAAGATTATTAAAACATAAAAATAATCCTTTACATATTTACTTAAAATATCTCTACCATAATATTTATTTTGACACCTATGAAACTTTATTAAAGATCAATACCAACTCTCCGCCCTACTTCAGAAGTCTTAATATACCCGTATCACACTATTACAATATACACAATGATATCAGTACCTAAATCTTGATGTTTTAAACTGAACTTATTTAGTATTCATATCTCATAGTGGTCCTTAATTCTTCATGTTTAAAACCCTTTAACAAATATCTTCTTGTGGTACTTTTACACATATTTTAAGACTCATTATATAAAATTTGTGTTTGCATGTTGATTTTAGGTGTTGTCATTGATTTAAAATACCATTAATGAAAAATAGGATGATGTAGGTAATCTAAAAGGTTTTTAGTTTGATAATTACATAGATATTCAAGTTATTTCATGATTTCATGAGTGGGCAAGGTGAGATTGGCTTGGTTTAACAAGCCCAATCATGTGACCTAACTAGCCTAAGTGATGGTGAATTTAGTTTGAGTTTTTGATACTTTAGGATAATGGAATAGGCATGGAGATAATGTTGGGAGAGTGTTAATACACTCACATGAGTTTTAGAGTGTAGGGACAGGTTGATGACCTAGTTTTAGGTGCTCATCTAAACCTAGTCTAGGTGCTTGGAGGCTAAATGATGCATGAGGATGAGTTATAGGGCCATGTGAATTCAAAGAGGAATGAAGGGGTGTGATACATGTTTTTCTAGTGTGATATATATATTTTTAATTGGTTTCATGATGAGGTATGAGGTTTTATACTATGACCTAGGTTAAAGTATGTAAAACCCTAATGGTTAGTCATGGAATTTTTATGGGATATGAATATTGAGATGTATTTGAGATAACTTGATGATTGGATATGGTGAATAGGTGTGTCATAGAGGTGTGAGAAAAATTTAAATGTATTATGAAGAATATTTTGCAAGTTATTATGTTTTAAGTGAACCACGGTCCAAGAATGAAGAAAGAAATATTTTCATCTCAAATTGCAACTTTTGATCCTCATTTTGGATTGTGTAATTTGAATGGAACCTTTAAGATTTTAGGGATGTTTTTCCATTGAGATAATATAATTTTACAAAAAATAATGAGTTCATTTCATTGTTAGGTTTTGTGAACGAATGTTGAGAAGCCAAACTATATTTTATTGAGTTGTAAACCCTAGGTCAAAAGCGATGGAGATGATCTTCATGATAGGTTCCCAAATATGAATTTTATTGGTATTATTATTATTGGAGGTTGTAGAGGAATCATATAGATTTCAAGAAAGGTATGATAGAGTATGTGATGGTTTGGGGACCCCACTTAAAAAAGGATAGTTTCTGAAGATGTTTAGTTTGAGGAAAAGTTATCCAAAGAAAGTATGAAATAAATTGTCATTTATTTTATCTCGGAGTTGTAATAGATGTCAATGATTGTTTTAGATAATTTTTGAGGTTATAGAGGGAAAAGTTTGCCCTATATAAAAATACTTTGTTTTGGGCTTATAAAGGAAAATTTTGAGAAGTTTCGAGAGATTGGCCTTGTTGAAGGCCTATCTTAAACTTACAAAATGTACTATTTTGAAAGTGTTACATACCCTCCAAAAAAATGAAAAATCCACTATATATGCTCAAAGGAACTTTTAAAAGGTTTGAAACATGTTTATAACAATCTAACAAGTCTCTCTCAACCTTCAATGGATTGATTTCACTAGGTATTGTAGTTTTGGTCACTTCTTGCAAAATTACCAACTTAGGCCTCATAAGAACATTGTTGACAAAATAATATGAGTTGGAATAAACTAAAAATCACAAAAAAAAATCAAATCATTTTTTAGTACCATTTTTGGTGTTTGAGGTGTAGGTAGAAAGGTTTGATTCAATTCATAGAGAAATATTTATTCAATTGCCATCCCTTCTTGACTCTTTCTTCCTTACCAACCCTACCTCAAGTCAAAAATTGATGTAACTATTTTTTCTTGATTCATATTAAAATATATCCAACCTTTTAGGAACCTATTTGGGTAAATATTAAGTGCAAAATTACTCACCCAAACTTCCATTGTTCATTGCTTAAAAACCTCACTTTTAGATGTTATAATTAGGTTTCCCTGTCTTACTACAATGCACATATTAACTATTATGGATTTCTTGTTTATATGAAGTTTTAAATGAAAATTTCATTAGATTCCTAATGGGTGAATGTGAATTTTTTTCATAGGGTTTATGTATTTTTAAATGGATACTAAGCCCTCCAAATGACCAATTTATTTAAAACCCTAAGGTTTTCTCTCTAGAGTTTGATAAAAAAATTATCACCATTTTATTTATACCACTTTTCGATGCCTAAAACCACTAGGATTAGGTTTGAACACACTAGTATAAGGGGTAAATATTACTAGTAAACCTTGTTTACACCTTCATGTATGTGGTTGCATTAATTTCCACTATAGTTTAGCTTTGAACAAGGTATAAAATGATTTGAATGTTGTTAACTCATATGATACTTATATTCAAGCTTATCACACTCCCTTGCAGTCTTCTTCATGTCTTGATAAAGAATGAAAACCTCATTAACATTCAATTTTTTCCTAGGAAATAAACACTATCAACTTACAAGTTTACAGGTATTTCAACTTCTCAAAACTAACCGTGATAGGTTAATTAAGAGGTTTCAATATGGAATTCATTTACAACTAACAAGATCCTACAAGAAATCACTAATACATTCATTCAAGGCTATCAATATATTGTTAGAGTCTTGGAATTAGTATAAACTCACTCAAGTTGAAACTAAAACTCTCATACATAGATTTTGAATCCTTCTTTATACCGGTTTTACACATTTCTTTATTAAACCCTTATTGGATCTCTAATTGTTGTTTCATTGATTGAAAATGCCCTCAAAATAGTTACAAGATGAATAAATACTTCCTTGGATTGAATTCTTTCCATAACTTATTTTAAGGACCAAGAACATTAAGCAAAAGACAAGGATTTACACACAAAGAAGTGAAGTAATAATGACCATGAGTTACAAAACCCTTGGTACATTAAAAGGAGGCTCTAAGACCAAATAAGACTCAAATAAAACCTTCTACAAACCTATTGAGACCCACTAGAACACTTATCCTTGCTATGAAAGCTAAAATTAGCTCTACAAAATTTAAATATTCAAAATGAGAAAAATGGAGGGAAACATCCTAATTTAAATTTTAGATTTCTAGATCCCAAAATGACATCATGACTGACTTAAAGACACCTCTAAAGACCTATAAAAACTGAAATTTGATTATTACATGCCTAGACTTACCCTTGGAGTGATGCCCATGCATCGAGTTGGAAGGAAATGTAAGATGTTATCCAAAGTATCTTAAGAGGTATTTCCAATTATGTATGGTTTGTCTCTTGATGATGTGATTTGATAGGTTAAACAACTTTGTTTGAATATAAAGATTACTTGTTTTTAGGATAGGATTGATTTGACTAGAACATGGAGGTATTATATGTCTTGTTTTGGATTTTTGATACTTGATATCCATTAGAGAGTGAAGAGGGATGAATGTTGTTATTAGTGAAGGAATTTATAGATCATGAAAGGGAAAATTTTAGTGGTGAATATTTGTAGTTTGGTGAATAGTAGGATTTAGGAATTTGATTTTGGTGAATTTTACAAAAACGAAAGTACCCATATTTTCCCAAAAATTCCACATACAATAATCTATAACATATGAATCACCAAGAATTTCCAATCCAAAAGAATATTTTTATATTAATTCACCATGTGATATCCATGTCGGGATTTGAAAACATTAATGTTTCACTAAGAAATCGAGGTGTCGGGATTTGAAAATATTAATGTTTCGCCAAGAAATTTATGGAATGTTATTGGTTCATTGAGCTCATTCATCGACATGCATGGGAGGTTTTTTTCTAGGAATTGGATATAATTCATCATACACACACACAAACACACACACAAAGGTGATATTTTCCTATAATTTTCCAATTTACAAATTTGGGAAGTAGTAGAAAGGGATTTGATGAATCGAATATTGAAATTTTCTTACAAAATTTCAAATAAATATAGGTCTTTCCAAGGCCCAACTACTATGTTGCAGTTTACATCTTAGAAGCACTTACTCTAGGTGATTCCTTATTCTAATTGAGACCTTTTTTATTTAATGTCACATTACTTTGTCTATGATTCTAGCTTTGTAAGTTATTACAAAGCTTGAATGTCCTCATCCTCATAACCACTATGATTTTTTATGTCATCTAAAATAGTCCTCCACTTACAGAGAATCTTAACTAGTTTTCCTATCTTAGATACATCTACATAATACACACACACACACACACACATTTTATATTTAAAATCAATTCATCTATCTCCATGAGCTGTTGCTCCGTATATTCCTTTCTTTAACAAGGTATCTTCTTTAAATGTTAGTGTTAATGTTCTATCTTTTGTAATACACACACACACACACACACACACACACACACACACACACACACACCGCAGTGTCACTTTCTTTATTTCCATGACCATGACCATTTATCACTATTTGCTTGATAATGTTGTTGGCATTTTTACACTGTGAAAAAAAGGGAAACTTGAAAATTTGATTTAGATGGAAAGGATTGATGTGATGGAACTACCTAAGGGAAATAATGAAGGTTTCTTAATGTTCTAATTTACAAAAAATTAAACAAAAAAGCAAAAATGTAGTTATGTGTGTTTTTAAAGAATGCAACACCTCACATGTGCTATCATTCACATTCATCTTCAGCAAAGAAATACAAAATCCCTAAAGTACTTGTGCATAGCCTTGATGAGGGTGGGAATAAAAATAGATGTGGGATCTTTCATCCCATAACAACAAATAGAGTTGTTGATTTCATGCAAAAGAATACATTATTGAGTTACAGGTACATCAATTTTATTATTTCTTTATGTTTAAGTGCTATTAATTATGTATTGAGTTGTTTAGTTCATTATATAATCAATATTTTCATAAAGATGAATGCAGAAAGAAATAGAAAACTCAATTACAAAAATTAATGTCATCTATTCATAAAGAAATCTAGTGTTTCCCACATAAGCCATGGGATGTAACTTATGTTTATTCAAATTAAGAGGTACATATACATGAAACTAAAATAAAAATATTAAAGGGATGAACCCATCATTGCCTTGGGTTATTTTTATTTTCCTCTTCATTTGTATCCAACTTCAGCTACTACTATAACTCCATCTCCAGCTCTATCTTCAACTTTCGGAAGTCATGTACTTGTGGATAGAAACAAGGTTTTGTTAGAGCTCCCAAACCAATCCCTCGAACCCAAACCAATCCCTTAAACCCAAACCCAAGTCTAATGAAGGTGCAAAAATGCAAAAAATCAAAGCTAATATTTTAGATCTCAAATGAGTGAAATACAATGTAAACCCAAAACATAATATTGAAAATATCTCAAAGTCTCTAGAAAAGTACAAATACCCACTTTAGATGAGTTTCATATTTTTCATTTTTGAACAAAATAAGAGGTACCCATATCTAGGTTATTAAAAACTAGTCATTACAAATTGTTTTATTTTGAAGGATACAAAATATGTCAAGTTATAATAATAACCTTTGCCAATTCTAGGATGAATATATGAAACCTTTGAAAGATCATCAAGTTTATAGCTAAAACAAAATACCTAGAAGCCTTTCAAGCTCATAAAATGTTGGTCATACACAAACAAAGCAAGAAAATGTAAAGTTTTTAATATGATACAAGTATTCGAAAAGGAAGCTTGAAAAACCGGTCGAAAGGAAGTTCATGATAAACAAGTTATAGGTTTCAAGAACCGATAAATCATCTTCACAAAGAAAAATTTGAAGCTTGAAATCTAGTTAATGGTAGCTACATTGAGATTTAATCACATAAAATGCATAGGATCATCAACCAAAAACCATTTTTAGAGTTCAAAAGATCAAGATAATGGCGTCGATCAAAATTTTTCCATGGATTCCTCCTCAAAACTCCACAAAGCAGAATGGAATTTTTTTAGGTTTCTAGTATTTGATTTCTCAACTCAACTAGTGAGTTACCTAACTCAACTAAGGTCATAGAAGGTACATACATGTCACAACATCATTAAACCCTAACCAGGGTTGAGTTAAAATTTTCACCAATAAAATGATCAAGGGGTGAGTAATCATGGAGGAGGGTGGACCATTTACCACTTAATAATTACTTATTTTGACTATATTCTGTGCCTTAGTATTTCAAAATAAAACAATAATTTTTTAATCGATTTTTCATGATACGAAGGGGTCAAGAATTCAAAAGAGGATCATTATTGAGCATATATGTGCATGATTAAAATCAAAAGGTGACCTCGCTATTATGATACCATGTTGAACATGTGCCCAAGAATGGAATATTGTAGGAGATCATGAAAATGGAAAAAATAGCTCATGCACAATGGATGTCACATCACACATCAAAGGAAATTGATTATTTTAATCATTCACTAGAACACATAATTGAAGAGGAAGGCAAAGAAAAAGCTTTGCATGCACTTGAGGATTACTTGTAGATGAAGAAAAGGATAAAAATAACAATTATTTATTCACCCAAGTACCTTATTTTCTCCAAATTGACCTGTACTATTCATGTAGAAGTCAAATGAGTTTGATTGTGAATTTATTTTTGGAATTAAAAGGCTATTATTGCCTCATTGTAATAATATGTGTATTGTTGACCTTATCTATTATTTATTCATTGGAAAGGATAAAATTACCATGCAAGTGTAGTTAGACTTATTTATTTTTAGCGCATGGGGGTGAATATTTTTCTATATATTGTGTGCCTTGGTAAAGCACAAAGGAGGAATTTTTGGTTGTGAGTCTTTGAAGCAAATTTTTCCAAATTTCACTTGAATGAGAAAAAGTTTATTGCCTTTTCAACAATTTACGGTGGCATATATTATAGTAGTTTTCTTATGAATTTCATTATTCCCTAAATTTATTAAGCTTTGTTATGCTATTTACCTTGTTGCAAATAGGTGTTTATGTTGGTTTTAGTGTGCAATAATTTGTTGTGTTATTGTGAAAAATCCCTTAGCATAACAGTGTTTTCCTTGAGATTAACTGAAAACCCATTGGATCGTGTTTGTTTACTTTATTATGAGTATATTGTGCATGTTTCTCACTCAAACCCTCAAAGTGTTTGGCATATCACCCAATTTTATTTCAGTTTTAGCCATCTTTTATCCTTAAACCCCATATTTTTAGTTTTAGGGATACTCCAAAGAAGGAACCAACCTTGTAATCTCGGAGATTCTCCTCAAAATAAGGATACCCTCATCCCATTAGGTGTCTCAAATTATATCTGAAGTGAGGGAGAGACAAAATAAGAACCCATGTTATCTCTTGACATAGGTGCGAGTTATGAGAGAATAGTTTTTGTACTCTTGATGGGACCTATGAATAAGATTTGTAGAAAAAAACAACACTTTTGGAAGGAAGAAGTTGTGGACATACATTGAAAATCAAAATAAATTTTTTCGGTGACTCAACTAACAATTAATTTCAGACTAGTTTTGTAACATATTCCATGCCAAAAGTGACTAAATGATCAACGGTAAGAGGAATTCCTCATAATTTTGTTTTTGTGCCTTTAAATTCACTATTGATGCATAATCATAGCACCCTTAAATGTTTGAAACTCATGGGTTAAGAATCTCAGTGTGATTACATAACATAGAGCTTCTCCCAAAGTGTGGGACTTTGCAATCGGAAGAGCTCTCCAAATGAAGGCCGTTTCCTATTCCTTTATTCAGGTGCACACATATAATTTTCAGAGGATCTACTCTAAAATATACTCTAACTTTCCAAGGAGACAGGGTTAAGAAGATTAAAAAAAGAAATCCTAAGCTAAAGAGGTGATAGCACCAAGAAAAGGGACTGGAATATCCTACTGAGGGAGAGTAGAGAAGAAAAATGTAGTTGGAAGAGGCTAGACAGTTGTGACACAGTCCCAAATCTCCATTCACCAACAAATCTCCATGAAACACAACATCATAAACCTATAAAATGAAAGGAAGTATGCAAAAATATAACAACAACAATAGAGAGGCAAGGGAATGCAATAAAATAAATGCAAGGGTTGAGAGAACACCACAAACACAAATTTTATTGTTCCATGAATATACACAGTCCATTACATTTGTAGAATAAAGGCACAATTTCATTTACAAATCCCATGAGAAGGCTTGTAGCTCAAATATATTGAGAAAAATGATAGTTTTCCTATATCCAGAATATCCCCCTCTCAAATGAGAAGTGTTTACAATATATAGAATTGTGGAGAGAAGAGAGAAAGAAGAGAAACTCAGATTTATGCTCCCTCCCACCAAAACATTCATTAAATGATCTAGAAAAGCATGGGCACCTCTGAAAATCCATTCCCCAATGTACTCTAGCTTGCTGGAGAAGAAATCAGACCATACTGCATTAAATTTGGTGATTGGGATGCCTGGAACTACACTTTTTAGAGCTGAGTACGTTTTCCTATTTTTCACCTAATAACCTACCAAAATTAATATTTCATGCTTCCATGGCATAGAGGATGTTGAGACCTTTCCAATGATATAAAGTTTTTTGAATTTTGAGCACCGGTTCAAAAGTTATGCCCATTTGAAAATTTGCATTAATCCGCACAAGAGATGGCAAAAATGCAAGTTTGCAAAATCACCTTAGGGCCTAAAATTGCAAATTGCACCATTTTCAAAAATTGTGAAATTGCAAAAATCCCCTAAGGTCTGAAATTACATGTTTGTAAAATATCCCCCAACTTGAAATTACAAATTTGCAAAAAATTCCCAGGCCTAAAATTGCAAGTTTGCAAAAAATCCCCCAAGGCCTGAAATTATAAATTTGCAAAAAATCCCCCAAGCCCAAAATTGCAAGTTTGCAAAAAATTTCCCTAGGCCCAAAATTGTAAATTTGTAAAAAATCCCCCAGGCCCAAAATTACAAATTTGTAAAAAATCCCCAGGCCCATATCTTGCAAAATATGAAGAGTTAGAAGGACTTCTTTATATTTTCAGAAAGGGCAAGAAATTTCCTATCTGATGAAGATAATTTCAAGAATCCTTAAGTACTTAAAATAAACGAAAATCAGATTTGAAGCACTAAAAGGGGGGAATGGTGTTAGTTGACCACAATTAAGCATGAGCTTATTTTGGACAACATCCACCAAGAAGAAAAAGAGTTAGAAATACCTTACCCTCTAACATGCCCAATTTTGAAAACCATAATCCCTATGTTTCACCATGTATCAATATTTTTGTTCATATCCCAATGGCTCATCAAGCCCCACCACCTCCTAGAAATTTTGTACCCTTCACCAATGACAATCCTACTATTAATTGCAGCTTACCATGACATACCCATTGTTTCCTTAAAGGGTTTACCCACATTTACTAGTGAAAATCAAATTACCACTAATAAGAATATTAAAGGCATTGCAGCCCTTTTTTAGTTCATAATATCACTCATGAAGATGTATCCTTAAGACTCTTAGTTGCATCATTTAAAGGACAAGCCTTGCAATGGTATAGAACTTTACTAGTAGGGACTATAACAACTTAGGATGAATTGGGAAATCAATTACATAAGCAATTTCAAGATAATTCTAATCACTTGTTCCTCATAGAACAATTGTCCACAATTAAGCATGCTCCCCATGAATTTATGGCCAATTTTAACATTAGATTTCTAAAAAATGGGAAAGAATTCCAGTGAATGTTAATAATCAAGTTGAAAATGCATTTCTTTATTATCTAAAGGCTTTAAATATTGATATTCCTACTATGATATAGTCTATGGGAGGAACTCCACTTCAAATAGCTTATGATATTGCTATTAGAAATGTAAACAACCTTATTCAAGTAGAAAAATTTGCTCCTAGGCTCTTTATGCCTATTACAACAAGTTTGGGACCTATTCTATATCCTGTTACGGTAATAGAGTCTCTTTTTACAACATCTCAAATATATATATATATATATATATATATATATATATAAATATATATATATATAAGACCTTGGAGACACATGGAGATGAAATAATAACATTAAAGAAACAATCGGCTTAGCCTAGGAGGCCTTATTAGAACACTTATTAGTAGAATAGGCAGCCTTATCAGATAAATAAGAATTATAGGAAGCCTTACTAGTAAAGACAAGTTGATCCTAAAGCTCCCAACACTTATAATTCCCTTATACCAATTAATCTAACCTTTGAAGAGTGGTGTTCACCTTGAAATCAACCTCATCCAACTATTAGTTGTCCAAATGCCTTTTTGAATTTAATATTTGTTTCCTTATGAAAATTTGAAACATTATTCATGCCTTAAATGGAGTGTGGGTAACAAGATTCTTAGAATAAAAAACTACCTAAATAGAACTTGGTTAGTTTTGGAGAGGAAGATTCTATTGTAGTTACAACTAGAGATAAAAAATGAACTGAGGATGAAGAAAAACAACACAAAGGACCTATTTTACCCACAGTTATTGATAAAACATTAGGAAGTCCAAGTGCAACCCCTAAAGATTAGAAAAAACAACCACAACCAAATCCTAGATACTTGTTTATACCTTAGATTTCTAAAGTTGTAGAAGCATAATCAATTTTTTCTAAAGCTTACTCTAAAACTGTTGCAATGTCATTTAATGTTGTTGAGATTATGAAAAAGCATAATATCAGTATCATTTTATGGGATGCTTTGAGTATTCTAGGAAAGAAAGAGTTACTTTCTCATGAGCTTTTAAGTTACATATTTCTTTCAAACCAACAGAGAAAGAATCATAGAAAGCTGATATGGCTCTCATTACGATTGATTAGGATCGTATGAAAGATGTTAAGTGGATGGTATAGAAATTGTTGAATTCTCATTATATAAGAAAACCACCTCCTTTTTATCTTTCTCTTATTACTTGAGATCATTTAGTTCACAACTATATGGTTGAAAATGGTGCAAATAGCACAATCATGCCTAAAAAAATTACAAAAAATTGGGCCTGCAGTATGAACCAATAGAAAATGGTGTACTACTGACTTGATGAGATAACAACCAACATAGTTGGTTTCATCAAAAATTTGGAGGTAATGTTACATTCTTATCCCAATCTTTCAATTTTACAAGATGTAATTGTTGTAGATCTAACTCCCTATTTTCCTCTTTTCTTATATCAAGAGATTTTACAAGAAAGATAGGAGGTTGTCTTTCTTCAGGTTGGTCTTTTTTTTCTTCACCACAGGTATGGAAGTAAGGTTACCATAAATTTAGAGACTTTAGATAGATTTCATATTGAGCCTCATGTTTCAAATGCTGCAAAAATTATACACCATAGATCAAGATTGATTTTGATGCCACATAAGAGATTTCTATGTTGAATGGTGTTTCTAACTTGTTTATGGATGAAGAAATTAAAGAAGAACACACTTATGATCCTTATAAGAAGCTAGAAGAAGGATTATCTGGCTTATATTGTCTTCATGAGGAAAAACACCCATCCCCTTATTATTTTCTATGTACTTGGGATATTATATTATAATGTATATAGGTTGATGGATATGCTGACATGTGGCACACATCCCCTTAGTTAGTTATAGGGGCTCACATAAGAATTAGTTATATTGGGAAATGAGTTGGCCTACATTGGGATTAGGTGTTATGAATCCTATTTAAAGGATGTGAGTATCATTATGAGGAGGTCATGGAGGTATGATTTGAGTCTTCTACTTGGTATAGGTATATTGAGGTGTCCCCCTCAAAGTGGATTTCCATCTTGGGATATTGTGGAGTTCTACTTCTTTAAGGAGCATTGTATGGTGTTGCCCTACTTTAAGCGTATTATTATAAATATATTGCATATTATGGCATATTTTCTTCCCATATATCTTATTTTGTGTTATCTTATGCATATTATTCATAAATTTTATGCAAAGATCTTATCAAGTGGTATCAGAGCGTCAATTTTGGCAAAAATTGGGTCCAAACCCTAATTTTAGAGATTCATATATATTTTGAAATCGGTTTGAATTTTTTCACCATTTTTTACCACATTTGCAAAAGGGGTTTAAAAATCTACAGTCTAAATTTCATAATTTTTTGAGATGGTTTGTGGAAGTTATTGTATTTTTAGGGTTTCACCTAAATTTGCTTCACAAGATGTAATTTTTGGAATTAATTTTCTAAATTTTTACCAGAATTGAGAATCCTCTTAAAAAATATATGGTAAAAATTTAAAAAAATTTGGATCTATTTGGAAGAATATATTGAGAGTTGTATCATTTACATAAAATTGTCCTACAGGTCACTTGCAATTTTCCATCTTTCCTTGATTTTTTTACATATTTGGAAAGCTCTCACAATTTTAGTAAGGGTTACTTATTTTAGTTTCAGATTTGAGGTGAAATTATAGAAAAAATAATTAGGTTAAATACTTGTCAAAGGAGTAAGTTTGTGAAACCCTAATTTTTGTGCATGATGGATATACCAATTTTCTATGGCAATGGGGAAATTGATGCAAAAAAATGGTGGATACAATTTAAAAAATGTATTTTGACAATTGTTTAGTATGGGTTAGTTTTTATCTTCATCTTGGTGGGAAAGCACGACATTGGTATTCTTATTTGGATATAGATCTATTGGATTGGGATTGGGAGGAAATGGAAGATATTTTCTTAGCTAAATGGGAAACAAAAAAGAAACATAATTTTGTTAAAGAAGAAGAAGAAGAAGAAGAAGAAAAAAAAGAAGAAGAAAAGAAAATAAAATGTTGAGATGAATTTGTTACACATGATAGTACATCTCCAAAAAAAGGAAGTTTCAATATTTCAGTTTGACGGGTGTATTCAAAGAAAAAGATAATTGTTTCCATAAACCCTAGCAGCAAATATAACTTCATCAATATGGATGTAGCTCAAAATCTACATGTGTAAGAAAAGCATATAAAGGAATCTCAAATGGATCCTAAGCAAATTAAGGTTTTTAAAGATTTAAAGATCTTTATGGATAAATATGTTTTACATTTAGATTTTTATGCTATAGATATGGATGGTATGGAGATTGTTCATGGATATCCTTGGTTAGAGACATTAGGAAAATAAATCTTAATTTTCAAAAGAAATTCATGAAATTATGGTACAAGCAAAAGAAAATTACATCGAAAGATATCACACTTAATAGAAAAAAATTAATATAAATGAGGATCATGAAGAGGAATTTGAAGATGATGAAGAAGGGAATAAGGATTATTCAGAAGGAGAGGCTACAAAAAAAGATGAAAAAGAAAAAAATTCATCTACGCAAGAGAAAAAAGAAATAGCAAACAAGGTGGAAGAGAAAAATAAAGAAAAGGTTGATAAGGTTAAGGATACCAAGGTTGCACCATATAGACACCCAAATCATCATGAGAGGGAAGAATCATGGAGTTATGTTAGACCACATAAGGACAAAAATTTATATAAATATGTATGGAATTGGAGGAGCAATAATCAAGGCTATACACATAATCAATGGAGCAACAATTATATGACATGGAATCACAGGAATAATTATCATGGATATGCATGGATACCAAGGAGTATCACATATGGAAAAGGATGGAATTAGATGAGTCCAATGGAATATAGAATTAGGTTTGGAGCAACATCACCCACTAGGATCTCATATGGGTGGTTGGATGATCGAGCATGGTGACCAATGTGCAATAATGTAAAGCACACTCATTATATGGCTTCTTCTTATGTTTCAGGGACAAAACATGTCAAAGAGGGAGGAAATGCTATATACCTTGGGATATGATATTATAATGTATATGGGTTGATGGAGATGTTGACATGTGGCACACATCCCCTTAGTTAGTTATAGGGCTCACATAGGAATTAGTTATATTGGGTAATGATTCATCCTACATTGGGATTAGGTGTTACCCATCCTATTTATAGGATGTGAGTATCATTATGAGGAGGTCATGGAGGTATGAGTTGAGTTTTCTTCTTATTGTAGAGGTATATTGGAAGTGTCCCCCTCGAAGTGGATTCCCATCTTGGGATATTGTGGAGTTACTCCTTCCTTAAGGAGCATTGTATGGTGTTGACCTACCATAAGGGTATTATTATGAATATATTGAATATTAGGGCATCTTAGCCCCCCATATCTCTTGTGTTGTGTTATCTTCTACAGATTATTCATTTATTTTATACAAAGATCTTATCACTATCCCAAATACAAAGTACTAGAGAAGGCTTATGGAAGCTTTATTTCGATGGAGTAAAGACCAAGAAAGGAAAAGGTGAAGGTTTGATGTTGAATTTCCCTTCAAATTATATGTATTTTTCAGCTCTAAGTCTGTAATTTTCATGTATTTATAATGTAGCTAGATAAAAAATGTTGATTCATGACCTACTATGGGCCACAAAGAGAGGAATCAACATGTTATAGGTTTATGGTGATTCTAATTTAGTCATCAATCATGTTAAAGATTATAATGTTTATAAGAATCCACTACTGAAATCTTATAAACACATAATTTGGGATGTAATTGATGATTTTTAAGCATTTAATATACATTTTGTCCCACGAGAGAAAAATAAACATGTAGATAAGTTGCAACACTTGGAGCTAACATTGTGGTGTTAGATCATGTCCAAAATGAAAAAATTTAGCCACACATAAATCTGGTATTTAGTCCTTCAGTGCCTGATAATGAAGAAAATTGGTAGGTTTTCAAAGATGTCAAATAGATCTATAGATTTCTGCAGGAAGAAGTGCAATTTTCATTAATAAATCATGCTAAAGTGTAGCACCAATATGGTGACCATATTGTATAGCCAAAGAAAATAAATTTCCTCAAGGAATTTTCACTTTAGAGGACATTTTCAGTTCTGATGGTCAACTCAAAAAGAAAAAGGTAAAATTTCTACCCATGCTAATAATTATGAAGAGATCTCAGTTGGTGAAGGTAAAACATTACAGATTGGAAAATTATGTTCCTTAGAGAAAAAAAATATTTTTTTGACTTATGCAAAGAATTTATTGATGTGTTTTCTTGGAAGTACCAATATTTGAGAGGTTTTGATCCTAGTTTGGCACAACATAAAATTTAATTACATGCAAACTCAAAACTTGTAAGGAAAAAACAGAGGCCTATAAATCCCAAGATTGAACCATTAATGAAGAATGAACTGTCAAAACTGATTGAATTAGGAATTATTTTTACCATTAAGTTGGGTTGCTAATCTTGTGCCTGTTCGAAAAAAAGAATGGTAAAATTTGAATCTATGTGGATTTCAGAGACCTTAATTGAGCATTATTGAAGAATCATTTTCCACCCTACCCCATATGGATCATTTTTTTAGAACAGTTTCAAGTTAAGATAGGTTATCACTATTAGATGGTTATAGTAGATAAAATCAGATTGTTGTGCATGATGAAGATAGATACAAGACAACCTTCCGCACAAAGTGGGGCACTTATTCTTACAAGAAGATACCTTTTGGTCTTTCAAATGTTGGTGTAACATTTTAGCGAGCAATGGAAATGTATTTTCATAGCCTCTTTAATAAATGCATATTGTTTTATTTAGATGATGTTGCTGTATTTTCAAATAATTTTTGTGATCAGTTTATGCATTTAAGGAAGAATTTTGAGATTTGCATGCCATTTAGCATCTCATTGAATCCCAAAAAGTCTATTTTCTCAGTACATGAAGGAAAATTACTTGGACATATTATTTCTAAGCAAGGATTAGCCATTGATCCTTTCAAAATTGCTGCAATTTTGTAGTTGTCCCTACCTCATGATAAGAATGCATTACAAAGTTTTCTTGGAAAGATCAAATTTGTCAGGATATTTGTACTAGATTTTGTAGCCTTGGTTAAACCATTGAATTCCATGTTGAAGAAAGACAAAAATTTCTCTTGGACCAATGAAGGAAGAAAAGGATTTGAGGTAATTAAGCTTGCTATTTCATAGGATCCTACTTTGGAAAATCCTAATTTTGAAAAATATTTCACATTGTATGCACTTGCAGGAGCTGAAACCATTTCAACCATTTGACTTAGGTAAATGATGAGAATACAGAACAACCCATTACTTTATTTGGGAAAATCCTTGATGATTACAAAAAAATGTACACTTTTCTTGAAAAAAAGTACTTGCTTGTAGTTAAAGGTTTGAAGAAATTTTATTACATGTTTTTGAATAATAAGATTCATGTTTAGTTTCTCATCCAAGTGTTAAAGAATTCATGTTTACCGAAGTAACTGAATAAGAAAAGAGGTGGCTGGATTACCAAATTTATTGAGTATGATGTTGACATCCATGTTACTAAAAAAGTCTAGGAAAGGGTCTTTATGAACATTTAATTGCTGATATGGAATCTCAACATGCTACAATTTTATTACAACCTAAAAATCAGCAGCCGGACCTTAATCAGGAAGACATTGTTTCAAGTTGGATGTATGATTTAACTAATTATTTACATCACGATACTTATTTAGAAGGTATGGACAAAAACAAAAGGATATATTTTAGGTTAGAGTTTGTACCTTATGCTTTTATTAATGGAGTACTATTTAAAAATGACATAAATGGAATATTGTTGCATTGTGTTGATTATGATAGAGTGCAAAAATTACTTTCAGAGTTTCATGAAGGATCTACAGGTGGTCACTTTTAACATGCACAACAACCCTTAAGATCATGAAAGTTGGTTATTGTTGGCCCAACATATTAAAGGATTTTTATTAGTGGGTTAAAAAGTGTAAAAATTTGCATTCTTTTCGGAAAAGAAAAGTTAGCTTTGCTACCCTTGCAGCCTATTTATGTGGATCATCCTTTCATGCAGTGGGGCCTTGAATTCATTGGCATGATTAATCCTCCTTAATCTAAGGGAAAAAGTGGATTTTGACAGCCATGAATTATTTTACTCACTGGATTGAAGATGTGGCCTTGAAGGAAGGAAATGAGACCTCGATTCTGTCATTTTATGAAGGTATACATTGCAGGTTTGGTGTTCCATCCACTATCATTTTTTATAAAGCTTTGGAATTTCTTGGTGTAAAAGTAATAGGTTCATCTATTAACCATGGAAATTTTCTCAGCACCTCATCCAATTCTTACCCACAAGGTAATGGATTGGCTAAAAGTACTAACAAAAATATGTTAAAGATTATCAGAAGAACACTCAAAGAAAATCAAATAACATGGCATACAATGTTAAATTAGGCACTTTAGGCTGATATGATGACTCCAAAGAGATCTGTTAGTAATTCACCTTACAAACTTGTTTATGGATGAGAGAAAAGAATTTCGAGGGTTCAGTTTAAGAGACCTCTTGGAAATCAGAGGTGGAAAATACCTCGCGATGATCGTAGAATGTGTTTTTACTGAAAGGAAAATTTACCATTTTTTTCAGAACTAAATTTTTACCCACTATCTTTTTGAGGGAGAGAGACTGCAGACACTGACACATAGTTGACATGCAACAGAAGGTTTCTGTCACACGTCAACAATATTTTTTGATGCGTGACATGAAGTTTTCTTCTCAGCATCAAAAAAGCTTGTTGATGCGCAATAGAAACCTTCCTATCATGCATCAACAAATATTGTTGACATAATAAGAAGGTTTCTTTTCATATGCCAACAAGATTTGTCGATGCTGATAGGATGGTTTCTATCACACGTCAACAACCTTTGCTAATGTTGTGTGAAGAAGGTTTCCTATCACGTGTGTCAACAAGCTTTGTTAACACGCGATAGGAAGGTTTCTTGTCACACGTCAACAAAGTTTCTATCATGCGTCTTAGGCTTCAAAACCCTAATTTTTTCCTATAAATACCTTGCCACCAGTCATTTTCATGTTTACACTTTCCGGCTCCCAAATTTTCTTGTTTACAAGAATCCAGGTCAGGTACAATCAAGCTCAAGGACAACTACAATGGTGACTATAAGTGCAGCCCAAACCCAAGACAAAAATCAAGAGGAAAATCTAGTCAACCCACAAGCCTTATCGAAGGGCACGATGCTCTATAGGAACCTTTTGTGCCCCCACATCCAGACATTTTTACAAATTAATTCATTATACAAGGATTTTCTCGATGCATGTGACATTGGTGGGCTCATTAGGATGCCCCATTTCAAAATAAACCATGACATTATGAACTACCTTCTATCCTCATACAATATAGAGGACAACTTGTTTACTGTTACTGTGGATGATGGTCGAATGTTTCAATTCGGTACTAACCCAGCTGATATTCATCGGTTAACATGCCTCCCATTCAAAAATTTACCCATTGTTACAATGAAGGCAACACTCATCGAAGATGATAAGAAGTACCTAGAATTGACTTTCGGGTTCCATGTTGATTATAAGTATAAACTGTTTTCAATTTTCATTTGGTATTCAGTTTCTAATTTTGATATAATTCAAATAGATATTAATTCCAATGGTTTTTTGGAATTTGTAGCTCATGTCAATAAATCCAGATGTGGTGTGGATACACAAGAAATTTCACACCACTTTATTTCGTTATGATTTCCTTCTTTCAAGCAAGAATAGTTTTGCAGGGTCGCCAAATGGATATAACAAACTAGGCTATTGCATACATTCTTGCAACTATCGGAAAGAAAAACTATTATTGGTGCGCATTTTTATCCAAAAAAAAAAAAAACTGGCATTACAAATGCAACGCTTTCGAAAAAACCATTCATTCACTCCAAAAACTATCTCCTTGGCCTTTATTATGAAGCTCTTCTAAATTTCAAAGAAAAACCAATTCATACTTGCATGGATGAGATGTTGATGAATTTTTCAATTCCATTTCAAGAATAACAGGTATAAAGTGTAAAGTTTATATTTTAACATTATACTAACACGATGTTCATCTTGAATCTAACTAAATATTTACTATTTGCAAAGAAGATTTTTGAGGCTCTTCCTCAAAAAAGGCATCATCAAGAGGAAGAGGCCAACAACACCCTGAGGCATCGAAGATTCACAATCTGAAATGGAAGTTCACTCATCTCCGAACCGCCTACCATTTGAATTCATTAAATGCTAGACAAGTAATATCTTAACATTTATTATTTACAAATTTCCATTTTTATTTTCAATTTACTATTTAAATTTTACCATTTTGAATTGACATACAATTGACTATTGCGACATTATGGGGACTTTGGACTATCTGCGTACTTCTCAAAGTAAACCTTCCTCACCAACTCACTAGTTTAGTTGCATGCGATTGTCTCTTCTCAAAAACCACCTTAGCAATCCCAACAAAAAACTCAAAAACACCGATTCTTACTCTAACCCGGCCACCTTAAGCACCGTGATAAGCTACCCATCAACAACAAGGTATTATTGTTTTTCTTTAGTACAAGTTTTGAATAGTACTTATAATTTCATAGTTTTTACATAGTTTAACAATTTTTCATATGATTTTTCTTGAACTTTTCAGCACATATCAGTCCTTCACCTTCAGATAGATAGAAAGTGGCACCACCCCTAATCCTCCAATAATATTCAAAATTCCAACCATAGGATCGATGAAAAAAGAACATTGGTAAATGCATGCCAATTCCTCCAACCCCTAGTGGGACACTAAACATTGCCTCCTCGTTTTGAATTCCAACCCTCTCTCTTGGTGGCTTGCCTAGTGCAACAGCATATTGATTTTAAATAATATAAATTTGGATGAATATTACTTGTGGAATTGATAGCAATGACCCAATAGATTTTTCAATACACGTGAGATGATTCAAGGCTAACATGTATAATTCTATTTCAACATAATTTATTCAACTTTCATTACATTTCACTTTAGATTTTTTTATTTGAATATTGATTTATTTTATCACAAATAGAATCAAACCACACAAAGGTAGAAACAAGTGGTAGTCGATGATCAACCTGAAAGCCCCCATACCTCTTCGGCGAGATCATCTTCTTCAGATATAGATGGCAAACAATTGCTACCATTTCTTTAGAGAACTTAATTGGTTATGATTGTCAATCCCATGTCGATGAGTTTATTGTACCTCATATCAGCCAACTCATAGAATGGGAGAAAAGGGAAAAGTACTAATCAATGAGATGATAAGTTGTTATGAAAATTATTGGCAAAGGGATAGTTTGTATACTAAAGTCCAGAATCAACCTGCAAAGATGGATTCCTTACTTACACAAGTAAGAAGTGGGACTATCAGTATAACAACAACTATAAAGATGATATTTTGGATAAAACATTAAAAAAATTAGAATATATTAGTGCTAAATCCTAGACATATTTTAACAAATGGTATAAGGACAAGGATCTAGTAGCAATTGCAAATGCCGAAAGAGATAGAGCGGTTGTAAGTATTATTACTTCAAAACATTTTTTTTTGTTAATTTTACATTTTCTTGTTTTAGTAATATGTTTAATTGAGAATAATTTTTTTTGCAGTTGAAATATGAAAATTTGAAGAGTCAAGAAAAGTTTTTCCAAGTTCACTTGGAAACCATGAAGAAAAGTTTATCCACAATGAATAATTTGAAGGAAAATATTGTTTTGGTTAACAAACAAAACAATACACTGAAGCAGATAATTAAAGAGCATGGCTTTGACCCTTAAATTTTATTTAAAACCAAGGCAGCTGCAGATCCAAGTTTTCTATCCCATAGAGATGCAACAAAGGAAGAAAAAGATTTTTAAAGAATCTAGATAGTGCTAAGGAGGATCTCATTAGTTTTGGGATTATTCAATCCATTGGGGTAAGGGGTACAATCGAGAATCCATTGGGGAAAGGATTACAAAATTGGAAGCCATTGGGGAAGGGGGTACAAAAATTGAGGGTTGAAAAATTTCATGATTGAGGATGGAAAATTGATTAAGGGTTTGAAATAATTTATAATATATATTTGAAAATTTGAAACATTGAATTTGATGGTCATGGAATTTGAAATTTATTATCCGGATTTGAAATTTGAAACTTGAATGTGATGGTGTTTGAAAATTTGAAATACTTTATAATCTTTAATTTTATATCTTCATCTATATTATGTATAGAATTTATAGATTGTACAATGTATGTGGTGTTTATGTTTCATTTGAATGTGATGGTGTTATGATAATGGTTAATTATTTGTTTTAAGAAAATTTGGAATATGGTTTCACATAGGGATATTAATACTAAGAGTTAAATATTCTTCTCTCTACTTGTAAAATTCAAACTATGTATCGATTTTATTAAATTTAAACCTTCTCGAAATCTTCTCTACTTGTAAAGATGATTGCATTAGATGTGGATGATGAAATTAGAATATAATCATATATGGATTACATGAATTGTATGTGGACGTAGATTTAGCTTCAAGCACAATCATGGAATCTAGATGATGATAATGGATAATTGTTTCAAGATAATTTTAAATGTAGTACGATAGAGACATTTAAAAGATCTTAAAATATTCTTCTCTCTTGTGATGATATGATGACATGATATGATGATGATGATGATATAATGGATAATTGTTTAAAAAATTGGAATGTGTTAGGACAGAGACGTTTTTGCACATTTAAAATAGATAAATAATTGTTTTAATAATAATTGGAGTGTCAGGATTATGATAATGATATGATGACATCAGATGTGGATGATGACATTAAAATATATATGGATGATGATGAATTTTATGTGGATGTATATATAGCTTCAAGCACGATCGTGGATGATGAATTGTATAAAATTTGGAATGTGTTATGAAATAAATATCTTAATATGGAAAAATCTTCCTTTCTTTGTAAAATTCAATTGTGTGATTTTATCCCAAAATTTTAAATAATATATTAAAGCATTTCTCAAATATAAAAATAATTGTAAAAAATCAAGAAATGTCATATGATAGGGTTTAAGTTACCTCTTGTGTTTTATATGGCTATGAAAAATCATATGGAAGGAAAATGAGAAATCATCCTTCATAGTGTGCTAGATATTTGATTTAAGAAAACTCAACATAAGAAATGGATTAGTAGATATATGGGTGAGTTTCCTGACATTGTCAGTATTGATAAGTGTGAGCTTCCTTGGATGGATGTCAACCCACATTTTCAAAAAAAAAAACATTAAATAATTGTATTTAAATAAATGTAAATAATGATAACAAGAGCTAAAACAAAATTTGATAAAAATTTTCCCCGATCAATAATTGTATCTGTAGAGATTTAATATGAAATTGAATAAATAACCATGATTAAAATGTAAGGTGACAAACAATAAAAGTAATATCAAGGAGATACCTATTTAAAGTTGAAACAATCCATTATCAATAGCTTCTTCAAACTCAATGTTCTCTTCTGTAGAGTGTGGCGATGCACGAATTCCACTCTCATCATTGGGAACAGTTGTACTTATAGATGTATTATTCACACCTCTTCTTTTGGAAAATGAATTCCAAATGTACAATTTCTCTATTGAAAGGAAAGGTTTCCATGGAGTAGCAAGATACATAACACATGCAACTTTCAAGATTTTTATCCAACCTATTTCTTAGTTTTGATTTTATAAATGATAAAGCACTGAAAACCCTTTTGTCCTCCATAGACCCCAAAATCATTGTTTGGAATAACTCATATAATCTGAAATATTCACTGATGTCTTCTTGTAAGATAGAACTTTGATAGATTCCTCACCATATCCTTGTAATAGCACCACTTTTAGAAGGTTTGTCTAAATTTTTATATTGGTTCCTCATTGTTGTTGCAAATTTTGTTGATTGAAACTTTAATAAATCAACATTCAGTATACCTTTGATTTCCATACCCTTGAACTCTAAAGTCTTTGTGAAATGTTACATTATTGTACCCATGGATTTATGGAAATGATTTCTTACAAATTCTGCATGACCACCTTCAATATTCCAAAAATTAGGATTCATCACACCCATTGCTTCAATAATTTTATCTTTGGAGAAACGTTCTCTAATTTCTAATGATAAGGATTCTATTTTTTTTAACTTTATTCTTGTTTCAACTATAAAAAACTCAAAGACATCACATGTCATAGGAACATCTTCTCATTCCGATCCTACAATAGCTTGAAATTTTTGCAAAATGTGCAGTTGTATGTCCCTCCCATTAACATTGATGTAGAGGTGATCATGGATATTAAATCTCAAATAGTTACTGGAGATTTTTAAGATCTAATAAATATTTCCAATTCTTGAAAATAGGTGTATCAAAACTATCTTGGGAATAGTACAAGACATCAAGACTTTGACATACCATTTTTCTCATCCATATAAAATCCACAATATAGATTAATCTCCCTTGTGCATGCTTCATCAGTGTATTGATCTCCTGCAACATTGGAAGAATACCAACCAATGTAAGAAATGTCTCCAAATATGTTAAACAAAAAAAATATCCCTCCCCATGTCAACTTCTTAATGATATTTGCGCATGAAACTAACCAACAAATGATACTCCTCACAAACTCTGCATGCAGGTTCATACAAAGAGATCCATATCATCTCAACATCCTTTAAATTTTTTTCCATCTATAATTCCAATTGCGAATTTATAGAACTCAAGAAATCACTTTGGGTTGCTTGCCATATAGGCATGAAGTTCTCTTATAAGGTATTTAATTTAGTAAATTTTCATAGTTTCTTACCATTTTATAAGCTAAATTCATTCTGTGAGCCATACAGTGAATTGGTAGCATATATAGAGCCACGGTTGTTTGTAATCTAACACAAAACCCTGTTTAGTGACCTTGCATGATTGATGCACATTTTCTCGATGCATACCAAATTTGTAGAAATTTCATAATTAGTCATTCCAGTAATATATTTCAAATGAGAAATAAATATTTTATGTAGGTTTTCCACATTACGCTTTTCAACCATTTTCATAACACCCAGCAGATGAGGTGTCCTTATATGATTTTCTAATGTATAGATGTGGATACATACCCATGCAGTGTTGTCGACTGTTGTCACTTCATCAAATGAAAGAGAGATAAACTTTGATTTTTTTACATTCTCTTTCAAATCTTCCTTCTCTATCATCAAAAGGAATTTTTCGATTTCCCATGCACTACTTTTAGACCAATGAGACATGGGTATATTGGGAATTTCATTATATTGATACAAAAATTTGAAATCAAGAAATATGAAAATCAGTCTTCCTTTCTTTAGTATGTGAAATAAAGTAGAGAATTGTATGCGTTTTGCATGTAGATTTGTTTAATTCATCTTACCAATTTGTGATGTGATCGTTCCTCCCTTTTCCATGAGATGTCTGTGTTTTTTCTACTCTACTTCATAATCCATTGTTTATTTAACATGAATACATTATTTTTCAATTTTCTACCTCTGCGTTTTGATTTTCTAGCCATCCACCCCCATTACAGTCAAATATTGTTTTCCACAGTGTTTTTCTATAGTATCCAGCTTCATTTGCATTTTTTGTTGCTTTCCCAATTTACATGTACATATTGTACATGTACATTTAGATGGGATCTCTTTTGAATTAGATGGATGTACAAGTTCAATAAACGGAAATTTGGCAGCCCAATCAAACATGTATGTTCTCCAAATGGTCCAAATATTCTTGTTCATTTTCAATGTTTTACTTTTTTGAGTATAATTTCAAGCAATATCATAGTCATCTAGTTTCCTTTTTCATGAACCAGAATTTGAATTTGATTTCGTGTTCCCTTTTAGTGAGTATCTATATGTGTGATATCTTGAAGCACTCCTGGTTACACCCCAATAGGAAGAATATCTTCAGGATCTGGCATCTCAACAGGTATATCTTCAAGATCTAACATGGTATCATCATAGGTGTCATTTGGTTGATATTGTGCAGAATGCATGTCCACCTCGATATTACCTTCCACATAGTCAGTATTCTAATTCTTTTAGTGGCAACTATAAGTTTCTGGTAGTTGCACTATCTATATCAGTAGAGTTTCCAAAATACTTGAATAGGGACTTCTGATATTTCTTAGTTACTTTTTGGGTCTTCACATTATGAGGACTAGCACCTTCCATTATTCTAAATAGAGTCATGTGTCAAAAAAGAACCAAATTACGCATCAGAGAAAATTGTGTCGCACGTTAGGTATAACACTAAGTCACACATCAGAGGAAACCAAGTCATGCATTAGAGGAAAATGAGTCATGCGTTAGAGGAAAACAAGTCATGTGTTATAGGAAACCAAGTCATGCGTCAATAAATTCACTAAGTCACATGTCTAGAATGCCTCCTTGTCATGTTAGCAAATTCAATGAGTCACACGTCAACATATATTCTTGTTACACGTAAAATCTAACCCTTTATCATGCGCATTATAACATTTAATGAGTCACACATCTTTAGAAAACATTTTTACGTGCTTCAATGAACAATGATCAAATCTATATTGTGCTTTGGTGCTTATAGTATGCAAGTTCATGGTGTTGGTAAGTACTTGGTGGTAGTATACTACCTACAAATCACCTAGGTTTTTATAGGAGATGTTTTCAAATGTAGGCGAAGCCGACCCCAAAAAATATATACTTGTAAATTTTAGGTGAACAGGACACTAACCTGCTCGAAAAAATCACCTTTTCAAATTTTCCTAAAATGAAATTTTCACCATATTACGAATATTCACCACTAAAATTATCCCTAAGAATTCCTATTTCATTTGAGCTTCCCACATGGACTTTATCGGATGGATGTAATTGAGAATGAACCAATGTAAATTTGTTATGTAGAACTCGATCGAGCTGCAAGAGCTAAGAGATCAATCTCACTTGAACATGGAGAAGCATCATAGGTAGGTTAAAATTAATTTTGATACGAAAGAAAAGTTTAAATTTTTTAATAAAGGAGATATTTTGCTGAAGTGGGATGCAAATCGAGAAAAATTAGGAAACCACATGAAGTTCCATAAAATTAGTGAGTGGTCCTTATCTGATTTCATCTTACAAAGAGCATAATTCATTTCATCTTTCAAGGCTGAGTGGAGAGGAACTTCCCATTCTTATGAATGGTATGTTTCTCAAGCACTATTATTGAAAATATTATAGTGTTGGTTAGAGTAGGTTAGATTAGGATTTTCCTTTAATAAAGTGCATTTCATGCACACTTGCAATGTTTTTCAATTTAATATGTGCATTCATGCATGTGATCTGGTTTTCCATATCTTTTAACAACTTTAGTTTGTTTTAGAAAGGTGAGTTTTCATAAAGGATAGTTTTGGTTATAGTATTTTGACTTCATGCCCAATAGATAAGAGAAACACATTGGTTTGAAAGCTAGTAGGCAACTTTACCCCATAGGATTTCAAAATGTTGACATTTTTTTCACCTGTGTAAAAAAGGGAAACTCTAAACTTCATTTTAGATGGAAAGAATTGATGTGATGGACCTAGTTAAGATAAAGAAGGAAGGTTTCTTAACATTATGAGTTACAAAAAATTGAAACAATTAAGAAAACATGCAGCTATGTGTGATGTTGCAGAATGCAACACCTCACATGTGTTGTCATTCACATTCGTCTTCAACAAAGAAATACAGAAGCCCCGAAGGACTAGTGCATAGCCTTGATGAAGGCAGGAATCATAATAGATGTGGGATCTTTCATCCCATAACAACAAAAATAGTTGTTGATTACATGCGAAGAATACATTATTGAGTTACAATTACATCAATTTTATTATTTCTTTATGTTTAAGTGTTATTAATTATGTATTGAGTTGTTTAGTTCATTATACAATTAATATTTACCATAAATTTAAATGCAAAAAGAAATAGACAACTCAATTACATAAATTAATGTCATTTATTCATAAATAAATTCAGTGTTTCCCACACAAGCCATGGGATGTAACTTATGTTTACTCAAATTAAGAGGTACATATACATGAAACTAAAAGCAAAATATTAAAGATAATAACCCATCATTTCCTTGGGTTCTTGTTATCTTCGTCTTCATGTTGAATTCACCTTCATCTACAACTCCATCTCCAACTCTAACTTCAACTTCCAACTTCCATGTACCTATGGACAAAAAAGGTTATGTTAGAGCTCCGGTTTTAACCTTTAATAATGTGCTACCAATTTTAGGGAGATGAATATCTTGAAATCAAGTATGCATAAGATACATCAAAAGAGATAAATACAAAATCATGAAGTTATATCACACAAAAACACATGGAATATCTTCAGAATCAAGATAGACAAGAAAATAAAATCACTATAGAATGCAAGAGAGGCTTTAAGCCTTTATTTTTCTAAAAATTTCTTTAAAATGATTGTAGGTATAGATGAATGATTAAATTTCAAAAATTTATCAAAGTAGAGTTGCAAAAGAGATGAGTATAGTTTTAAGACAATCACATAGTACAAGTATAAACATGCTATAATAGACTCAAGATTGTAGTACTTCAAAGCATATCAACTATCAAGCTTCTAAGCATACATATCAAAAGATCCTTTCATCTAGTTACAGGAAATGGAATAAAGAAGTGTCATCTCCAATTATCTAAAGGACATCAATGAACAACTAAATGCGATTATTTGAAAAGAAATGGACTATGATCTTATTATGAAAGAAAGATGAAGATCAAGTTTTATTTAATTAAACATAAGAAGGAAAAAAAATCTTTGAAACTACATATTCACCCAATTCAACAAGAAGGAGAAAAATTTAAGATCTAAGAAAGAAGATTTCCTATAGTATTCATGTATTCATATTATAGAAGGAGTTTAAATATCCAGATCATGAATGGAACAACATGATCATATTAAAACATCCAAACTTACGAGATCGTGAGTATAATTCTAGACTCCCCTAAAAGTATAGTTTCAAATTTATTACATGAATTCAAAGCATTAGAGAGGGAGTTACAATTGAATGTCATTATCTCATAAGTCATGGAGAATGGATTTTTGAATCAAGGAAAAGAAACAATTATAAAGAGTCTTCCCAATAGCTACAATTAAGAACATTGGAAGATAAAGATATTACTGATTTAAAAGTTCTAGTTATGATGTAATTATAGGTACGAGATACAAGTTTTAGACTGAAGAATTGCCTTCAAAGAACATGTTTAAGCTTTTAAACTCGAGTACTTATGCAGATTTAATAACATCAACGACTTATAGCCATGTTGAAAGAAGCAACTCATATGAGTTACATGATTCATCGAAGAATAGTACCACAAAGTTCCACAAGGAAACTAAGTACAATCACCAAATAAAGGTCATAAAGAGGATAGTAAGATATCTCATAATTGTAACAAGCTTTTGAGTTCAATATTTACAAGTATAGATTTATTCATAATTTCCATTACAGTGGGAAAAGAGAAAGTAAATCTGCTAGAGCATCAAGCTCATTTTCTATCAAAAGAAGGAATCAATTCAGTGGAACAAGAAAGGAAATGATTACAAACTATGAAGATTAATCAATTTAAAAATATAGAAACATGCTTCAACAATCATAGATGAATGAACATTTTCTAGGATCTTATAAGTGGAACTCAATGATACAAAGTCACAGGGATCAAATAACAAGTATGTGTTGACAAGGATATCAGAAAATTACAGATAAATATCAAACATTATGGACTATGGAAGTGACAACAAGAGCTTAATGAATTTGGAATGATCAAGAATGTAGATCCAGTTTAAGAACATAACCTCTATAGGTAGCAACAAAAGAAAGAACTTAACATATTTGCAATGAAGTTTCCACTAGGTCAAGTATAACTCAAATATAATGCACCAAATGGAAAATAATGGAAAAAAATAGATTTGAATGTTTCAACACCAATTACAAATTTTTTTACTCTACAACTTTCAAGTTCTTATCAAAAATCAATCATCTGTCTACAACCATAATGCAAGTTGCTAAGAAAAACAAGGTTGTGTATGAGTCTTATCAATCACCAGTAGGGAAGAGATTCAGGTCAATTGTTAAGAATAAACATACAAATGTGAAAAGGAGCACTAAAATCTATATATTTAAGAGCTTGAAGTGATCAAAATAATGAGATATATAGTTGCATACAAAACAATAAAAGTAACATAGATCTATAAAGCATATTCTAAGTAAGAATAAGAGCTAGGAAATGATAGAGTTATAAATAAAAGAAAAGTTACAAGTACAACCAAGCACTCGAACCCAAACTTGAGTCTAATAAAGGTGTAAAAATGCAAACAGTTAAAGAAAATATTTGAGAGCTCAAATGAGTGAAATACAATGTAAACCCAAAATAATAGAATGAAAGATCTTGAAGTCTCACAAAAAGTAAAATACCCACTTAAGATGAGTTTAAATTTTTTATTTTCGAGCAAAGGAAGAGGTACCCATATCTGGGTTATTAAAAACTAACAATTAAAAATCATTTTCTTTTGAAGGATATGTAATATGTCAAGTTAGAACGATAACTTACCGATTCCAAGATGAATTTATGAAACCCTCAAAATATCATCAAGTTGAGAGCTAAAACCAAATACCCTGAAGCCTCTAAATCTTGTAAAATGCGGGCCATGCAAAAAGAAAGAAAGAAAACATAAAGGTTTTAATACCATACAAGTATTTGAAAAGGAAGCTCAAAAACCCAGTCAAAGGAAGCTCAAAAGTTCAGGATATACAAGTTATAGGGTTCGAGGAACAAATAACTCACCTCCACAAAGCAAAAATCAAAAGCTCAAAATATCATTAATGGCATTTACCTTGAGATTTTATCACATAAAATGCATAGGATCATCATCAAAAACCATTTTCAGAACTCAAAAGATCAGGGTAATTGTGTTAATAAAAAAATTGCAAGGTCTTCACCCTCAAAACTTGACTAAGAAGAATGAGATTTTTTTAAGGTTTCAGTAATTGGTTTCTCAACTCAACCGGTGAGTTACCTAAATTGACCAAGGTCACACAAGGTACATATGTGTAACAATAGTGGCAAACCCTAACTAGGGTTGAGTTAAACTTTCCACCACAAAATGATCAAGGTGTGAGTCACCATGGAAGAGGGGGACCATTTCCAGGTTAATACTTATTTATTTTTGACTATATTCTATGCCTTAGTATTTAAAAAGAACCCATTGATTTTTTAATCAAGTTTTCATGATATAAAGGGATCAAGAATTCAAAAGAGGCTTATTTTTGAGCATATATGTGCATGATTAAAATCAAAAGGTGGCCATGCTATTATGAGACCATGTTTAGAATATGCCCAAGAAGGGAATATTGTAGGAGATTAGGAAAATTAGTAAAATGGATCATGTAAAGATGTAACATCACACATTAGAGGCAATTGATTATTTTAATCATTAGCTAGAAGACATAATTGACAATAGAGACAATTTTTTTCATGCACTTAAGGATTTCTTGCTGTTGAAGACAAAGGATAAAAATAACAATTATTTATTCACCTAAGTACCTTATTTTCTCCAAATTGATACCATACTATTCATTAGAGTCAAATCAGTTTGACAATGAATGTATTTTTGAATTAAAAGGCTATTATTTCCTCATTGTAACAACATGTGTATTTTAGACCTTATGTATTATTTATTCATTTGAAAGGCTAAAACTACCATGCAAGTGTAGTTAGAATTATTCTATTTTTAGGGGGTGGGGGTGAATATTTTTTTTATATATTGTGTGCCTTGGTAATATAGAAATGACAACTTTTTGGATGTACTTGAGTCTTTGAAATAATTTTTCCAAAATTGCCCTTGAATGAGAACAAATTTATTGCCTTTCCAACAATTTGTAGTGGTGTGTATTATAATAGTTTTATTTTGAATTTCATTTTCCCCTTAATTTATTAAACTTTCTTATGTTATTTACCTTTACACAAATAGGTATTTATGCTTATTTTAGTGTGTAATAATATGTTGTGTTATTGTGAAAAATCCCTTAGCATAATGTTGTTTACCTTGAGATTAGCTGAAAACCCATTGGATTGTGTGTGTTTACATTATTCTTAGTATATTGTGCATGTTTCTCACTCAATCCCTCAAACATTTTGGTGTATCACCTCGTTTAATTTCAGTTTTAGCCATATTTTACCCTTAAACCTAAAAGTTTTAGTTTTAGGTATAATCAAAAGAAGGAACCAACTTTGTAATCTCAAAGATTCACCTCACAATAGGGAGACCCAAAGTGCATGAGATGTCTCAATTATATCTGCAGAACTAAGGGAGAGACAAACTTAGAACACCTGTCATCCCTCGACATAGGGTGCACTTTTGAGAGATAAAAATGTCTCATCCCACAACAAACTTGAAGGATATATAAAATGTGGTAAATTCCATAGGTTTCACATTCCCTAGGGAATTTACTTGGGATACTAATGGAATGGCAATGTGTGGCATAGGTCATCCTAGAGCTGGGACCCACTATGGATAAGAAAACTTATCAATCGTGGCTCATTCCGGGGTTCATGTATCGCTAGGAGGATTTGGTTTGTAATGAGAGGTTAATAGAATGCCAAAAATAATAATATATGACATAGAGACCATACAGAGATGTCCAAAATGAAAAACTAAAGAAATGCAAATGGGAAAAAGTTAGAACAATAAACCAAAAACTAGATAATTAGCATTTAGAAAAATAAAAGATAGAAAAATAACATTTATGGGAAAACTACGAGACATCTTGTCACAAGCATGTTTACTTGTTACCACAATTTTCCTCACTGATGATGTACTTCAAACTTTTTAAACCATCGAAACATAATGTATTGAATGTACTCCAAGCATGGATTTCCTTAAAAATACGAGCAGAAAAAAAGATTTCTTTACCTTCACATTCACTTCGACACTACTGTGAAAATAAATGTGTTCTAAATCCATCGAAATTGTATAGTAATACTAATTCACTTTTATTAATGTTGAGGAAAATTTGGAATCTATCTCTCCACAATAAGAATTTTCCAAAAATAATGTAGGGGTTTATACCACCTCTTCTTCTGTATGAATATTGTAGAAGTGGGATCACTCTTCGACATATTTTCTTGTCGTTGTTATGACATGCTTAATTTTTATGATCATTTTCCTCACTTTCATGTACTTCAATATTTTTAAAACATGGAAACATAATGTCTTGAAAGTACTTCAAGCATGGATTTCCTTCAACAATATGACGAGGAAAAACTGCTTTCTTTATCTTCACTTCTTCGTATGAAAATAGTTGTGTTATAAATCCATCAAAAATGTATAGTAACTCTATTTCAATTTTATTAATGTCGAGGAAATGTTGGAATGTATCTCTCTCTAGCAGTAATTTTCCAAAAATGAATGTAGGGGTTTACACCACCTCTTCTTCCTACATGAAGATTCCAAAAGTGGGATCACTTTGTGAAATATTTTCTTGTCCTTGTTATAACATGATTACTTGTTACCACCATATTCCTCGGTCTGATGTACTTAAAACTTTTTAAACCATGGAATCGGAATGTATTGAATATAATCCAAGTATGGATTTCCTTCAACAATCTTAGGAGGACAAAATGCTTTCTTTATCTTCACTTTCACTTCTTCTTGTGAACAAAATTGTGTTATAAATCCATCAAAAATTGTATAGTAATACTAATTCACTTTTATCAATGTTAAGGAAAAGTTGGAATCTATCTCTCCATAAAAAGATTTTTGCAAAAAAGAATGTAGTGGTTTACACCACCTCTTCTTCCTCCATTAAGATTTCAAAATTGGGATCACTCTTCGATATATTTTCTTATCCTTGGTGTAGCATGCTTACTTATTAATACCATTTTCCTCACTCGATGTACTTCAAAAATTTTAATTCATGTAAAAATAATGTATAGAATGTACTCTAAGCATGGATTTCCTTCAATAATTTGAGGAAGAAAAAATGCTTTCTTTATCTTCATATTAAATTATTCCTCTAAAAATAATTGTGTTATTAATCCATCAAAAATTGTATAGTAATACTAATTCTCTTTTATTAATGTTGAGGTAAAGTTGGAATCTATCTCTCCACAAAGCAAGGATTTTTCAAAAAAGAATGTAGGGTTTTACACCACATCTTCATCCTCCATGAATATTACAGAAGTGGGGTCACTCTTCAACATGTTTTCTTGTTCTTATTGTAGTCTAAAAACATGTCTATAATATTTAATATAAAGGAAAAACACAATGTAATGTGACACTAGATATAAATGACATGAAGTTAGATATTAAAAATAGATCAAGATCTGGGCATATATTTAATTCTTGCATCCTTCAAGTTTCTTGAACACATTCTCCAAGTAGGAACACAACACTATACAAAGAATATTGTTATCATGATTGTATTATATGTGAAACATTAGATCAAAGCATTCAAACTTCTTTCAATAATAATGATACTTTATCTAGCTTTGAAACATTGACATTTCATTGTCAAGCTAAATAATCCTGCATACATTCTCACCCTTGAATTCATAGTGTCATATGATAATGAGTCACAGATGGAAGACCATATATTATATCTCATCTCCTTTGAAATGATGAACACTTTTGGTAATTGGATCTTCTTATGACAAACCACATACATTTGATGAATCATTAATATATTCATCAGTAAATGCACACCTTATTTGGCTTGATTATAACATTTGTAACCTCTATACAAAAGGAAAAACATCTATACATTATGATAGAGCTCAGTCATCAAGAATCCTTCATTAATCAACTAAAGATAGATCATACCTTGGATGAATCAATGAGTTGAGATTCCTTCATGAGAAGATACATACTATACTTTGATTTCAAATTGCGTGCAAACCTTGAGATCATGTATTTCATGTTTGGTTAGCTACTGACAGAGACTTGTTATCACTAGATTGTCTTATCGTTAGATTGTCTTTGGCTGCTCAAAAAATCATTTAAGTTGTTTGTTCTCTTCTCAAACCTCTAGATACCTCTTTATTTTTCTTGATGTATGCTCTTATTGTGACTGTAGTAATATTCTTATTCCTTCCAACTAAGTTATATGAGAGATAGATAAAAATATCACCTCATCATTTAACTTTTTTCTATATTCATTTTTTCCTTTCAAATGAGTCAAACATTGTGATTTTTGTACTAAAACATGTACATCAGACCAATACAGATTAAGCGCATTGAAAATTAATAAATGGTAGGCAACCATTATCCAATTTTATGTAACATGTCAATCAAGCAAGCATGAAAAATTGTGGATTTTTTTGTAATTTCTTGTTATACTAATGTAACACTCTTGTAAAAAGTAGTACATGTTAAGTGACACATGTATCATATAGCCCATGTCAAAAATCACTTAAAAACATTCAAATATATTTGAATATTTCCATTGGGAATAGTTACATTTTTTTCTCCTTAAATTTCTTAGTTTTACATCTAAACTTATTCTAGGTTTCCATGATGACTCTTCTTTTAAATTTTATTTCACAATTTTCTAGTTCTTGTAAGATGAAATGTTGATTATTGTATCCTCCCATATGTCATTATTTTGTGCATTTTTTTTCAATTGATATCCATTACATGATTCATCTTGAGATGCACTATCTAGTGTTTTGAGAACATGATAAATGGATATTGAAATCATTTCTTTGTAATCAATTTTAACATTACAAATCGAGTTAATGAGAGTGCCTTGGAGATGAGTTGCGATGAATTTCTTCTCCTTGCTTGTGTTTCTACCTAAATCAATGCATCTGAATGCATTTGCATGGGTAATATTTTTATTTATACATATTTCTCATGTTGAGATTTCTGTGCACATATCAATATCATTTAATTGAACATGTTGTATATTTTTTCTCTTTTAATTTTGTAGGATTCACTGATTTAGGAAAATGGCACCTAATATGAGAAGCCAAGCCTCGAATTTTTTTATTCCTACCCCTACTTTTGGTAGTGGTACTGGAATTCAAAAAATAAGATTTTATTCTAAGAAACTATCTAAGGAAACTCATCCTTCTCCAACAAGACAATGAAACTTAGAATGAGAATGTGTTAATTTTTTTCACGATCTTTGCACAACGCAAAACAACAACGAAATTCCTCCCCATAAAGACATTCCATTAAATTATGTTGATTTTGAAACTATACCACCTACCCAATTGAATGAATATGGCATTGTATCACTTGGTAGTCCCCAAGTGAATATTAGAGGTGAAACTTCCGGTAGTGGCAGTCAACAAGATTTAAATTCCACCAAGGAAAATACTCATTGGACACCTATTTCTAGAAAAAAGAGAAAGGAAAGAAAATTAGACTTGGGAAGGAGTTTCGGGTTAGAGTGGGCTTCCAAGTTTTCATTTATTGAACCTGGTGAACATGAGAATAAATATAAACCTCCCAAAGAATGAAAAGGTACAACATTTAGCTAGATATTTAGCAAGGACAAGAAAATGCAACTTAAGATAGATATTATTGAGAAGCATGTAGGAAAGATATATGAAAAGATAATTGTAGATGGTGTTGAGAAGAATGTTTCTAGATGGAAAACTACGAATGATTGCTTGCATATTTAGTATGAAAAATATTTTTAAGACCACAAGAGAAATGAAAGAATAGTTCTGAGAAAATGGAGGAAAATTACCTCTCAATTCAACAAGATCATTCAAAATAATCCTTTGGGTAAAAAATTTCAGCTAGCTATTATTTTTCACATTTTTAAAAGAGGTTGTCCAATAAAACATTTTCCTGAACAAAAGATATTTTTTCTTTTCTTGGAGTCCCACACTCTTCTCATTCTCACTTTGGTAAGAAAGTAGTGGTTGGGATTGGGGAAATGGCTAGCTATGGTTGAGAAATAAGCCCTAAAATAGAAACTGAAGTCTGCATGATACATATCTTTGTCTATTGATGAGGTTACAATAGTTGATAATATTTCTTGGGTCTATATGCATGTGTATATTGTTGAGAATTATGTGAGAAAACCTAACTTAATTTCCATTCATAAGATGAAAGTGAACTCTAATACTGAAAACCTTTGTGAGTTGGTGATAATACGTTTGAAGGAGATCAGTTGCATGGATGATGCTGCAATTGCATCAAGGATGGTATGTGTTATGGCAGATGGGGCATCTATAATGCAAGTTTATCGTAATGGCATGTGTGTAAGACTCCAAAAAAATCATTTCCATTATATGATTTAAATTCATTTTATGGCTAATAGAATGAACTTAGATTATAAAATAGTTGTAAAATTTAAACCTGTAACAAAAGTTGAAGAGCTTGCTCGAGAGATGTATGATTATTTCTACCATAGTCCTAAAAGGTTAATAGAATTCCAAATATTTGCAGAAGGACTAAAAAATAAGTGTAAATTGTTTTAAGATGTCGACACTAGGTAGATCTCATTTTACCAACTAGTTCGTAGGGTGTACAAAGAGTATCAATCCTTATTAGGAGTGATGTCACAAAATTACATGGAAGTGGACAAGGCCTAAGATTTGATACATCATTTTATTGATTAAGAGTCATTATTGATGTTGTGTGGTCTCCTTCCAATATTGGAAGAAATGCATTTTTTAATTAAACAAGCACAAGAAAAAAATCTATATTGTTGATTTTTCTAGTTTGAGGAAACAGGTTTTTATGGAAATAGAATTTTTTTTCTCAATGAAACTAATTTTATAGGTCCAAAGTTTGATGGTTTGAATGATTTGATAAATATTGGAAAATGCAAGTAGCTTTCTGAAGCTCAACTTGTTTGGGGAAGTATGTGCTTCTGTACGTGGATATGAGATATTGATGTACATGTTTATAGTAGTAGCAGATGCAGTTGAGAAGGTAAATGTCACGGGCCTTTGTTCGATAAGATTATATCAAAAAAAAGGGAGAGGTTAAGAGAAATTACAGTGTCCCTACTAGAAGAAATAAGGGAATGATTTATAAGGGATGATTTACTCAAGTAATCACCGTAATAAATCCCATCTTTTGGAATGTTGTCCAAAAAGAAAGATATATGTAGGAAGATTAATTCAAGATATTGACTACATTGATTCAACATTTTTGTAAGCTTGTTGATATCAATCGAATGAATATTCCATGTATTTTAAGAAAGGAAAATTTGATTGATCAATCTCATGATTTCACCTCTACAATGATTCAGAAAATCAAAGGTTTGGATAATCCCTTAGAGTACAGAGCAATAACTTGACTATGGAATTTTTTTTGGATTAGTACTATTTTAAAGAAAACCTTGTTTGAGTTTTTCTCATTGGCTGATCTATGTCAAATGATAATTTTTGGTTCATTAAAGATGGGAGAATTTTCAGTCATGCCATGGCCTTTATAAAGTCAAAATTGTGAAACAATCTTGAAAAAATTCTAAAATTGTTTGAGAATTTACACATCATGGTATGAATGGATAAATTTCCCTATGATAGGGCTCGATAGTATGGAATTAGATTAATAAAAGGAGAGGTGTTGAAAACAATGACATAAATAGAGCAGATGACCCTATTTTAGAGGCTGGTTCCTCAAACTCCTCTGATTTAGATCTAATGCTTGCACAACTACAGAGGTTCAGATCCTAATCCTACTCTAACTTGCAAGGAGACAGGGGTAGAAGTGCAAAAATTGAAACTAACTAAAGATGGTGATGCACCAAAAGGAGTGGTGAAACATATTTTTCATGCAAATAGACACAGACCAAAGTTCACAACATAAAACATACACAGACTGATAAGGTATAATTTAGGATCTGAAATGAAGCAAATAATACAAACAGAGGACTGAAACCCATTCACAGAGCTTGCATTATCATTTCAGTGTCAAAAACACGCATTACACCCTCAGAGAGGTAAAAAAAAACTGTTACAATCTTTGGAGAGGTCTGATCCTTGCATCAATCACTTGCTGGAGGTGAAAGAAGAAGTCTGCTATGCCCAAAAATGTTCCCCTTTTTAGAAATGAGCCAAATCTACCTTTTACATTGCATGGGTCGAGCCTAGGAGACAAAAGCGTACAAAAAATGTGAGAGCCCATTCCTTCTTGACTACAGGTGCATTAAAATGGCATGGGGGACCTTACAAACCCATACCCTATCATTTTGACTGAATTACAGGAGAATGCGACCCATTCTGCATTAAATCTAGTCGCTGAAATGTCACTTCTGGCCATGAACACGCGTCAGAGCTGTTTCTCAATTTTATCTCTCCAGACTACACCAAAATTCAAGATTAACCCAAAATCATGTAGAGAATTTCATAAGCTTTCCAATGATATAAAGAACGTGCAAATCCGAGCTCTGGATCGGAAGATATGGCGATCTGAAGATTTAGGACACAAAACAGGCAAAAACGGATTTTTAAATTTTTTCCTTCCCGCCACCACTGGATGACACGTGGCATGCATTGATTGGTCATCAGGGGCAGGGGGACCTTTACTTTTAGCTTTTGGGTGAACTTCTTGCCAAATTCTCTAACTCCTCCCGAGCTCCGAGCTTCCTTCCTCATTGACACGTGTCCTCTTTTATTGGCTCGGGTTAGTGCTTGAAACCTCGCCCTTTGAACTTTTGGACTTTTCTCCTTGTGACACGTGTCATGATTTGGTTGGTCCGTGGGTCTGCCGGCTCTTTCGCATCTCCCACGTCTTTTTGTCCCGGATGTCCCAAGACTGTTTGGGACAAAAACCTCCGATCCGCCCGAAATGGGCTTCCTTGTCCCTCATTCGGCCGATGACGTGGCGTTGCTTGATTGGCTTTCGCTTTTCTCGGCTATCTGCGTCCCACACGTCCCTTTGTCCCAAATGTCCCAGTGTGAAAGTTCCCCATTTTGGCCGAACCGGCCGGTTCGCATCCTTCGTGTCTTCTTGTCCCAAATGTCCCAGAGCATTTAGTCGATTTTCTTCTCCTTCAGCCGAACCGGCTTTCCGCGTCCCGCGCGTCCCGACGGCCCGGATGTTCCTTTGCTCTGCAGACTGCCTGGCGGCCTTTCGGCCGATTCGCGCCCAGATGTCCCTCACATCCCGACTGTTGCGAGGACTAGGACTTAGACATTTTTCATGATTTTTTCTGGCCCAAGCTTGCTTTTGCAACTTTTTCACCTTTTCTCAGAACTTGCTCTTTTCAACCTGGACAGGAGAGTTAAAAAAATCAGGGGACCCTGGGAACATGATTTTTTTCCCTGAATCAATCAATTTGCCTGGGGCTTGAGAATTCAATGCATGTTATCAAAATTTACTCTGGGGGGTGAATTTTGGATAACAATTGTGACTCAATGGGGTACTCGCCCGCACGCTAGGTGAAAAGACCAAGAGCTCAAGCACCCATTGGGCATGGAGTTATCAAACATTCAGTTTAGAATCCCAACTGACTTAGAATGTGTAAGGAGGAAGATGGAATATCACCTAATGGGAGAAAAGACTGCAAAACATCTCCATGGACAGCAAGCTATGCCAAAGCACTTAGGGAAAACAAAACTAACCTACAACAAAACAATGTGCACAAGCACTTGGAGGAAAGAAAATCTAATCTAATATTTACAGAGGTAGTGAACTTCCCTCTAGAAGCAACGCTTGAGATAGATTCCATTGACTGGAATCTGCAGTTCTTCACCATCCAATGAGGCCAATTGGAAAGCATTGTTGTTCTTGCACTTTGTGACCATGTATGGGCCACTCCAAATGGCATCAAATTTTGAATGCCTTCCCGGTTTTGCTCTATCCACATCCCATTTCAACACTAGATCTCCAACTTGAAAAGATCTATCTTTGGCCTTCCTATCAAAGGTCTTCTTGATCAAAGCTTGATCCTTTTCCATTGCTTGCCTGATGCCCGATTTCTACATCTCTCAGCTCATCAACTCTGCATACCTCACCTCCATGGGCTCAAACTCTAGCAACTCCAGCTGCTTCATGAGTTCCAACGTTGGCAACTCAAGTGACATGGGCAAGATTGCCTCTCTTCCATAGACAAGCCTGAATGGAGAGTTACCTGTGGATCTTTTGGGAGTTATCCTATCAGCCCATAAGGCTGATTTCAGTTTGGTATGCCAAGACCTCTGATTCTCATCAAGAGTCCTCCTAATGATCCTCAACAAGTTCTTGTTTGTAGACTCAGCCTGGCCATTACCCTGAGGGTAATAGTTCGATGAAGTGCTTAGGTAAATACCATTCTTGACAGCCCACTCAGTCACCCTAGATCCAATGAATGCCAATGCATTATCAGAGATTATTGTAGCAGGTACACCAAATCTGGTCATTATCCCCTCATAAAAGTCTAAGATGCTAGACTCATTTGCCTCTTTGAGTGCTACTGCTTCTGTCCATTTGGTGAAGTAGTCTGTGGCTATCAAAATCCATTTGTGCCCTTGGCTTGAAATGGGATTAATGACTCCGATGAAGTCCAAACCCCATTGCATGAATGGTTGGTCAACTGAGATTGGATGCAATGGGAGGGCAGCAAGTCTCTCTTTTCCTGTGAAGAATGCACAATTCTTACACCTCTTGATCCATGCATAGCAATCACTGAAGATTTTAGGCCAATAATAACCAGCCTTCATGATTTTTAGAGCTGTCACTCTTGGTGCAAAATGGCCACCAGCTGGTCCACCATGAAACTCTTCCAACACCCTTTGAATCTGATTTGTGCTAATGCATCTCAGCAGCACTCCATTCACATCTTTCTTGAACAAAACTCCATCAACAATGGCATACGGAACAGCCTGCAACCTGAAGTGTCTCCTTTGGGTCTTGCTCATCTCCGGGGGGCATAGGCCTGTACCTAGGAAGTGTATAACGCCTTGGGTCCAGCAAGGAGTGGGGGAAGCATTGTCTTCTTCTTGATTGCCACTTGGCTCATGGCTGTCCTGGACTGTCAAAACAGCCTCTTCTTCGTTGCATACTTCTTTTTGCTTCCCCAAAACCAGCTGCTCACACAGTCCTTTCCCTCTTACCAGCTTGGTGATCTTGATCTCAATGTCATATTCCATGACACGGGTGATCCAACCTGCCCTTTTCTCATTCAAATCCTTGTTGAGGAGGAAGTCCTTAACTCCAGCATGTGAGACCAGCAACTGGACCTTGTTGTTTGAGATTAAATGCTTGAATTTCTTCAAGCTTCTGATTACTGCAAGCACATGCTTCTCAATAAAAGAGTACCTCACCTCATAGTCATCTAGGCTCTGGCTGAAGAAGGCAACTGGCTGCTCATCATTATCTTTGTTCTGCTGTACTGCAAATGGCAGTAAATAGTGTCATCACCTCCAAATGCATAGAGGATGAAATCCTTGGAGAAGTCTAGGTTGATGAGAGTTGGTGCTTGAGAGATAGCTTCTTTGATTGCTTCAAAACTCTCCTTGCCTTTTGTTGTCCACTTAAAAGCCATGCTCTTCTTTAACATTTTGGTGATGGGCTTGACAAGGGCTGCAAAATCTGGGACAAACCTCCGAACAAAGTTTATCCTTCCCACGAAACTCTGAAGGGCTTTCTTGTGGCTTGGCAGTGGTAGTGCTCTTATGGCTTCAACTCTTTCTGGATCAATTGCTAATCCTTCTTTGGAGACAATATGGCCAAGCAGCTTTCCTTCATGTGCAAGAAAGATGCACTTCTTAGGATTCAAAGACACTCCAAATCTCCTACACCTCATGAAGACTTGTCTCAAATGAGAGAGGTGGTCTGCTGCATTCTTTGAAAAAATAGTGATATCATCAAGGTAGATCAGCACCACATTGTTAATCAAACCTTTGAATGCCATGTCCATTGCCCTTTGAAAGGTAGCACTAGCGTTGGACAACCCAAATGGCATTTTCCTGTAAGCATATGTGCCCCATTTGGTTGTGAAGGCTGTCTTGAATTGGTCTTCTCCCTTCACCATAATCTGATTGTAGCCTGAGTAGCCATCAAGTAGTGAGAACCTTTCTGAACCAGCTACAACTTGCAATATTTGCTCCATGGAAGGGAGTGGGTAATGGTCCTTGAGGGAGGCTCTGTTCAAGTCTCTGAAGTCAACACACAGTCTGATTTCTCCATTTCTTTTTCTCACTGGCACCAAGTTTGCAACCCAACTTGAGTGTTTGATGGGGAAGATGATACTGGCCTCAATAAGCTTGCTTAACTCTTTTCTCATGAGAGGTTCAATATGGGGATTCACTGGCCTTTGCTTTTGCCCCGACATGTGCTTGGATTCCGGATCCACCAATAGTATGTTGTGCCAACTTTGGGTTGAAACCTCTTAGATCTTTGTAAGTCCAAGCAAAGACATCTGGGAACTCTTGACAAAGCTGAACAAAATCAGATTTCTCTTGTGAGGTACTTACTTTGCCAATCTGCAATGTTTTGCCTTCTTCCACTAAAATAGGCTCTGAATCTTCACCCTTTACTTGAATGTTCACTTTCTCCTTCCGAACTGATCATTCGGGTTGAAGATTGACTCCAAGGTTATGAGGCCTTTTGGTAATTTGTTAGTTCTCAGCTGCACCACTTGGTCACCATACTGCTGATGCAGCTTGTCTTGATTCCTGGCGGAGAACTCAGCTTCTTCTTGTAGGAAATTAACAATTTGCTGATCATTCTCGAAGACTTGCCAACTTGTATTGTTATCCGGAACAGCTGGTCTCACAACCAATTTGATATGAGGCTGAGATTTCTCACTTTTGATACTTTCTACAACATCAAACGCAGCCCCAATTGCTGCAAGTCTATCAGCGGCTTCATTCTTTTTTCTTGGGATAGAATTGATGCTAAAAGCTTCAAGATCTTCAATAAGATCCCATACCCGATTTTTGTAGTTCTTCAACAGATCATTTTTGGCAGCATTTTTTCCTTTGACTTGGTTTACAATCAGCTCACTATCACCAAATACTTGTAAATTCCTGATGCCTTTCTTCATTGCCCAGTGCAGTCCATGAATTAAGGCTTCATACTCAGCCATGTTGTTTGAACAGGAAAACTGAAACGGAAGGCTGAGTAATACCTTATACCTTGCGGTGAAATGAGCATAGCTCCTCCTCCTACACCTTGTCTACTCCTTGACCCATCAAAGAACAATTGCCATACTTCATTCTTGTCTTTATGATCCGGCTTGGTGATGCTGGGGAGAGGTTGATTCTCTTCATGTAAACAATAAACTCCTAGCTACAGATTCTTCTACTTCTTGATAGGGATCAAAAGCATGTATCTTGTTTGCCCATTCATCAAGAGTTAGATCCGGGATACTTCCAACCTTGGTGTCAGCCTCATCAGTGCTAGGGTGATCTTCTTGATCAAATGCTGAGCAATTGGCATTAATCTGACTTGGAGTGTAAGGCTCAATATGGAAGTTTGCAATAGGTTCGGATCTGATTGTGGCCTTAGTTCCATATCTTGTTCTGAATAGCATGTGTGACCAATCAGCAGACAAATACCCCCAATCTTGGCTGATGAAGTCCCTTGACAAGCAAAGGGCAAAGAGTGGTGGAAGGTCTATGATTGATACATCTTGTAAAACAACAACATTTGGACATGCGTGCAAGGTAAGACTCAAATTTCTAATCACTCCAACTGATTGCTATTGCTGTCCCATCTAGCTGCACTACCCCTTTAGATGTTATTTCATACTAGAGCCCTAGCTGATCAGCTATCTGTTTAGGCATTACTGAGCTACTTGCCCCGAGTCTATCATGCAATTATGTACTAGCTGATTTCCAATGATTAATGAAACATAGAAAGGAGGGGGCTTCAACATTTTACCTTGTTGTCCTCCATGACTTCCTTCAGGCTGGGCAGCATTTGTAAGCACTTTGTCTTGCATCTGAACCTGCTGATTCGAAGTTGGCCAATCCTTCATGGCAGCTTGCAGCAGATCTCTTTGGCCTGGGATGGATAGGGATTCCCACATAGATATATTGACGTTTGTCTTCTTCATCTGATCAATGATACTGAATGGTGATGAAGGATCTCTCTGCTGTCCCTTGGTTTGCACATTTACTCCTTGCACGTGGGCAGCAACAACTGGCATTTGAGTTGGCCTAGGGGCTGTTCTTGGCTGCCCTTGTGCATTTGAAATGGGACTTTGCTTGCCAATCATTTCTGGAGTCATAGAAGGTTGTGGGCTGGTTGGAGCTAGTGGCTGCTCTTCACCCAAATTCCTCCTTTTTGACCTTGTGTTGGCTGCAACACCTTGGGAAACTACTTGGTTCATGCCACAAATCCTCTCGCCCGCCAAATTTACCAATGTGGTGTCATTTGGGGCTGATTGCTGTTGGAATGTTTCTTGTTGTTGGTCGCTTCTCGATCGCCTCGCCTCCACTCCAGTAGTTGTCACCATCAATGCTTGATTGAGAGCACCATTGAAACACATGGATTGGTTATGAGGCTCATTGCATGGAAAGCACCAATCATATTCCTGAGCAATGTTGTTCTGTGTTGGCACTAATGCCTTAGAGGCAGATATGGCATTTGGATTATAGGGCTGAATGGTCTATCGGGTGAGGCCTTGTTTGATTCATATTTGCAGCTGGATTAGGTGGTCTTTGTGGTTGGTATGGCTGCCTATTAGGCCGAGCTTGGGGTTGATAAGAAGGTCTCAAACCTTGGGCTTGTTGCCTCGAGAGTAACTAGCTCATTGCCTAGGTTTTACAATTGCTTCATGACCTCTCGAAGCTCATTTGGGGCACTTGGAGATGAAGTGGAAGCTTCATTTGAACTCTGATTTCTAGGAGTGGGAGAAGGAGCCAAATTAGGTGCTTGATGGGTGTTTGGGCTCTCTAAACTTGGAAACAATGGCATGGGAGGTCTAGGGGCAAGTTTTCCAGCTTGGATTAAACAATTTTCAGCCCTAATGGCAATGCTATAAGCCATAGGGATAGTTATGCCTCCCATGGACTGAATTAACATAGAAATATCAGAATTTAGAGCTTTGAGATAATAGAGAAAAGCACCTTCTGCTGTTGGCCTGACTGCCACTGGAATCCTCTCCCAAGTTTTTTGAAATCTGAAGTTGAAATCGGTCAGCTGCTCATTGGGAGCCCTCTTAATGGTTGTCAGCTGCTCCAAAAGAGACAAGTTGTCTCCCTTCTCTCCAAATTGCTCATGAAGTGCTATACACAACTGATTCCAATTTGTGATAGAACCAGCTCCAAGGCTCCTAAACCATTATAATGCTTTACCTTTGAAGGAAGATGCCAAGAAATTTGATGTACCACTCCATTTCATTGATTTCATGAATCGCACAAAGGTTAGCAATATCTTTAACATGATCACCGAGTAGTCTGATTTTCTCCAAAGAAGTAGGGAATGTTCTTCAAGGCTGCAATAGGAACTAGATGTTGTGCATTGAGAGCAAGTGGGCTGCTACCTGTGAAGTTGACGACAAGGGGTTGTTCTCGAGCCATTCTAATTGGTCTTAAAACCCTTGTGATCAATGAAAGGCCTACCAGTGGAGGAGTTGAGAGAGTTCTATTTGGTGGAGATGGAGACCTTTGAATCCTTCTTCCTCTTTTTTCTTCTTCTTGAGATAATTGTAGGTATTCAAACAAACACTTCTTCTTCTCCAACTCTTGACCTCAGTGGTGATTCTTCTCATGAGTTTTCAGTGGACTGCACTGGAACCAGCCGATTCTTCCCTCGAGTCGCCAGATATGCAAATAATAGCTCTTTAAGCAAGAAAATTGCAGCAGATGCACATCAACCTTGCTGCAATAAAAATGAGACCTCTAGGTCCCACCGGCATGCCAAAACTGTTGTTGAACTCACAAAGACCCCCGGATGCGATCGCTTCTAGGTTGATCACTCTAGCATCCAGTGTGATTGCACAACATGGAAACCTCTCTCCAAGCGTGGGACTTGTGAAACTGAGAGAGGAATCTCCAGATTAGAGGCTGGTTCCTCAAACTCCTCTGATTTAGATCTAATGCTTGCACAACTACAGAGGTTCAGATCCTAATCCTACTCTAACTTGCAAGGAGACAGGGGTAGAAGTGCAAAAATTGAAACTAACTAAAGATGGTGATGCACCAAAAGGAGTGGTGAAACATATTTGTCATGCAAATAGACACAGACCAAAGTTCACAACATAAAACATACACAGATTGATAAGGTATAATTTAGGATCTGAAATGAAGCAAATAATACAAACAGAGGACTGAAACCCATTCACAGAGCTTGCATTATCATTTCAGTGTCAAAAACACGCATTACACCCTCAGAGAGGTAAAAAAAAAAAAAAAAACTGTTACAATCTTTGGAGAGGTCTGATCCTTGCATCAATCACTTGCTGGAGGTGAAAGAAGAAGTCTGCTATGCCCAAAAAATGTTCCCCTTTTTAGAAATGAGCCAAATCTACCTTTTACATTGCATGGGTCGAGCCTAGGAGACAGAAGCGTACAAAAACGTGAGAGCCCATTCCTTCTTGACTGCAGGTGCATTAAAATGGCATGGGGGACCTTACAAACCCATACCCTATCATTTTGACTAAATTACAGGAGAATGCGACCCATTCTGCATTAAATCTGGTCGCTGAAATGTCACTTCTGGCCATGAACACGCGTCAGAGCTGTTTCTCAATTTTCTCTCTCCAGACTACACCAAAATTCAAGATTAACCCCAAAATCATGTAGAGAATTTCATAAGCTTTCCAATGATATAAAGAACATGCAAATCCGAGCTCTGGATCGGAAGATATGGCGATCTGAAGATTTAGGACACAAAACAGTGAAAATGGATTTTTTTTTTTTTTAAATTTCTTCCCGCGCTCTGCCACCTGGATGACACGTGGCATGCATTGATTGGTCATCAAGGGGCGGGGGCAGACCTTTACTTTTAGCTTTTGGGTGAACTTCTTGCCAAATTCTCTAACTCCTCCCCGAGCTCCGAGCTTCCTTCCTCATTGACACGTGTCCTCTTTTTTATTGGCTCTGGTTAGTGCTTGAAACCTCGCCTTTGAACTTTTGGACTTTTCTCCTTGTGACACGTGTCATGATTTGGTTGGTCCGTGGGTCTGTCCGGCTCTTTCACATCTCCCGCGTCTTTTTGTCCCGGATGTCCCAAGACTGTTTGGGACAAAAACCTCCGATCCGCCCGAAATGGGCTTCCTTGTCCCTCATTCGGCCGATGACGTGGCGTTGCTTGATTGGCTTTCGCTCTCCTTCAGCTATCCATGTCCCACGCGTCCCTTTGTCCCAACTGTCCCAAAGGTGAAAGTTCCCTATTTCGCCGAACCTACGTTCGCGCCCTTCGCGTCTTCTTGTCCCAAATGTCCCAGAGCATTTAGTCGATTTTCTTCTCCTTCGGCCGAACCAGCTTTCCGCCCCACGCGGCCCGATGGCCTGATGTTCCTTTGCTCTCAGACGCTCGGTGGCCTTTCGCCGATTCGCACGCCTGATGTCCCTCACGTCCCCACTGTGCAGAGGACTAGACTTAGACATTTTTCATGATTTTTTCTGCCCAAGCTTGCTTTTGCAACTTTTTTTCCTTTTCTCGAACTTTCTTTTTTCAACCTAGGACAGAGAGTTAAAAAAAAAAAATGAGGGACCCTGAACATGATTTTTGCCCTAATCAATCAATTTTCCTTGGGGCTTGAGAATTCAATGCATGTTATCAAAATTTACTATTGATTTTTTGTAGTATGTATTGAAATGAGCATGCATCCATCTAACTTTGGAGTTAAAGAATGAAATAAACACATCACTTCAAAACCCCTTGTAATTTAAAGAAAAATAAAAACCCAACTTTAATCCCCTACCAAAACTACAATCTCTAACTTACTTAAAAAATATTAACATTCCTCAAACAAGGATTAGGATTCACCCCAAACTTACATGTGCCTAAAGGTAAATCAACAAGGAAAACAATAAACAAACCTACATGAATTTATGAAATATTTATTGAAAATAAAATCCAAATGTTGAACCCTGGGTCATTTGTGTTGGCATTGATGTCAAGTGGCATTGATGGAAAATCAGTGACTAGTGAAGTGAGGCTCTGTAGGATGCATGAAGGTTGATTGGCAATGCAATCAAGTTGGTTTCAAGGTGTTAAAAGCTCAAATTGACAGGTGGTTGGTCTTGAAAGGAAAATTACATGTTGTATTACTATGTTTAGATGGTTTACAGGTCTGTAATAGTGTTGCAAGCTTGAATTTATTTAGGAAAATGTTGTTCAAACTCTTTTCAGGTTTCATGAAGTTCTTTTTATCTCCGAAAAGAGTAAAGTAGCATGATGAAATCCTTCAAGTGAAATAGTTTTGTATGTACTATCTCCAAAGTGTATTGATTATTGTGTTTGTAGAGATTGTATAATTGTGGTTCCTTGATAAGCTTTATTTCTCAGATAAGTTAATCTCAAAACTTCCTTGAATACCATAATATGAATGATATTTTGGTTCTTCAAAGTTGAAGATGTGGTTAGAGTGATTGAGGAGGTTTTTGGTAGTTTAAATTAGTCAATATGGAGACTGAATCTCTTGTGTGCAATTATCAATAAGCATAATAGACTTGATCCTTGAACTATGAAACCTATTTAGTACTATGTTATATGGATTTTTTTTCATGTTTAACCTTCATATCAATTGAAATGACTATTCAAGATCATCAAGTTTACAATTATATCAAAACTTAGGATTATGCTATGTATGTTCATCATTATGCCTACTTGCATGATTCTTTGGGGTAATGGAGAAAGTATAAGCTTGAAATTTTATTCAAATAAATGGAAGTTGGTCCCTCAAATACCCAACACTTGGTCTTAAGCCTTCAAGCTTAAGAATATTCAAGATCATCAAGTTTTCAATTATCTCAAAACCTATGATATTAGTGTGTATGTTAATCAATGTACCTACTTGCATAACTACTAGGAGCTAATGGAGAATGTCAAAGGTTGCAATTTGATTGAAAATTCTTGAAGTTGGTCGCAAAAAGACCCAACACATGGTCATAATTAATTTTTCTCTTTTCTATTCCACAAAGAAGCCTAAGAATCTCAAATAGTTACATGAACTTGTTCTCTCCTTATGAAGCTCGAACTAGAATGTGAAGAGTTGTGGTGCACAAGTAAAAAAACAAGGAAAAAAATGGTGAAAGTTCAATTTAAAAATAACACTATTCCTCATTCAACTTATTTGAGACATGACTTGTATGAAAAAATTAAAGATTGCAAAAATGGAACAATTTTCATAATTAAATTACTCTTAATTATATCATATCCTATAACATGATCCACTCTTCATTTGTTGTAATTACAATTTGTTGTAAATAAGAGTGACTAACATATAACATTGTTAGCAATTCATAATTGAGAATCGAGATTTCCTTTACTATTGTTTGCTAACTTAATGACAAGGTTATTAATGGTTTAATAGAGTCAAGAAATTTTGTCTCATCTAGCTTCTCAAGTAATTTGGTTCTTCTCTCGCATCTTTTTCTTTCATGTTCTTCTAACATGCATCCTTCTTAATGGATTTATGTGTTTTGTGAAGAGGCATTGGAAAACCAAGCTTTGTGAACTCCCGTACCTTTCCATGCAACTCATATAACATTATTTTACACTTATTGAGTGATTCCTTTACTTTTCCTAGCATCACACACTTTTGGATGATAGATGATTCCTTTATTTAAGAATCAAAATGCTTTTGCCTTTGGGTGCCACTTTTGTGTCACTAATTTTTAGATAGATTCCAAAATTTTCCTTATTGTATCCACTCTTAAATCCATCAATTTTGCTATTAGCTATGTATTTGTGGATTTTATCATACATCATCTATAGATCAACCATGAATTCAAAAAATCTAATGAAGTCATCAATTTTTAGGTTTATTTCCCACCAAACATTATCTGTCATATTAATCAACACCTTTTAATAAAATTTAGATAGTTTTATGTTGGAAGACCATATATCCTTTTTACTTTCACCGACTCTTGTTGTGATATTTCATTTTAGTTTTCTCTTCCTTCTGCATTCTATCCCTAATTTATCTCTCTTCATCTAGGCTATGTTACCATTTTTTGGCATTTTGTTTCTCTGCCTTAAGAACCACTTTCAATTCTCCCAATGTTTGTTCTAATCTATTATTATTAATTTTTGTTTCTTATAACATTTTCTTCTCTTCTTCTAGTTCTACATGTTCTTGTTCATTCATAGTCATTATTTCCTATTAATTTAATTAGCTTCTTCTAGTTCTACCTATGCCTGTTCATTGGTAATAATTGCATCATAGAGGCAAATGATTTTATTTTCCTCTCCAAGTCACCTTTCTTATTAAGTGTCACTTTTGAATCTTATTATTGTTCCCCCTCTCTGCCTTTATAAATGCTATGTACATCACATCATTGTTCCTTTTTGATAAATTTATTTTGTTAGCATGTTTCATTCCCTTAAAATCCGTTTGAAGGGAGGCTACATCATAGTCATTGGAAACCATTTGATTCTCTAGTTTTACAACTTTGGGCACAACATACATGTATTCCATTTTATTTGTGATTAGGTTATATATTGGAAATACCTTCATCATGGGAGGATCTGAACTTGTAGTATCTTGTAGAATTTTCTTGTTTTTTTATCTCTTTCTAATTTATTAGAAAAATTAGATTTGTAATAAAATCTTGAGGTATTTGTAGGAATGAACATTTTCACCTTGAATGGAGTAGTAATTTTATTTTAGGGATAATTTCCTAGTGGAATGGAAATTTGTAGAGGGGTGGTAGTGGTACCACCTTCTTGTTCTATAATTATTTTCTTGAGGAAAGAGTAACTGTATCTATGTTCTACCTCTGTCTTTTGCTTCTTCTCGGTTCATTGTTGGAAAATAAGAACTTCAAATATATGTATTAGCCACTTTGCAATAATTTGGTCCCGTGGTACTTTCTGACCACTACTACCATCATTACTTAAACCACCAACATTAAAATACTGATAGATTCATGGCTAACTTCTCCTCTATAATTTTCAATGTGTGACTAAACTGTTTGATGAGGATTTGAATCCTAATAAAATTTCATTGGATTATAACTTGTAGATGTTGAAGTATACAGTGGTCCTTTCTCCAAAGGAAAAGATCCAAAGAATAATCTATCATAAAATCTTCTAGGTTGTGCCTTTGGTGGAATCCAAATGCCTTTTCCTGTTGAACCTAAACCACCACCACTAAAACCCATCTTTTTAGCAATAACTACTCATGTAGAATATTTTTGTTTGAAGCTTTTATCAAGACTTGGTTTATATGTGCTAGGGGAAGTGTGTAATTCCTCATTGTCATTGTCATCATCACTACTTTCCTCTCTAAGATGCACTTCATTCCACAATTTCCTGAAATATGCATCTTCTCGAATAAAATCATACTCTGAAAAATATTTTGGATGGCCTAAGTCCTGCCTCATAGACTAAAAGGTAGTAATTTTAGACCTTGTCTAATTTATATCTCGCAATTCATGATGTAATTCCTTTGGCATGCTTTTAAGAAAACTTTTTATCATGTTTTGCATAAAATTTGGAAGATTGAAAATCCTTTTCCTATTTTTATGGAGGCTTAAGAAATCCCAAAATTTGTGTTGACAACTCTTGAAAAATAATTCCTTTCTCAGAAGCAATTTCATCCATTTCTTTTTTACACTTCATCCCAAGAGTTAGCGGTTTTCAATTTTTCTATCAAAGGTTTGTTTTTATGTTGAATTTTAGTGGTAAAATTCTTATTCACCACTACCCTTGCTTAAATCACCTCACATGGGTCATACACCTAGTGAGAATCAACATCAAAGTTGATTTTCTCTAAGATTTCATGTGCCACATTAAATTATTTTCTATCAAATGTGTATCCTCCACATAAAAATGTTAAGGAAGGAAATATGTTGCTCTTTTGTTGACTAATAAAAAAATAGAGTTTATATGTGCTTTCCATCTACTATATATATTATAAGGAAAAAATTCTCTCTGTCACATGTATTGGAAATTTGCAAGGTTGTTCTCCTGATCCATAAAATCTTAGCACAATATATTCCTCCATTAAGTACTAGTCTAGTAACTGTATTTTTGATCCTAGTTGAATGCAATCTCTATAGTTTTTAGGAAATCTAGGCAATGTAATTTTTGAAATTTCTTGATAAATTGGAGCCCAAAAATAATCCACAAATTGAATGTAGTCCCTTCTATTATCAAACATCCTTATCTTGGGGGTCCACTCAATTAATGAACACATCACTTTTGGCTGGCCCTCAACATTATAGGGTTAAATTGTAAGTTTTTTTTTTCCAAAACATTAAACAAACTGCCATAGAATTAAATAACACAAGTAGGTGGTGAACCTAAAGGTCTTAGTGTTAGAGCCTTCTTTGATTGTTAAGAATTGTTTGTGCATAGATTCTGAAATGTGCCAAAAAATCTATAAGCACAAGGTGGAGAAACAAAATGGATATTTTATACCATTTCACATTGCTCCATAAAATCCAAGAATTGAAAAAAATAGCATAGAAATTGTATACATGATCCATGGTTTAAACATCTTAATTACATGCAGAGGCTTCCTTTTGGTACCATTCCATTAATTGTTAATTTTTTCAAAAACTCATCTCTCTCATTTTGACTGGTGGCATGATAATCATTAGTAATTTTTTCTAGGTTTATGCTAACGGTTCCTAAATATTTCTTTCAAAGCCCAACATATGCCAAGAGTTACCTTCTTAATGGAAAAAATTTCTTCTTTGTTGCCATTTACAACAATTGATTTTATTGTCCCATCATAATTCTAGACACATAGAATGACAAATTGAGGGAAAGGTAAACCTTGTTGAGATCATGCGTCCCAATTTAGCCCCCCATGTTATCTAACCTTTATATATTAGTATACATGATGGGTCCAAACTTTTACTTTCAATTTCCTTATTCTCATACAAGTATTTAAGATGTGAAGTTATTGGGCCAACTACAGGATCATAAATGTCATGATATTCATTAGTAAAACCTAGGGTTTTAAGAAGTTTGGTGTATGGTATTTTGGTTTTAATTTTACTTTGAGGTCCTGTGGAAGTAGAAATGCTTGAAATTTTAGATTCAGGAAACCCTCAACACTAATTTGTCAACCCTTATATTGAAATATTTCAAAGCGGAGGATTATACAATGTTACTTATAAACAATTAATATTTAAAAAATCAAGATTAAAATGTAGGATGACACTTACTAAGAAATATGGAAATTTTGAGTCTTACATGGTCCACAACTTCTATGAATCTATTTTGCCTTCTTTTAAAATGCCTTTAAGAAAAAAATTTAAAAATAATTTCTATTGTCAATGGACATTTAATATAACCTCACAACTTGTAAGTAGTATTAGTACGACATCACTATAAAATATTTGGTCTTTTAATTTATAATTTATAAATGTCAAATTTAGTCTCTTATCAAATTCCATTTAGTAGATGACAATAGTCACTTAGCTAGGCTTATTCTAGGTACTTTCATTCGAAAGGTGAGTGTGTCAGGACTTCGTCCTTGGATAGAGCCTGCGCCATTAATCTTAATATTTCGAATGATGTAGATTAATTATCATATGGCTAAATGGAAGGATTATGGTCCTCCTTAAGGAAAAGGCATTCCCTGGACTCCAAGCCTATGGAATGAACCGATTTAATAAAGTTTCGGGTCTGCATGTGTGAATTTATTGATTTGGCCATTGAATTTTTTGTGGGCCATTGATAACATTTTAAACCCCCACTTTTTCCCATGCCACGTGGAATAATTTCGTAGATTTATTTTTCCTTGCCCACATGGACATGAACCTCTCGATTTAGGAGGGATGAATTAAAATTTCGGTTCTAGAATTATTATTTCATTGTTGGTCATGGAATATGATAGGCCCCATGATATATACACACATATATACACACACACACATACATATATACATATATATATATATATATATATATACACATTATCTGAAATATGTCACTTTGGAAATTTTAAAATGTCATTTCTTATATTTGATATGTTTAGTTAGTTTATTTTTTCCAAATGTGTCTCCTCATATATGTGATGAAATATAAAAAATCTAAATAATAAATGCATCACTTTAAAGATTAAATTTATGGGAATATTGTTGAATAATTCCTCACAATAGCATTTGATTGGGTGATTGCTTGATGTGATTTGATGTGACACATTTTATTTACTACTTTTATATTAAATTTTAAATGATAAATCGACAAGTATTAGTCCCTAACTTTACATCTACCCTCACCCATACCATTATTGGTCCATGCTTGACGATTAGCTCCTCTCCCTTAAAATATTACTTGATATGTTTATTAAGAAGTTATTATTGATTCAATGTATAGCATTCTATCATTAATGATATCATATTCATCATGATAAAAGGACATTTAAAAGCGGAGGCATGTGTGATAGTGATGCTAGTTTAAAAGTGAATTTTTGGACAAGATTTGCATTTAATATTAACCATCATACCCCCATTGAGAGGACACATGTAAAGGTCTAGTTGAAGAACTCACTCAAAAATTATAAATTCAAGGCCCATGGTCATTTTTTGACACTTACTTGTCTTTTTCAAAATCATGGGGGCCAAATTAAGCACATCGAACTAGTATCAAGATATGATTACAAGGAGGACATCAAGGTTTCTTCTGATACAGACTTATATGTTGTTATTTTTGGGAAATCCTTCTCCCTCTTCACTTCTAGTTCTCCTTCGATGCCGCTTCCACCCACCCTCTCCTAGCTAGTCTACTAGTTCCCTTATTCCCCTTCATTCTCCTATAACTTCTCATACAAAGCTACAAATGGATTACCTATCTGAGAAGATAATTCTCGAAGAATTACTAGAACTTTCTATTCTTTATCAATAATCACCTGACCCAAAACCTATGGATTCTCCACATGTTGCTACAAACAATGTAGATAAGGAAATTAATGAAAATAAACCCCTCAGATGGAGAGTCAAGTAGAAACAATGTCTTACACCTTGCAAATATGCATCAAGCTTTTGAAGTGCTTAAAACCTAGAAAGACTATACAGAAAACACTAGAGCTATCATTAGCAAAAAAATATTTAAAGATACTAACCCTGGCTGACTCTCTGGCAGAGATGATCGATACTGATGCCGCTAGGAAAGTGGTACAAGAACTAGGAAATCTATTATGATTTATAATATTTATGTTATATCTAGTTATAGCTTTTTTGGTATGCCTATGTTATGATATGTAATGTTTATGTTATATCTAGGTGGATGGGATTTTTTGTAAAAGAATGAGGGTCCTTTGAAAACCCCAACTTTACCTTATTCAAAAAAATGTATATTAATATATTATATTTATAAAAATCTTTTCAATAACCTTATACTTCTTGAGTTATAAGTTTCAACAAATATATGAGAGGTATGTCCTAAATTGTACGCATTTTTTTATTTTTTTTTGCTTAGGAAGGTATAATCTAATTTGAGAACAATAATATTTAAATTAGAGATTCTTCAATGTTTCCTCCATAATCATGTTTTCTATCGCTTAAAAAAATTAATTAAAAACTAACAAATATATAATAAATGGATAGATAATTAATAAAATCTAAAAATAATTTAATAATTTATAATATTGAAATATATGTTATAATTTATTAGTTTATTAAATCATGAAATTATTTTTAGATGTTACATATTTCAAAAAGGATTTAGTTATTTAATATAAAGGGAAGTTAGTCATTTAATAATTTAATAACTTATAATGTGTTATAATTTATGTTATTATTAAATATAAGTCATTTTTGCCTTATTATTAAAGTTATCAATCCTTCCCTTCCCATTAGATAGACACGTGGTAGGATTTTGGGCACCCCTAAGGAAAATGAATTCCCAAGACTCCAAGCCCATAGAATCAACCTATTCAACAAAGTTTTAGGTTTGCGGTGTCGGTGAGGTAAGGAAAAGTGGTTATGAGCAATCAGAAGATACCACTTGTCATTTTCTTGTTCCCCTGAGTCACCAAATGTCACACATTTTAAGAACTTGAGTGTAAAGGTATGACATGAAAAAGAAATGAATTTTTTTGAGCCTTATTACAGTCAAATTAAACAGAGGGTATTCCCAAACCTAGTTACAAGAGATTATCAATCAATTTCCAACTATATTTTATATTTATACCATTTTCACCAAAAGAATGAAATAGGTTATAATGATATTCGCCAAAACCATGAAACTAGTTACAAGTATATTCACCAAGATTTTTATAAGTTTTTTTATTGGGGTTCCTTAAAATTTTCCTTGATGAAAGTGGCAGAAAGGCTAAAAACTAGTTGATTTTCCATAACTTGTTTCTGGGAAGCTCAATTTGGTGAAGAGGAAATTAAGTGTGGTTTGCATGGATGGATGTTTCAAGAGGTATAGAAAGTATTTATGTGTTATACATGTTAGTGAAATTCTAATGAGTAGTTATAGGGCATAGTTGAGGTGTTATGATGTGATCTAGAGGCTCATAGTTGAAGAATGGTTCTGTTATCCCAATTTTTCCCCCAGACAAAATTGATCAAACATGACCCCACAAAAACAAAACCTAAGGGTCAGCTCTATCCTATGAGATCACATTCAAATCCAATAATCAAGGGTCAGGAAGACTCTACAATGGAGGATCAAGGTCGAAAAGGATCAAACAATGTCGAAGGAAACTAGAGGCTCATAGGAGGAGAATGGGGGAAAGGCTTGAAGTTTTCAGACTTAGCCGCATGCAAGTGGACTTGGGGCCAAACAAAAGACTCGAAGAATGTGCCACATGTCAGCGTGGTGTAATTTCAAAAGGTGCATCCAAAACAGGGCCTCCAAATGAGTAGAAAACCTCCACATGGTTAGAGCCTTACAAGGTTGAATTGGCTATTGAAAAGTCTAAGGCCAAGGGAAGCCTCCATTTGTCTCATCAGGCATAACTTTGAAGGTAAAATCCAAAAGTAGTCCCCAAACATGCGCCAACTCTACACGAGGCCATGATTTAGGTCAAAGAGTAGAAGGTGCCACGTGTCAAGCCTAAATTAAAAGTGGGTTTGTGCACGGCGCATAGAGAAATTTTTTCCAAAAGTGATTTTCAGACTTGCGGTGGAACTACTCGAAGGAAATTTCACCCCAAGTGGAAAATGTGGATGGTGGGCACTGAGATGATTTTTTTTGCTAAGCGGGTCTGTGGGATTGTGGAGGAATTTTTCCAAAAGTGAATTTCAAACTTGTGGGGCTACAGCAGGAGTTTTACACTTTTGTAATTTTTGTGCAAAAGGTGAAAAGTGAATTTTGGGCCTGCGGATCCGTTTTGCAAAATTGGTTTTTTTCCATTTTTTTATGGATTCGATTTAAATATTCAAATGGGCATATCTTTCGATCCAGTGTTCTAAATTCAACAAATTTGGTACTATTAGAAATATCTAGACCTCATCTACACCATGGAAGCTTTGAACTTTAATTTTGACAAGGGTAAGTGGGTAAAAACAAGAAAACGTCTTTCATGCCATTAATGTATGATCTGATCACTTCAACAACCAGATCAGATTTGATTTGATCCACCATTCGTTCTTCCTTCTTCAACATGCCAAACAAACATGGGGAACCAAAATCAATAGATTATAGGTGGATTTATAGGGGGCATTAATGGTGGGTGGTTGAGCTTTTAGAGTAGATTTTGAGTTTTCTTCTTTCTCTCTCGCCTCAACATTCTATATATTGTAAATACTTCTCATTTGAGAAGGAGAGACATTTTGGGTGTGGGGAAACTCTGTAAAATTTGTTTCCCAACTCCATTTGAGCTATAAGCCTTCTCCTACACCTGGAAAGTATATTTTATGCTTCTAAGCATCCATGTAATGGTCCGTGCACCTCATAGAGTAATAAAATTATGTTTTTATGGTGTTATTCTACCTTTTCTAATGTTTTTTATTTCTCTGTGACTCTCCATATCATGTTTGCTTTATATGTATGTATTTCATGTTTACAGTATAATATGTCGTGCTTCATAGAGTTTTGATAGCGGATTGGGATTTGGGTCATGTCACTTCTCGACCTCCCTCATCTCTCTTTCCCCTTGTTTCATCCTCCCTCGGCAGAGTATATTACCACTTCCTTTTCTGGTGTATCACCACTTAGTGTAGGCTCTCTTTCACTCTCTCTCCCTCTCCTATCTCCTTGGAAGGTTAATTATTATTAGATTGGTTCTTCCTGCACTAGAGTAGCTTGTGGTAGGTAGATTAGGAAGCATGAACCAACCTTCTTTGGAGGTCCATCTCAAGTCCGTAGGTCCCACAACTTGAGAGATGGTCCAATGTTGTGTAATCACACCGAATGCTTCATTTCAAACTTAGGCCATTTGGGGGTGTTGTGATTTTTTACTAAAATGTTCCTAGAAGTAGTTGTTTTGAGAAGGATTTGAGCCTTCTTCGTGGATTTATATGAATAATTTTATTTGTTCAAGATAATGTACAACCATTGATGATTTTTTTATATCATATTTGACATTTGTGGGTCCTTTGGAGGCTTGAATAAGTATGTTGATGAGTTAGGAGGTCCTTGGTGAACCTAAGTGATGGGGTTTTGGGTAATGTTTGAGCTTGTTTGGTGTCTTGGAGCATGGCCGACCTACATGGGCTCATTAAATGAATGTATAGAATTTAATGTTATTTTTTCTTGTTTTATTAGTTTATATACCTGTGTAGGACTGAATTTTCATATGTTTTTGAGTTGAGAAGGGTATAAAGTGAGAGTTTTGGGTTTAAATTTGAACTAATGCTTCTAGAGGGAAGAGTGTGATCTACTTATGAGTGTGTGAGAGGTTAAAATGCATCATTTTAGAGCTCGAGAGTTTAAATACACTTGAGGAATCTTATATATCTTGTGTAAGTGTTTGCATTAAATATTTTCCAATTTTGAGAGAAATGGAAGGAGGTGTGTTTGAAGAGGGTTTGAAGGAGCTTGGAGATGAATCTTGTGATCACCATCTACTAAGTATTTGCATCATATATTTAGTGATATTATTATAAAAATCTTGTGTTATGAGTAATTTAAATAAGGGTTTAGGGAATGGTGATCCTTGTGGGGTTGGTGCCTCACTAAAGAAATCTCTTGTGATGTGTAATATTCACTTATGTACTTTTTGTAAGTAATATAAGTAGATTTTTAGTGGGTTTTCTTCCCCTTAAGAGTTTCTGAGTAGCATCTTGTGTCCTTGTGTACTTCTTCATGTTCATGCTCTTGTTGATGCTTATTTCTTATAGTTAAGATCTCCTTAATACATGGTTTAATGTTAATGGTGTATGGAAGTAATTAAAAATTTCTAATAATTTTTGAAGGACTAATTCACCCCCCATCTTATTCCATTGTTCTTCCAAAATTTCTTTTAGTGTTTCATCCTTGAGGATACCTATACCAACTTCACACCATTTTGACCTCACAAATATTGAGAACAACTTATTAGTGTTATCTTAACTCCTCTTTATAAAAATATTTGATTGATTTGTTAAATAATATCCTTCACTTGAACTTATGAATTTTACATTCTTTCAAAACACAATGAAAATTCATGTTTGGTTTGTAACAATACCTCCATGCCCTTATAATACTGTAACCACTTCAAGGATAAAATCAAAGGCATACCTCAATTTATGATGTCATTGCAAAAAATTTGTAAAGCCTTCATTGAGATGAAAATCTCCATTCTATCCCTATGTAGGATTATAGAAAATCTAGAATCCCCACACTATTGATTGAAACATAAATACAAATCAATTGAAATACTTACCATTTTCATTTTCACATACTTGAGTCTTCCGACATGGCTCAAGAATCATTTACCACTATATAATTTCAAGAACACAAAACCCATATTTCTAATACTTAATCCCAATTACCAAGATATAACCATGATATATACCTTCATGAAGTAAACTTTGCACTTGTGCACACTATCATCTCTATCATACATGATTTGAGGTTTCTTTTTTCTAACCAATCTTACTCCATACTAAAACCATCTTTATCCTGACTTGGGCCTTTGTATGAACAACATTTTCTTTTTGCTTCATGACTAGTCACTTCTTCATTTTTACTTGATGCACTTATAAACCCAAAACTTACCATGTTTATGTTTCACATATCCTTCACAGAACTTCTTATTATCTTCAACACTAAGAACATATAAGGATCATCATAGTAGCCATATTCCAATATTCTCACATCACTTGCTTAACAGGATTATCGCATGAGATGCAGATTACTTAAAGAACAAACTCAAACTTCATGCCTTCATTTCTTAATAACTTTGTAAGACTTACCACAACTCCTAGAGCTCACATAGAATACATCATGAATGGAAAACCAAGAAGGTAACAACATGACTTCAAAACTTATTGAGGCCAATTAATATTTCAATCATGCCTCAAATTCATTTAGACATCTTTTGCATACCTAATGGGATAATCCAAACATTTGAAAATGATAACATATTCAATTTTCAGGTTAGGACACTTAATTTTTCAAAGCACCCAAATTTCATGATACAAACCGAACAATCTAGATGCAATCCATTTTTCTACACCACTTATGAATTTAACTTGAAACCATAACATGAAATTACACACTTCTTATGATAATATCAATAATAAATTCACAAGACTATTCGACTGACATCAATGACAAATTCTAGATAGAGACAACCTTCTTACCTGTTCTTTCATGATAGGACTTAGACTCATCCTAGAAACACAAAATTATCTATGAATGATATGCATTTAAGACACATAAATGACTTATTTAACACATTACTATTTTTAGGCATATCTTCCCTTGGATGATACATTCTCAATCAAAAAAATTGTATCTTCATAAGGTGTGTAATAAACAAATAGAGAATACCTTCACATATATTGATCACAAATTCACTTAAATTATTTTCAATTCTATCCCTAATTCTTATAATCTTCATCTAATATTAGATTAATAAATCCAAAGACCTATAATCATTCATTCAAGAAGTGTATATCCTTGCAAAACTTCATGATGCTCTAACCTTGATTTCATCCTTAATCAACATTCTTTATTCATACACATAGTTTATTATGCCAAAGTCCTTATAACACATCACCTTAGCATCAATCACAGAGAGATAATTGTGCATTTATAGATTTAAACCATACCATGAACAAAAATACTCTAGAACAATAATGTATTCATCTTAATCAAGCTAAGAACCAATAACTACAAGAATAAGACCTAGAATAGACTACATAGACCTAGATAAGGTCTATAACACACTCTTTGTCTTAAAACCAATGTACATCCTTCATATGTTGTTACAAGACCTTGAAATCTTTCTCTAACATAGAAAACTCCAATCATCACATACAAAATTTATACACATCATACAACCATGAATTATAAGCAATGTACATTGAATTTATTTTACATATGTTCCATGCTTCTTGAAACCTGTATCACACCACATTTTCATCATTCCATCTCTAATTTGATGCAAACCTCCAAGCATAAATACAAGTATAAGATAACTAATATATTTCTAAAACACAAGATCATATCATTTGGTATCCAAACTACATGGGAATGTTAAATTCATGGTTTATGCTTGTAGAGATATCTCCATATCCCACTTTGGTTGTGGTATCATGTTTCAGTTGTCATGATTAGGTACAAAAAATTCACTATTTTCTGATGATTGGATGGTATAATCATGTGCAACAGGGTTCATGATGAAAAGTATGACATGGAATAAAGTATGATAAGTATTGTTTATAATCAAAAAGTGTTTCAAACATGTTCTATGTATAAAATGGGTGAAATATTTCACCAAATATTGTCTACCGCTTAAAGACTATAGAGAAACAAGTAGTCATGTTTATGTGAAAGTGTTTTGATGAGAAACCCATCTTTTAAAGTGAAATGTAAGCATGGATGGTTGATATAATTCCAACATGACATGTTTGATCCCAAAACGTGTTCGGTGAAATGTTTGTGGGTCTAAGTTGTAATGGTCTAAACTACCTCACTAGGTTTACTAAGTAGGTCTAAGAAACAAGAGTGCAAGTGTGCACATATCAACATAACCCATGAAAGTAAGTGTGAAGATGGAGTATAGGTATCTAGTGAATGATTAAATGTATTTTTTGAACATGAAAAATAATTTTTGTGTTATGAATCCTATCTTGATCAAGACTGGGTTTTATGTCATAAGACCTAGTGTAAACAGTCTTTGAAATACATGCTTGTCACCTAAAAATATGAATACTATGGATTTTATAAGTTGAATGATGATTATATATTTATATAAATGTTCCATGAGATTCATGAACAATTCATTAGATGAGTGATTTTTCTCATTTTTTGAAGACTGATTTTTTGTGTATGAAAACCCATTGAAACCTTATCCTAAATAGTTGTTCATGGTGAGTATGAGGGTGGTAGTGAAACTCCATGAATTTTAAGGTAAACCATATGTCACATGTAACATCCTTAAAGAAGAAAAATATTTGAAAAGTCATAAATCAGTGTTTTTAAATCAATATTGTGACTGTGTTCTAAATCTACCATGACTGTGCTTATCCAGTTGATAAGAACAAACGAAATGGAGTCATGTTCCCTTAGATATAACACTCTAAGAATGTGATGATGTATTATAAATATTTAAGACTTATACATATTTATTTTAGTGCATGAAATGATCTTGAAGTATGTTTCATTCATACAAGATTAAGATTGTGTTTTGAAGATGATGCCCTTATATAACACATGAGTTCTAATGGAGTCTTTAAGGTAAAATGGTTAGTTAAAAATATTTTCAAGGATATAGATAGAAATGAGGGAAAATTTGTAATGTGTAAACCCCTTCATATCACTTTTTTTCATGACAGATAAGATCTATAAGACAAAGAATCTTTCGTTGAGAAGAAGACAAAATGGAATCAAACCATTATAATTACAAATTTCAAACTGAAAATTGAATATTATCAGTTGTTTTAGTAGTGGAGTGAGTTAATGAGGGTTATCTAGTCCATAATAGGTTTTATAAGTGTCATGAAAAAATCAAGAAAAGAAAGTACATATATTAGAAAAAGCTACAATTTTAATGATTGCATTGTGGCAATTTTAGGAATTGCCATCTAAACCTTTTATAAGATGATGTATAAGAGATGAGAGAGTGTGTTTTCCTAAAACTTTTAATGTGCATGAAAATGTTTTTAAAGAAGATTTGTAGTTGAGCTAATTAGGTGATTCAAGGTGTCATGAAGATTATGTATAATATTTTTTTGAGATGAAGAGATGTGATAAATCATTGTAAAGTCATCTCTTGGAAATGAATTTATCCATGCAAGTGCAGCTTGAAAAGGTGGTTTTGACTTAATTCTTGATAGATTTTTAGTGGGTGCTCAACAAGTAAAAAATGTAGCTAATGAGAAAATAGGTGAATCAAAGTGTGTGTTTGGGTTTCTCAACATTAGGAATATTGTCATTCATGTGTACTTTCTTATAAATTTATTATGTTTGAACTATAATTTCTTCATGGTTAAGTCAAGATGTATTTATGATAAAATTGTTTTCAAAATTTGAAGTAAAAACTGATTCACCTCTAAGTGGGTATAAGAGAAAGGTCTCATCGACTTTTCTCCGTAGAAAAATAGGTAAGTTTAATTAGTAGTACTTAATGGTGCTCATGCAAGTAGGAGCTTGAATAATGTATAGTATGGTAAGAGTCAAAAGTACAATAGGAATGTTGAAAAAGTTAATTTTATCGTAGTTGGAACTTAAAATGTCAAAGTTGAGTAACTAGAGAAGTAGCTCAACATTAGTTAGAAATATTTATTGGTAATCTCTTATGGGACAATTTTTGATTTTATTTGTAAAAATTCTAAAAATGTGGAACCCATGTGAAATGATAAGGTTTTCTCTTATCTTAAAAGATAAGTGTTTCTCACATTAACTATGGAATATGATTTGTTAGAGTATATTTCTTATCCTATCTTAGTGATACTGGATAAGCTAAATTTCTTATGTTTGAACCCCCATAATTTCTTCATGGTAAGTGTGTAAAGAAGCCATCAAAGATTGAATGGATTTCTCCCAAATTTAAAATTGTTTTCAAAGTTTTCATGTTGATATTATAATTTACACTTATATTTCAGATTCATCATTCCTTCTTATCATAGTCCTCTTATCCACCAAACTAAAAGATGTGTGTTTCATAGACGAGGAGTTCCCGAGAAAGAATTATCAAGCCGGATTGGTGATGATAGTCCTTTTAGAGAAAGGTCAACAACTTGAAAGAGATCCAAAAAGAAAATCATGGTGAAAAATCAAGCTCAAAGTGGTTTCTCTACTTCCAAGACACCTCTTTTAATGGAACCAACTATGCATTTTGGATCATTAGAATGAAGACCTATTTCATGTATCTACGATTTGATATATGATAATCAGTAGTTGATGGCTACACCATTCCAAGAAAACCTCGAAATAATTCATCAAGAAAGAAGGTTAGTGAGAATAACTCAAAGGAAATGAATGCAATCTTATGTAAAATAACATAGGAAGAGTTTGTAAATTTTATGCATTATAATAAAAACCAAGAGATTTGGGAAAAACTAAAGACTATCTATGAAGGAGATAAAATTCAAGGTAGCTAAGTTGTAGACCTATGAAGGGAAATTTGAGAGCCTGAAGGTGACGGAATGTGAAAGCATTACATCCTACTTGTAGAGAGACGATGAGGCGATTAATCTCATTAGAGGATTAAGAGAGAAGATGGAGAAAACAATGGTTGAGTTATCGATAGAAATGCACCTGTGTTGAGGGGTAACATATTTGTAACTTTTATTTTACCTCACTTCTATGGATAGACAATTGAGAAACCTCATGGGTTATGGGCCTCCCTATTGTGAGGTGAATCTCCATATTAGTAAGGATGGTTCCTTTTTAAGTATCCCTAAACAAAATTTGTGGGGTTAAGGGTTTGAGGATGAATAATGAAATGTTTAAAAAGGTGATACACCAAATATTATTGAGGGATTTCTGAAAGATATTATACACAATCTGACAGAATAAAAATGAAGTGAACATGATCCAAGAGGGTTTCTGTTAACTTCAAGACAAACATTGATATGCCAAGGGATTTCTCACAATAAAAATAAAAGAGTGCATGATAAAATAAACATAACACTTAACTACGAAAAGGTAAAATTGCTTAATTAAAGCTTAATAAATTCAAGGAATTAACATTCCTAAGAAAACTATGACCATACACACCACCACTGAAAAGTTATGGAAAGATTAATCAGTTGATTCTCATACAAGGGTAAAATCTAGAAAAAAATTGCAGCACTCTACTACATCAAGAAGTCCTCCTTACAATGCTTGAAAAACATGAATATATAGAAAAATTATTCACCTAACTTCCCAAAAAGTAAATTCTAATTACCAAATCCCACCTGCATAAAGAAATTTCAATAAATAAAAAGGTGAAACAACTTTATGAGCTTGCACAAATCTTCAATTTTACATCATAGTCAAATATATTTGAATCCTCAATCCTTCCTTAGCATGAAAATGTATGGTTCCTTTTGGGATGCTAAGGTAATTGGGATAAAAGTTATCTAAATCTCGAGAGTCTATTTTTATTTTATCTAAAAATCTCCTTTTGTCTCCACATGCATGATTAAAAGAATCAACCTCTTGTCTTTTTTTGAAAAAGCTAACTTTAGCTTTACATGCATCATTCCTAATAATTAAATAACTATGGTCTTACACATGAAAAATATCCATTTAACCATGATCAATCATACCTTTCATGCAATGATTAATTACAAATAGGAAAAAATCCCATCCTTCATGTGGACATAAGAAAAAATGGGGTAATTATTTTGATCCTCTTTATGCAATTTTACCATGAATAATCAATAAAATAATGATATTCCCTCTCATAAAATGAAACACATAACCCCATATGATGATTCACTCAAGTTTAAGGTAAAATAAATCATGGTAATTGATTTTGAGCTCTAAGTTAGAGCACAAACCCTAATTCACTTTCTATTTTCACATCTGAGCTTTTCAAAACTTTTGGTAAAGTTTCTTTGCAAGGAGACTCTGTAAAAATTTGTGCCCTCCATTATTCTCACTTCAATAGTTTGGTTTGAACTCTTGTGTTTCTACCTATTTTTCAATGGATGCCATGGCAATTGGGTTGAGCTCAGCATCAATACTCATGGCTAGTAAGTAGTGCTTTTAGCTATGAGTGGGTCGATTTAGATGCCTGGCCTACCATTTTTTGGAGTATGTAGCTAGTTTGAACTATTTTTATTTACTTTTCATCCATGGAGTCGTCTCTTGTTCTAGATGAGTGAAACTCAATTTGGGGTGAGGAAATTCTCTTCTTTTTTTGAATTTCCAAACTAGTTGTGAAGGCTCTGGTTTGAATCTTAGACTTTATAATTTTTAGCCATCATTCTTTAGGTAATCAAGATCCTTTGTATTTCTAGATTTTTTTTGCATTATGGACTTGCTGGTTTGATTTAAAGTCTTATGTTGTTTTCCATGATGCCATTTGATTTTTTGAGCTTGATTTTGAGCCATCAATTCCTTTACATTTTGAGTTATAAAAAACCTTGCATTTTCACATTTTCCACCAGTATAGAAGGCACATGAGATTTGATTCATTTTTGGTTTGTCTTAATAGTTATTGCTCCTTGAAAAAATGAAACTCTATATATTTAAAATGTAATAACCTATCTGAAGAAGGAAAATGCCTCATATTTTATATCTTAACCCATCATTATTGTTTTGTGCCATCATTTATTATCTAGGTACTACCATTTCCACCTTTCGATGCTCTGTGTCTATGGATTTGGCTTTTATTTCTATGAGTAGCTCTTGTATAGGTTATATAAGTTGGGTATGCTTGCATTCATTAAAGTTATGATTTTTGTTGCAAGATTCATGTTGTACAAGTTTGGGTTTCATTCCTACTACCATTAATCCATTTTATTATCAAACCCATCACCTGTTCACTTAACTCATGCTTGATCTAGATAGCTTATTTTTAACTTTGAATCTTGCCTTAAAGTTTTCCATTTTTCAAATCTGAGTTGGCTTTTTTCTTCATTTACGGCTTATATTGGCCATTGCAAAGGTAAAATCTCTCATTTTTTAATCTTCACTCTACTTTTGAAAATAATTGTGTGCACATGCCAATGTCAAAGATAATTCTATCCACATTTGATTGCTCCATTCTCTAGAAAATAAACCTTAAAAATACTTGAACATTGTATAGTGTAAGCTCTGAATGAAAATTAACCAACATAAATTTTAGCAACTGAAAGCAAAAATGAGTCATTTTCCACAACTTTCCTTCCCACAATAACTTTAGAAGAACAATTTTGCAACTGTATACATCAGATTTCTCATCAAGCCTTGATGTTTTTGCATATTGAAGGTCAATGTAACCAATAATTATTTTCTGGGCACTTTTTTTCTTAAAGTTATGTGTGCCCTTGTAACTTTCATTCCCTCCTTGAGCTCTCTTGTCTCTTTATGAAATGTGTAAAATATTTAATTTTTAATTCGAAGGTTTCTAATTATGATGTTATATAGTCATCATTTCTAGATTTGAAGATTCTATGCATACTGAAAGTTCCTTGAAAATTTTAATTTCTCTGTATCTTTAATGAACTTCCAATTTCACTCTGCTATTTGTTTTTGATAACAACACATTGTTGTTATGAAACATGAGCACTTATATCTATGTTTTCATGGATAAAGGATAATTTAGATTTAAACAATAACTGTAATCCTTATTTTTATTGTTATTTGTTGAATGCTGGGTCCCAAGCTTAGTAAAGATTTGATGTCTCTTTACATTGTTATCTGATTTGAATCCTCTTATATTTTATTTCATATTTATTTATAAAGATGCATGAGAAATGATCTCTTAAAAATGTTGTAATTAGTTCATCAAACCTGAAAATTACTTTCTGTATTTAAACCTTTGACCCCATATTTCTTTTTTAAAATAATTTCCAAATTTTAATTCCTTATGATCTTCACCTTCAATTTTGTAGCTCTTTACTTGTCATGAGAATACATATTGAAAATCATTCATTATGAAATCTCTTGATGAAGTTGTATCTTAAAAATGAATTTTGGAGCCTCATTTTGCAAATTGAAATGCAATGACCTACTAGTCTAACTATTCTTTATGAGCACACTTATAAATGCAAATTTTAAATTCCTTGGACTTGAGACTTGGTGTTGTACCATATTATTATTTTCAAATTGTTGCAATCATTACTCTTATTGAAAATCACATATGGCTTTGAACCTGTATCTCATAAATTTATGTGTCATGATGGTATCTTGTTATGCCTTGCTTAGCTTGCTCAAATTGGTTGTAATATTTACAAGTTCTTGTAGTATCAATATTTATTCATAATCTTGCTTGGTCAAAATTGATAAAGGCATGTAAGGATATGTGAAATTGTGTACCTTTCTAAAAAGATTTTATTTCTTGTACATAAAATCCATTTTTTATTTTGAATGAACATTTGTACTTGAAACTCTATAACTCACATGCTTCATAGAACCTTGATAAAACTATGTAATTTTGAATGCATTTATTTTTATTTTGTAATATGATTCCTTCATAAATGGAAAGCTATACTTTCATATATACCCTGCATATAAAAAAATAGTTAGAAAATAGGTAAAGCTAAAATCCTTTCTTTCTTGCTGATTTCTTCTTGTGACAAGCTTCTAAAAATGATATTCCACTCTTGTATCCCTTTCTGTACTTTCTAATTTTGAAGTATATTGCTAAGAACGTCCACTTGTTTGAAACTATGAATATAATGGAATGGATAATATGGAGCTCTAAAAATATTATTTCTTCTTTTAGGTACCTATGGAGGATGGAGAAGAAGAGTAGCAAGGACAATTGGAAGCCGAATATTGTGGGAAAATCCATTGAATAGGAAATGATGGATTTTCCCTTCTCTTTTATTCATAGCTTTATACACATGTACTTTATTTTCATGTACTTGATTTAAGAGTTATTCCCACATCTTGTGTGGGTCCATTGTACTTTCAAATTAGGAAATAAATGAAAACATCTTATTGTAATAAGCAATAAATACTTCATTTCACATTATTTTTCATTAACATGATGTTAATTGAATTCTTTGAAAATCATGTACACTAGGAAAATTTCACTTAATTATAATTAATGAACTCAAAACAACTTAATAAATTTGAACTGTGAATAAAAGATAAGTAAAATCCTACTTCAACCTCTAAAAACAATTTTTTTCCTGTGCAAGCTTTGGGATTTCATTATTCATTCTTTGTTGTCTTTCCCATCTGAATCATGGTATTGTATCGGTTCCTAAGGGGTTGATGGATGATCATGACAGAGATGTCATCTAGAGAGAAAATTTAGGTGGAAGGTTGATAATATGAAACAACATAGTAGCAGCTCGTATCCTTTCCCCCTTAGTTAGGACATTTTTAAAAATACCTTGAATATTAGAAACCAAGTTTCAAGTTGACCTCTCACATGGGTGTGAGAAATTTTAACATTTCTAGTGATTCTAAAGGATTAGCCACCTGCTAGCTTTAAGAAAGGTGCCTTAATCTCATCCATTAGGCATGGAGTCAAATCCAAAGCCAAATCTTTCCCTTTATTGAAAAACTACCTCTCCGAAAAAAAAACTAAAGCTAGAAAAGATTTGGGAAACTAGATCCCATGCATGAAATGCACTTATTTACTTGAAAAATGCAAGTGTGTGTGAGCACTTTATTTAAACAGATATCCTAAAGTAACGTACTCTAACAAACATTGGAAGATTTTTAATAGTAATGCTTGAGAAACATACCATTCATAGGAATGAGAAGTTCTTCTCCACTTAGCCTTGTGAGTTGAAAATTTTTGTGCTACTTACAAACTGAAATCATATAAGGGCCGCTTATGATTATATCAAACTTTATATGGCCTCCTAACTTTACCCTGTCTTCATCCCATTTCAACACAATGTCTCCTTCATTGAAAATTCTTATTTATTCCTTCTTATCAAAAGTGCTCTTAACCTGATTTTGATCCTTCTCCATGTTCATGTGAGCTTCACCTTTTAGCTCCCTTAGTTCCATTCCATAAGTTATGCATAATAGACTTGGGTTGGTTTATTTTCAATTAACTCCAATTGATGCAAAAAATCCAATGTAGGCATCTCAAGATAAATAGGCATTCTTGCCTCCCTTCCACAAACAAAATTGTATGGTGAATTACTAGCAAAACTTTTAGGAGTCACTCGATCAACTCAAAGTGCTGAATTTAATATTATATGCCAAGCTCTTTGATTGTCTTTGAGCATTCTCTTGATAATTGTTAGCATTATTTTATTGGTGCTTTCAGCAATCCATTACCTTAAGGGTAATAATTGGATGAAGTTCTCAAATAAATACCATGTTTAACAACCCAATTAGTTACTCTTGCTCCTAAAAATGCTAGAGAATTATTAGAAATTAAAGATGAAGATTGAATTTCTGATATTTTCATAATGAGACATAGTGTGGATTTTTTTGGATTGAACTATGTGAGAATTTATTGAATCCTAACACCATATTCATGGTCATGGAAAAAATCTCTTTAACCAGTTAAAAATATAATAATGTTAGTGAAGATGAAAGCTTAGAGGATGATGCTAAAGTGAACCTTAAAGAAAAATTGATTAGTTCTCTTTAGGAATTAAAGATCCAAAGGATTAAGAACTAAAAAATGAAGTCTATGTTAAAATATTATGAAGAGAATCAATATTCATTAGAAAATGTGGAGAAAGAAGGACAAAGAGCCTGAAGATGTAATCAAAGAGCTTGAAGCACAACTAAAGCTGATATCAACAACCTTCAAATCCAAAGAGGAAGAATTCCACAAATTCAAAACAAAGATGGATCTCCTAAAAATTACCTAGATTAGACATCATGCAAGCTGAAATCATATCAAAGATTTGACAAAAGCTCAAGTGACGTTGATGAGCTTATAAGCAATAAAATGTCTTCACATGATAAAAATGGTATAAGATTAAAAAAATATCACAAGGATGACAAGGGCGCTGGTAAGAAGGATGAAAAGACTACTCAAGAACCACCTCAAGTAAGGGAAACTACTAACAAGAAAGCTAAGAGAAGGACTAACTCAATCAAAACTCTATTACAATAAGGTATTCTAACTCTCTGTATGGATACTTTTTTTCTTGTAACATTTTTGAAAATAAAGATATAAAGTGTATAAGATATGAAAGGGGTCATGGAAGGAACTCTCATTCAAAACAATTGAGAGGAAAAAAAGAAATATTTTGCTAGAATTTTAAAAATCCTGGTCACATAAAAAAATTTTGCAATTAGAGACTCTCAAAGAAAAACAAGAAAGTGTATGTAGTAAGGATATATCCTACAAGAAAGAAAGACAAAGGTCTAATATCTCAAAAAAACTTTCATACTTAAAATGAAGACATGGCATGGTAAATTGATAGTGGATGTTGAACTCATATGGTAGGGAACATGGGAAAATTCATCTCATTGAAAGAGGATGCATCAAGAATTGTAAGGCTTAGGAGATAACACATCTACAAATATTTTAGGTAACAACACATTGAGTCATGATAATGAAAAAACAATAATTGAGAACACATTGTATGTATAGGGCTTAAAACACAACCTACCAAGTGTGAGGAAGATGTGAAATAAAGGATACATATTACTATTTCATGATAAAGGTTATGATATAATTAATAGAAAATTAGGAAATCTAGTTGGCAAGGTTAAAAGGACCAAAAACAACATGTATGTATTGAAAGAGATCAACAAGGAGAAATGCTTCACAAGAAAGGTTGATGATATTTGGCTTTGGAATAGGAGGTTAGGGCACCTAAATTTTGACAATATTGTTAAAATTATCTCTATGGGATGTGTGAGAAACATGCCCAAGATCACTAAACATAGTGATACACTGCACAAAACATGCTTACATGGCAAAAAGAAGAAGATTTAAATACAAGTAGTATTCCACAAAAATACCTAGAGAACTGATACATACCAATATTTTTGTACCTACAAGGACTGAAAGTATTCAAGGCAAGAGTTAATTCATGCTACTGATTGATGATGACACAAGAATGACATGGGTTGCATTTTTGAAGAAATAATCAACAACACTAGAAAAATTCAAAACATTCAAATCTCTAGTTGAAAATGATAAAAATTCAAAGATAAAAACATTGAGATCATTTGGAGGAGGTGATTTTTTGTTAATTTAATTTTTGAGTTTTAAAAGCCATGGAATAAGAAGGAAATATTTAGTAGCTATAACACCTAAAAAATGGAGTTGTGAAGAGAAAAAAATAGGATTGTTCAAGAGATGGAAAGAACTATGTTGAATGAGTATAAATTATCACATGGATATTAGATGGATGTAGTCAAAACAATTTTCTATATCCTAAATAGGGCACAAATAAGGATAAACAATAATAAGACCCCCTATGAACTTTGGAAAGAAAGGCCTTCTAGTGTGAAACATCTAAGAGTGTTTGGAAGTAGGTGTTTTATCCAGAGGGATGAAGATAACCTTGGTTATTTTATCTCGAGGAATGATGAAGGTAATTTCTTGGGATTCTCCTTGGTGAGCTCATCATATAGGTGCTACATAAAAATATTACAAAAATAGTAGAAAGCAAAAATGTTCTAATAGATGAGACCTAGCCAATGAAGATGAAACCTCGCAAAGGACACTCCTCAATGCATATACATTCAATATGATGATAAAGCTATATAAAGTAATAAATAATAAGATGAGGATGAAGAATTATAAAACACAAAATATCCCTCAAGAAAGGTCAAGAGAGATCATCCTGCAAATCAGATAATAGGAACAAGGAGGCAGGTATACAAATAAGGAGAATATTGAAGAGTGCTCAAAACATAGAGAACATTTCCCTCTTATCCAAGATTGAACCAAATAATTTTTGTAAGCCAAAAAATATCTAAATTAGATTGATGTAATGAATAAATAATCAAAATAGATATAGAAAATTGATATTTTGGATTTAGTGCCTAAGATCGAGAACAAAAATGTCATTACAACTAAGTGGGTTTTATTAAATAAACTAAATGAAAAAGGTAAAGTCACAAGAAATAAGTAAATGCTTGTTTACAAAGGATATGAAAAGTGGAAGTTTTTTATTTTGAAAAACTAATTACACCAATGGCTAGAATGTAGGCCATTAGACTCCTCTTAGCATATGAAACATACAAAAGGTTCAAGGTATACCAAATGGATGTCAAGTTAGAATTCTTGAATGGGAACCTAAATGAAGAATTCTACATTGAAAAACCTGATGGATTCTCACTTAGAGAGGACAAGAAATATATGTGTAGGTTGAAGAAGTCCATATATGGCCTTAAACAAGCTCCTAGAAGCTTTGTAAAATACATTAGATAGGTACTTAATTGATCAAGACTTCAAAAACGAATAACATACAACAACATATACATTAAGGAAGAAAGAGGTCATCAAATTATTGTGATTGTATATGTTGATGACATAATATTTCGAGGAGATAGTGAGAACATGACACATTAATTTTCATAGGTTATGAAGGAGTTTGAGATGTCAATTCCTGGATATATATTATTATTTATAGGACCACAAATTAGTCAATCTAAGAATGGTATCTTTATATCACAAACCAAGTACATAAAGGAGTTTGAGATGTCAATTCTGGATATATATTATTATTTATAGGACCAAAATTAGTCAATCTAAGAATGGTATCTTTATATCATTCTTAGATTGACTAGAGATGTATAGGAAAATATGTAGGAATGGTATCTTTATTTTGTGTATATCCAAGGAATGAATCATTACATATATGATGGAAGATTGTAAGCAAATTGGAACACCAATGATCACAAATGGAAGATGAGAAAGGAATATAAAACTCTAAGATTTAATAAAACTACATACATATCCATGATTGATAACGTATTGTATTCTACTACCCCAAGACCTAAAATATTGCAAGGAGTTGGTCTAGTATGAATATTTTAAGAATAACCTAAAGAAAATCACCTACAAGTAGTCAAGAGGATATTTAGATATCTCATGGGGACCATGGAGTATGGGATTTAGTATCTAAAAAGTATTGAGTTTGGGATAAAATCCTTCAAAGATGCAGATTGAGAAGGTAGCATTGATGAAAAGAAGAACACAAGTGGAGGATAATTTATTTTTGTATCTTTCTTATCTCTTGCTAAGAAAAGAATAATATCTCGTAGTTTTATCCACATGTGAAGATGTGTATATAATAATTCAATTTTATTTTACCAAAGTACTATAGATGATGAAGGCCTTATAATACTATAAATTTGAATGTGACGTACCTACTCCCTTACATTGTGATAAAAAAAAGTTCCATAAGTGTGTCCAAGAACCCTGTGTTTCTCTCTAAAACAAATAATAAAGGAATAAGAGAGTGAGAAGTGGATCAAATTGGAACATGTGTCCACCAAGGAGGAGATAACAAATATCTTAACAAAACCATTTCCAAAAGCAACTTTTGAACATCAAAGTAAAAATTTGGAAGTAATCCCTACCACTAGAAGTCACTAAAATACTCTAAACAACAAAAGGGAGTAAGCCAAATGACACATCTACTTTCAGAATTTGTAAAGAGTATCAAAACCATGGTATTGTTCACTATCTTCATATAAAATTTAATAAGACAAAAAGGAGATGTCTATAGAGAATGAAATGAATGAGTATGAATTGAATCTATTCAGGGGGATCATTGAGGTTGATTGGTGAACATTAACATGCATTATGAATTCATTAGGAACAATAAAGTGAGCCTAATCAAATGGGGATATTTTAAGGAAAAGTTATATGCATTATTGATACATTGTGCAGGAAAAATTGCTAAAGGATCATTTATCATATATGTCAAAGGGGGAGAGTACTTAGAAACAAGAAAAGAGAGCATGGAAGGTGTTGGTATTACTATTTTCCATCAAATTTTCTGGAGTTTTTATCCATCAATGATAAAGGGAGAGATGGTTGAACCCTATCTTATTGATGTCATATAACATTAATGGAAAAGAGTGTTGGTGAGGTGTAAATAATTCCGATGAATGAAGGTTATTAGGTAGTTCCTTTTATGACCTCAAATGGTGTTTTTAAAGTGGCTTAATGTGATGTCTTTGGTTGTCATGTTGTACACACAAGGTCTTGGTGCATTGGATAAAATTTCGGTTCTTTGTGTGAAATAAAAATGTGTCCTATAGGTCCTAAGAGGTATTTAAAAGTTGTCTAAGTGCTCTCATGATGCATAATAGGATAGATTAGATGAACCATATGTCGAAACAATCTCAATTAGGCCTAGTTATAAAACCTGGTGTAATCATGACTTTGTGAATGGAGCAAAGAAAGATAAGGAACGTTAGTAAAAGAGAGAAGAGTGTGTTATGATATGGTAGAGAGGATGTGGAAGGTGTTTCAGTTCAAATTTTTGCTAGTAGAAGCATGTTCAAGCCCTTTTGGAGCATGTTCTTGAGAGCAAGACAAGTGAATAGATACAAGTCATGGTGGTCAAGAATTTATAGATCAATTTATGAGAATGTGATAATTTGGGAGGATAATAGAGGTTTTACTAGTGCATTGGGAAAAAATAAAGGAAGTATAAAGAAGAATTTTTAATTTATCATGTTTTTGGATGTACTAAGATCTCAGAATGACCATTTCTATCTTAAGGGTCATGTTTGAATTTCTGATTTATACGTTAAAATTTTGCATGGGGACCTTGTTCTTTCATCAATGTTGGGGCATGGAGTCATGATCATTTTTAATTAGAATGAGGAAGAATTATTCCTTATACTCTTTGAACTATTCTTAAGAAGTTAAGTTAGTCTAAACCCTCCCAAAACCCTCATTTTGAAGTGATAGGAAAAATATGAATTTTTTGGTCTCCAAACTACATGGGAATGCTAAAGTGATGGTATAGGCTTGTACAAACTCTTGATATCTCACTTTGGTTGTGGTGACATGCTCTAGGTGTCATGAGAATTTACAAAAAATCACTATTTTTGAATATTTGATGGTACTATCATGCAAAACATGGTTCATGATGAAAATTATAACATGGAAGGAAGTACGTGAAGTGGTATATTTATGATCATGAAGTGTTTTAGACATGTTCTCTGCATTATATGGGTGAAACATTTCACTAAATATTGCCTACAAGTTAAATCCTATAGAGATAAAACCACTCATGTTACATTGAAAGGGTTTTGATGAGAAAGCTTTCTCTTGAAGTGAAATTTAATCATGGATGGTTTATAAAATTATAACATGAAATATTTGATCCTAAGACTTTATCAGGTGAAGTGTTTTGGGTCTACATTGTAATGGTCTAAACTACCTCACTAGGTCTACCAAGAAGGTCTAAGAAACAATAATGCAAGTGTGCATGTATCAACATAACCCATACAAATAAGTGTTTTAATATTGAGTATATGTCTCTATTTAAGTATTCAACACATTTTTGGACATAAAAGTTAAGTGTTGTGTGATGGATACGAACTATATCAATACTAATTTTTGTGTCCTAAGACCTAGTGTGAAAAGTCTCATAAATGCATACTTGTTTCAGCTATATGGTATGAAATGATGCAAGCTTATGGGATTTATAAGTTTAATTAGAATTATATATTTCCATAAATTTTTCACGAGAGTGATGAATAGGTGGTTAGATGAGTGAAATTTCTCAATTTGTGAAGAATGGTAAACTTGTGTATGCAAACCCTAGTGACACCTTGTCCTTATCGGTGGTTCATGGTGTGAGTGAGGGTGGCAGTTCCACTCCATGATTTTTAAGGTGAACTAGAGGTCACATGAAATAACATAAAAGTATAATAAATCTTTGAAAATTCATACATTAGTGTTTGTGAATCAATATTGTGACGGTATTCTCAATCTACTATGACTATGTGAGACCAAGCTTAGAAGAAGAGTTCAAATGGAGTCTTGTGCCCTAGCCTAAACACTTAAAGAATGTAATGATGTCTTGGAAATCTATCAGAGTCATCCATCTTAATTTTAGTGCATGAAATTATCCTGAAGTATGTTTCATTCATCCAAGTTGAAGACAATATTTTGAAGATCACACACCTTGTAAAGTATATGAGCTCTAATGGATTCTTGAAGGAAAAATGGCAAGTTGAAAATATTCTCAAGATTTTCATGGAAAGGAGGAAATATATTTAACATGAAAAATTCTTCATAACACTTATTTCTTGACATATGTGATATATAATACAAATAATTCTTTGTTGAGAAGAAGAAAAAATGGAATAAAACTATAACAATTGTATATGTGAGAATGAAAATGGATTATTTTATATTGTTTCAAAAGTGTAGTGAGTTAAGGAAGGTTATATAGTCCATTATAGGTGTTATAAATGTCATGAAAAACTTAAAAAGGATAATACCTATAACTTACATACCTACTAATGCAATGATTGCATTGTGGTAGTTTTAGGTGATGTCATCTAAACTTTTCTATGAGTTGAAGAGGTTATAATTTGAAGGTGTCGAGAAGATGAATTATAAGAGGTTGGGAATTTTTTATATGTGTTTAGATATGAATGTATAAATGTTCATGAACAATAGTTTTTGAAGACAAAGTTTCAAAAGCATGAGATAATGAGAAAATAGGTGAATCAAGGTGTGTGTAGAATGATGATGAACATGTAGGAGATAAACATAAGATCAAAAAAAAAAAGTTTCAATAAACTAGGTAAGATGTATGTGATCAAAACCTTGTAAAGTCTTAGTGGTTTCTTATAAAAAATTTATTTAGTGCTTCCATGCAAGTAGGAGCTTGCAAAAGGTTTCAAGTGGGTGCTTTACTTAATTGTTGGTGTTGGTGCTTCAAGTTTAGTGGGTGCTCAATAAGTTGAAATATTTGTAATCTATTATGGGATAAATGTCCATATGTGTGCATTGATTTTAGTTGGTTTTTCTCCTTCATTGGTTTCCCACATTAACTATTGTCTTTATGTGTTCTTACTTGTTAGTTTCTTAAATAATTGAATGTGATTGTTTCTTCATGATTAAGGTCGATCAGATTAAATGGATTTCTAGATTTAAAATTGTTTTAAATTTTTTAATAAGAACCGATTCATCCCTCCCCTTTCATTTATTTTGTTTTTAAATAGGTACAAATATTGATTAATCATATCTAATTCTTATCCATCAATTGTAGGAAAAATAAAGACCAAAATTAACCAAAATTTCATTTTGTTTTTACAAAATAGGTTAAATTGATGAGTAAATTTGTTTGAGTTTATGTGCGTGACACACATGCCATAAAAGAAAACTGATTATTTAGAAAAATCACAGCTTCATCTCATTCAACACTAGTTATTTCTCCCTAAAACTTGAAAAACATGATGCAAATTGTTAATATGGTACTCAAAACTACATCTAAAAAATAGAATTTCATCCAAGTGCACAATGATAAAGGAATTAATAAATAGCCTCATTACCTCATTCATCAACATTATGAATGTAGCTGGTGCATTTCATAACCCATATGGTAAGACCAACCAATCATACAAACCTTTCCTTATTTTGAGAATTGTTTTCCAAATGTCCTTTTCCTTATTCCAAACTTGATGATACCCAAATTTTAAATCAAGATTAGTAAAATATTTATCATGTTGTAATTGATCCAACTAATCATCAATTTGGGTAATATGGTACCATTTTTCGATGGTTATGTTATTTATTATTTTATAATCAACACACATCGTCTATGAACCATAATTCTTAGGTACTAAAACAATAGGAGAACCACATAGGGAAGTGCTAGGATAGAAAATTCCTTAATCAAATACTATAACTGTTATTTTACCTCACTGGCATCCTTCAAGGATTACTTGTAAAATCTCAAGTGTTGAAGTGGACTATCAACTAATAATTTTATCTTCTTACTATCCTTCAATAAGAGAAATTGTTTGGGTCTTCTCATGAAGATCACATCCCTAATATATAAGTATGGGTACCAAACACTACAACAAACAAACAAGAGGAAAATATCCAAATTAGCTTAATCATTGAAATTTTTATGAATACCAAACGTAATTTTTCATTTCTTGTTAACATTGATGTCTATGTATTTCTTCATCTAACCCGATGAATACATATTTTGATGACTGTAAGTATATAGTTTCAGCTTATCAACTAACTCCTCACTTATGAAATTAGCTTGAGAACAAGTATCAAATAGATAATCCAATTTGGTTTTTTTCACTTGGATTTTTATATGAAATATGTTAGTAAGTTCATTTTATTTAACATTATTATTAGTACCCAAACATGCATGTCTACAAATGGTGGTACAACACATTGTCTCATCCACTTCTTTGATGAAAAATTTATCCACCCCTTAGAGGGAATCCATGGCCTTATTTTTATTCTTATTATTCTTGAACTGATGTAATTTTGGGTGGATCTTCTGAAATTTATCCTTTGAATGAGTGTCAACATCACAACGATCACAATGAACTTTACTATACTTCTTAGAAATGGAAGTAACAATATTCTTACATTTCCATTTTCCTTTCTCCTTTTGTATAATGTCACCCTTTTTATTGGAAGAGTGTTGAAAGGTAGATGAAATATTCTTCTTATCAATCTATTAATAGTGGAAATGAGCACAAACCTCATTCACTAGATTGGCCAAGAAAATGAGTCTCGTTAAGTGGCTATGGATTCCACTGAGGTACTTCATCAAAATACCCGACCTACTCCATCTTTCCCCATTTGGAATGCCTCCTTCTAAAATTCATTGGTGTAGTTGTGCACATTTTGGCCTTACTTCTACCTTAGATATTTCCAATAGATAGTCCTCTCTTCCTCATAAAAATATGATAGAATTATTTTTATTAGCATCTTAAATTCATCCCACTTAGAAATAAAATATTCTTAAAAAAATGAATGAACATAGATTTCAAGCCAAATTAAAGCATAATTACTTAATTTTAACCTTACAAATAAAATCCACTAACTCTCATGTATTTGATGAAAATGAAATATATGTCTAGTTTAGCTAGCTAATGGTATAGATTCTCAACATTCACATCCCCATAAATAAGGTTGTATCTCTATCTTCACCTCCACTTTGAATTAAGGAGGAGTAATTTTGGCATACAAGTAATATTCCTCATACTCATGAGTGTCCTCCTTACGATCTCCTAGTTCCTCCTTTAGAACACCAAGCTTATCCATGATAAATCTCATAATGGACTCCAACTTTCCCATAGAAAAGAAAATACTACCCACATCTTTGGATAGACTTTCCACATCCACTCCCAACTTGTAGAAACATTATTTTTAAGTCTCACATACATCTCCACGATGAGCCATGCTTAAAATTAATTTCTTCCAATTCTTGGTGGAAATATATAATTCAAAAATAATGAGGATACCTTTTCCACTTCTACTACCATTCTAGGAGAGAGACATCTAAATGAAAATTTCAACATAAGCTAAACCACACCAAAAATTTAATTCAACCTACTTGTATAATAACATGATCCATAAATTTCTGTTTAGTACAATAAATAGATCCTATCATAGTAATAATGAATTATAAACAATAAAATTTCTTCTTATCCAATATTTTATGTAATAATCATTTGCATTATACTAAAATTAAGAGATAAAAGACAAGGAGACAAGGGATTTATCTTGGAGAAACCCTATTTGGGAAAAAAATCTAGCTAGGTGAGAAATTGATTCTCTTCACTCTGTAATCATCTAATATAATAAAATTCAATGACAACATATGGCCTTCAAGAAGGATTGAATCTCTATCTACTTGTATTTAATTTCTTACAATTCTAAAAATAAATAACTCATCTTTCTCTGAAAATAAAAGAACAATTAAGACTTTCTCCATTTTATCACACTTGAGTTCACCTAAAAATATTTCCTTAGATGATTAAATTCACTTGTGTTTATAGTTTCTCCACCCAAAACTTAAAGATGAGGTGAAAAAAATTGATTTGGGGAGTCAAAACATTTGTAACTATTTGTGTTCCTCATTTTAGCGTCGTCTGGGTAGAACTACCACTATCTATATGAGGTGGTTTTTGGAATTTCCACAATGGTTACAAAAATATTGGTTCTAACAAAAGTGGTCTCGTAACCACCGCCATGGTTGAAAACTATTTCTATGTGAATAGAGGTATTTCTAAAACCATCATGGTGGTTTTGTAGCCATTGCACAATCATAATAAAAACAAATCATGAGACAATATTTTTTCTTTTAGAGGTGTCCAAATCACCATCATCCTAACTTAACCATTTTCTAGTAGAATAAATATGATGAGGTCATGGATTACAAGTTTAAATAATAGAATACATAGAATTGGGTACTTCTATATCCATTTTTGGATCAAATTGTCTCTTTGAAGAGGCAATAAGATCAATTATATAAAAAATTAACAAAGTCTTAACATGGGGAAATCATCAAGACAAAATTTTAATTAAGGATATAAACATAAATCCCAATATCAAATAAAAGACATGGCCAAAATCAGAAAATTGATAGATTATAGGGCCAATTCCTACATCCACCTCTTAGAACAATTATTCCTACACAACCACTTTCTTCCTCTAACTGAAGACTAACAATTGTTTCGGTGTACAAAAGAGTAATATAGGAACATAAATGGTGTTTTCCATGCATTCAACCACATAATCTTAATACTTGTGTAGATGGCATGCAAGTCAAAACCCTCATGATGTAAAATTATTTCAGTCAACAATAATCATTTGATGGAAATGGAAAGTACTATTATGAAATTAGCACAAAATCCACCCCTGAGCCTAGCTTCATGTTTTTAATGTGTGATGATTTTTTTGTGGTTAACGAAGCTATAGATAACTTAAAAGGACTTAACTCCATGTTATGGATCACATAATTATGAAGAGAAGGCATATTTAAATGGTTACTCCATCCCCTTAGTTTCATATTCATCATTTAAAATACAGTCATCCCACTTACCTAAGTGGAAATATGGCTTCATCTAATAGTCCATCGAATATAGAAAACCCATAAAGCACTTTCGGTCCTTAGAAAAAATAATTTTTTTCAACCAAATAACTTATTTGGATGGAGAAAGGAAGAAAGGACAATTTCACACCTCTAATACATAAACTCACCGGTATCACCTAAAACATTGTCGAGAAGAAAAAAAATACAAAATTGAATTTGACAATTTTAAACACCCTATCCATCACTTCTCGATGCATCTTCTATAATAATCTTTTAAACAACTTCCTCAATCGAACTGGAGATGTGACAAATGTGGATCCCATATTCCACATATTCCATGAATAAAGAAACGAGGCTAAGAAGTCTCCACCCTTTTACATGTCTATAATTGTAGGTAAGAAACTAGTTCATAATTACATGATAGACTCAAGTGATAGTTCTTCTCTAATTCCCAAAAAAATTATTGGTATTTTAGGGATTCAATATAATCTATTTTCTTAAGGTTTCCTTCATTTTGATGGCTCAATTACTAGTATATTATGAGTGATAAAATATAGTTAGTTACCTCTCCACGATTGTCTAATTCTAACCATAAATTAAGAAATCTCAATAATTAACTTGCCTCATTTTTTTACCATTTGTCTATCAAGAAATTTCATAAAGTGAGTGGATATTTTTCTTCAAATTCAGCTCACATGATCATAAGAAATATATATTTTATAATATTCACCATTATATCCAAGCCAATTTATTCTTATTATGTTGAGTCTTACTAGCCTACTCCTCTCTAATATAAATACATGATACATGAAGATCAAGAGCATGAGCCAATGTTGGTCCAACATCTTACTCCTCCTAGCACAATAACTAACCTCTTGTTACATGAATGGGACTAGGTAAATTATGAGTTTTATCATCATGACATAATTATGGAGACTCGTTTAGGAACCTACTATATTCATGAAGAAATGTTTATAACCCCATGCCGAGAAAGAAGAATAAAATGCTTCAATATTATAGAAGATGTTTTTTGATGGGTCAAGAAGCAAAAATATAACCGGGGTGGGGTAGTTCTTGTTTCTACAGAGAAATAGAGGCTTCCCTTTACCCATTAACAACATTTTTCTTGTTCAAACAATATGACATAGAATGAGGCATTTATGTATAGATTAATTTTAACATAGAAAAGGAATATTAAGGATTTAATGGTATTTGGTGATATTGAATTGGTTATTCACTAAGTTAGAGTAAGGTTTAGGGCTAGTAATAAACATCTAAAATATTATATAAATAGAGTGTAGAACCTCTTGGGAAAAGTTGATGCACACTCGTGTAAGTAAAATCCTTCTCGCTCGGGCATGCTACTAGAAGACTATACCTTCCACTTAGCCCCGTTCTCGGAAAAGGGAGATTTTTGTGAGGCCTCCTTATTGATGGGTGGAGAACAATGGTTTTCACCAGGAGAATTCACTATAGACTCCAACCCTTTTGGGTGGGGTATGTATCGCTAGATGTAAACAATAGGGGTCTTTATTGCTTAGTATATTTCATGGGGAGAAGTGACATAGACTAGGTCCCATAGTTGGGTGCACTATCAAAATTTTATAAAATTAAGTCGAGATTTGATTCCCAAAGACTACAAATTTCCTTGAATAGCCTAAGAAAGGAACTCTTCTAGTTTAGGAAAACTAGCTAAAAAGTATTGGAAATTTTTGATGCTATTAACTTGTAATTAGTGCTAAGGAAGTTAAACAAAGAAGTAGATCATATCACACTCATTAGATCACATTTTCCCAGCTAAAGACCTCATCCAAGGAAATGAGCATCATGTTAGGATATTTGTGAGACCATTGATTCTACACATCAAAATTTGTGGGAAGATCTTTGATAATATGAAAAAATTGTTCAACTCATCCAGAGTGACATTGAGTTCTCTTCAAAATTGCAATCTAATTTATAAGATGGTAATGGTGACTAGATTATTAAGCTAAGGACATACATAATTCATAAATTTTTGGTCACTCTTAAATAAATATTTATCCTTAATGATGATTTAAAAGGGTAAAGAAATAATATAATAGAAAAACAAGATGGGTACTCATGAGTCATTATTGCAGAAGATAATGAGTTATTGCTCGGAAATATATGTGATACATCTGAAAAGAAATATTTTATCTCCTTATGTAATAAATTTATTGATTTATTATCATGGAATTATGAATTTCTTAAGGGTTTTGGCCCTAAATTTCTCAACACAATATATATCTCAATCCTAGTTCAAAACCAATAAGATAAAAAGAAAGGAATGCCAATCCCAAAATAGATCCCCTCATGAGAAAATAACTAACTAAAATATTTAAGTCCAAAATTATATCACCCATCAATTACTCCTCTTGGGTGGTGAACTTGTTCCCTTTTAGGGAGAAAATAGGATTTGTGTACATTTCGAGACTTTAAGAGAGCCTTCTTAAAGGATCGTGATCCTTTCCATATATGAAACACATTAAGTAGATAGTAGTAGAGGTTCAAATATTTTCTATTCTTGATGGCTAATGAGGTTATGATCAACTAGGGTAGAAAATAGGATCAACATAAAACCTAATTTAAAACCAAGTGGGGAACATATGTATACGAGAATATTCCCTTTGGTTTGTCAAATGTGGGTGCCAAATTTCAAAGAGCCGTTGATATTACATTCAAGGGATATATAAATGAATTTATCCTCATCTACTTAGATGATATCATAATTTTCTAAAAATATATTAAATATCATATAAATCATCTTTGAATGTGTTTGAGAGGTGTAGAGAGTTTGGGGTGTCTCTTATTCTAAATAAGTGCATGTTTATAGTTTTGGAGGGCAAGATTTTAGGTCACAATATTTCAAATGATGACATTTCCATTGAACTTGAAATAATTTATGCCATCCTTTCTCTCTCTTTTCCAAATCACAAGAGGGATTTGTAATATTTTCTCGATAAGATTAATTTTGTTAGGAAATTCATTACTAACTTTCAGGTCTTGTCAATCCCACTACCTTGATGCTCAAGAATGTGATTCAACAAAAATAGTATTTTTGTAAGAAGAATCATGTTTGATTAATAAAGGTTAAAATATAGATTTAACATAAGCAATAAGATAATAAAATATGAAACCTTAAGTATGAGAGAGAGGAATGGAATTAGTTGATTTAGGTGTTATTTGGGACTGCTCTGAGTTGGGAAACTTGTTGAACATGAGGTCATCTATGTTGTTATTTCTCCAAATAAATTATGTAAGTCACAAAACAGACTATACACAGGCACCCACAACAATACAGGGGCACCTAGCTACTGACGACCTCTACTGGGAGCTTGTGACTGTGAAAATGGCTAGAACCTAATTTCTAGAGTGTTGCAAGTATTCTCTTTTGATTTCCTATATGTCATAATAAAATTTTATAGGTACTTTTAACCTACAAAAAAATATTCACATGAAAAAAATCAATACCACATCAAATCGAAAAAATAAAATGCAATATGGGGAGTCTTACTGATCTCGACGGTCACTTAATATATTGAGCTTACAACCAAGTATTATAATAGACTAAATATCAAAATCCATGTAGTTATTATGAGTGTGTCAAAGAATCATGCACTAGGATTCCCTTGTACAGGTGCACTTGATAGTGGGTTGTATCTATATGTAACAATGTAGATAGATGTGTCAATGGAAAAATAAACTTCCCATTCCTATGTTGTTTATCCATAAAATTCAGTCCCTTTTCCTTAAGTGGATGCTATATGGATTCCTTAAAGTGCTTTATGTGCCTTTTGAGTGCAATCTTAGGTGATAATAATGATTATTAGAGCTTGGTCCTTTATTTTGGGCACATAACTATGTATTTATATAAATCCCTTGTTTGAATTTTGTAATTGAGAACTATAAGGTCGACCCATAAGAAAATAAGATGCCCAAAATATAAAAGAGGTGCATAAAGAGTGATTAGGGTGGAAAGAGGTGAGGGTGCTCGAGGGTACAAATTTGTTGGCATCCTAGATGGGTGCTAGTGTTCGAAGTCATAATAGATAGGAAATTAAATTTTTGAATGGGATGTAGGGTGTGCAAGAAAAAAGAGGAAATAAGAAATACATAAAATAGGCCAAGGGAAATTGTCAATTATTAGTCTTCTTTCTTAGGAATCATATGAATGCTAGTATTTATTTATGGACCTAGAAATGTACCCAAGTGCATAATTCAATGTCTATAGAAGAATGTGGTTTTAAAATGGTCCGTAAAATAAAAATAAACATTTACCAACATCAAATAGGAAATTACTCATGCCCTCACTTATCAACCCTGACTATTCAAAGGATTTCATCCTTTATGTATATGGGGTTGAGGCTAGTGTTGGGACAGTGTTGACATAACAAGATGATAAGGGTTCAAAGAAACTAGTGACCTTCCCGAGTCAAACAAAGAAGGATTATGAGATAAAATTTATTCAATATTTATTCTATCTACATAAAAAAATTTAATCTCACACCACAATGTGAGGGACTCAATATGGGAGCAAAAATTAGTGAAATGAGAGGTAGATGGGTGACTTAGATTTTGTAATATGATGTGACCATCAAAGCCACAAAATTGGTAATATGTTGAGAAATTTTTTAACATCTAGCCTTGGATACTCAAAAATATGAAGAAACCTCCTTCTTCATGTAACATGAGCAAGGAAAAAACAAAGAAAACTTGTAGGATGTAACAAGTCTACAAAATGAAGAGGATTTGTGAAATAGAGGAGGTCAAAATAACAACCACAATTAGATTAGTAACATGTTTAGATTCTTGTCTATGAGCATATATCCTAAAAGTTCAATTAGATATAAGAGGAACAGTCTAATATTATAATATGTTCCATACGCATTAATCAATGGGATACTTTTCAAAAGAAAATTGGAGTGTTTCTAAGGTGCATTGAGGGTGAATAAGTGAACAAGGTTTCGGTATAACTTCACCATGGTTTCTATCACATACATTTCTCACCAAACTGCAATGATGAAAACTTAAATGTGGGATACGGTTTTCCCACATAATTCATAGACGTTTATCAATGGGTTATTAAATGTAAGGAATGTGCTATCTTAAATGTTCAAAATATATGATGTCATCCTACACCTACTTCATCCCAATGAGGTAGATGAACCCTTTACTTAATGGAGACATGATTTTATTAGAATTATTAATCCCGTATCAAGTGCAAGTCATAAATGCATCTTAAATGAAATTGACTAGTTTAATAGGTGGGTGGAATCTATGGCACTCGAGGAAGCTACTAAATCAAAAACTCTTTATTTTGTTGAAGACATCGTGAAAAGGTTTGGGGTTCCCCAAATCATCATTTATGATAATGAAAAAACCTTTATAGGTTCTAAAATATTTTATTGGGCTCTTAGACATGGAGTATACTTGAATACCTCTTCATGCTATTAACCTCAAGGTAATGAATTGGAAAATTCTATCAAAAATAACCTCCTCAAAATCATGAAAAGGAAAATGGAAATCAATAAAAAACAATGACACACAAAGATAAAAATATCTCTGGGCTAACAAGATCACATAAAATAGATTAGTTAGAAATGATCCTTTTGTATATGTGTATGGTATAGAGGTAAACCTTATATTAATTATGGAGTTACCATCATTGTAGCTAGCCGAGAAGTTAGAATTTGAGGGTGGAAATCAAAGACCAATCAGAATGGAAAATTTGATCAAGCTTTAGGAATTGAGATAGTTTTCCATTATAATAAAAGAAGATCACCAATACTCGACCAAGTAGTTGTTTGAAAAGAAAGCTAAAGAAAGATCTCAAAACAAGAGATCAGGTCTTAAAATAAAATGTAAACATAGATAAATAAGGGTGAAACTCTAAGTTTTATGAAATTTGGAGTGGGCCATACATCATCATTGTATGTAGGCAAGCCAAATATTTTGAGTTGTCTAAACTTTATCAGGAGACACTATAAATCCTATTTAATGGGATCTATGTCAAACCTTTTCTTTAAGTTGGTTTAATATTGAGCTTAATTTTTTCCTTTTTACCTTGTTTTTTCTTTTGTTGTTATAATTTTATGTTCCGTCCTTTTTTGTTTGATGATCATTTTTTGAGATCCTTTTCATCAATCATTGTGCTGATCATCTGAATAAATTCTTGTGCACTCTACATGTTTCACTTGGAGCATGTATGTTCTTGATATTTTTATATAGGTTTTTGAGTTTTTTATCATTGTATGGAAGCCATTTAAATTTTCTCTTCATGGTAGAATTTTTTTTTTTTTTGGGTAACTTTCAAAGAGATTCATCTAAATCTAACTTAGGGATAATTGTGAAATTTTGAGATCATTTTTAGGTTCATAGTTGACTACATGCCCAATAGATGCTTCAAGTCCACTAATCTTTACATTTAGCAGGTATATGTCCCCTAAAATTAACCAAAATACTATAAAAAATAACACCCCATATTGTTTTGAACTAAGTGGGCTCTAGATTTAAGATTCATGAAATAGAAAAGTCAAAAGGTTAGTCTTCTATGGAATGTGCAAAAAGCTTAGCGCTTCATCACATGAAAATACAATATTATAAAAACATAGATAATATGGAATTCTCAGAAGTTTTTTAATTCCATGAAACAAAACATGTAGTCCAATCAAGAGAAGATGTGATGTAGGAAAAATAAATGTTACAAGACACAACAAGCAAAATGAATAAGTTTGGAATGCGACTAAGGTCAAAAGACACAAAATAAAGAATTTAGCATGATTTGGGATTTTAAAGGGTAGTGTTTCACATATTTTAAAATCCATGGAACAAAGGAACATGTTCATGGGTGAAAATGCTAAGAAATTAGGAGGAAGACCATTGTGACATGGGATGATCATTAAATGGCTAAGGGTAGAATATTTTTTTAAAAATTCCATATAAGGAAAAGCTCTAGAATAAGGAAAAAAATAAGTATCTGCAAAGGTCAAGGAAATGAGGGAAATGTGACTGAGAAAATAGGAATAACCTAAAGTCTACGAAGTATAATAAAGGCATGTTTGACTTGAACCAAACACTCAACTAATCCACCAACCTAAATTTATTTTTGATTTATGTCATCCTCCTTTATTAGTAATCTAATGGCATGTGATAAGAGTGATTTCAAGCACTCATAAATGACATAAAAAAATTTGATGATGATTTTTCCTTAGTGTTGGTGGGTGGTTGATTTCATTGAAAATTAAATGTGATCAGTCTCTTTTCATGTATCTTTCAAAATCTATAAATGTAAGTGCTTTGGAACATAATAAGGGTTAGATTTATATAATTCTAGTGCTCTACTTTCAAGCTTGAAAAATGTTAGTTACAACCTTTGCAACTCACATGTGGATATTTCTTACCTCAACTCTAATCCTATAAATGGCTCATAGTTGATATTAATGTAAATGTTTCTCATTCCTCTAAATTTTATGCATTTGATATGAACATCTCTATTCTCTTGCACATATTCATTCATTTATAGTTATTCTCGTTAATTTTTTTTACATCTTTTAAATCATCACTTTTATATTTACATTTGTGTATTTTAGAGATGGAATCATTACATTTTCTAGTTTGGTGCATCACATCCCATTTTAGTATTATATTTCTCTCCCTCAACCATATTTCATTTAATTATTAGTTTATGAATTATATAGTTTTATAGTAGAAGTTTTTTAGTGTAGTTGCATCGAACTGGGGTGAGAGGATCCAGTCTTTCATTTGAGTATAGATCTTGACTAAATCCATGACATTAGGTCCCTCATTATTTCAAGGTCCTCAGACGTATTTCCATACAAGGTATCCCCATTATGAGTTCAATTTTCTTCCTTTTAGAATGACTAACCCACTAGCATCCTTCTTGAATTCAATGAATAATGTCTTGAGATATTATATAAATGGGTTTGTGCTAGTTTTTTGAGATGATATATTGATTTAAAAACAACTAGAAGAGAAGAATATTCATCATTTATTGTTAGTTTTACAAAGTTTGAGACAACTTAAGCTATATGATATGTTGTCAAAATATAATTTCTTAGAAATGAAATCACATTATCTGGGTCATGTGATATCAACAGTTGGAATGTTATTGATCTGTAGAAGATAAAGGAAATCATGGAATGAAAATCACCTAAATTTTTTCTATAGGTAAATTATTTTATGGGACTTGTGGGATATTATAGGAAATATGTTGAGGGTTCTCTAGAATTGGAAATCCTATTAGCTCATTGCAAAAGAAAGGGAAGAATTTTATATAGACAGAAAAATGTGAAAATCATTTCAACTCCTAATGGAAAAGTTGAGTACTACACTAATTTTGAAATTTACAGATCATAATGAACATTTCATTGTGGTCATAGATGCATCAAGTGAAGGTTTTGGTGGAGTTTTAAGGTAGTATAATTAGGTAGTGGCTTACGAGTCATGAAATATTAAGAAAGGGGAATTAAATTATGCCTCTACATGATCTTGATCTTGTAGCTATAGTACATGCTTTGTAGCTATGGATGTATCACCTTTTGGGTAATCCTTTTATTTTCAAGATAGATTATTCAATATCATGGGTGTAGCATGTCTTCACTCAACCTAATTTGAATGCACGATATTGGTGTTGGTTATACTTTGTTAGTGAATATGATTTTTCTATAAGTCATATTTCGTCTTATCATAGTCGATGGATTCTTGTGTTATGTTGTTGTTTTGTTTAGATTACCAAACTAAAGGTACATGCATTAAGTAAATAATCATGCTTGCGGGAGTTCAGGTATCATAGTTTAGGATTGGTGATGACATTTTGTTCCCGTTCCCATTCCTCGTTGGTGGATTTTACGGAGAGATATTCCCACTTATCAAAAAATCAATTAGGGGTAACCTTATAAGGATAAGGAAAACCAAGTTTCAGATGAACATAGTAGAAGAAAAAACATTTTGGCCATGGCCTCGATGAGGACATCATTCAAACAAATGATTTATGTAAGTTATCTTCAGATTCTTTTTATGGGAAGTTAAAATCTACATTGGATGCTGATAGCAAGGATAATAGATACGAGGGTTACCAGTATGATAGAGATGGAATTTTTTGATTTCGTGATAGAATATATGTACCTAACCTTGATGGATTAAGGACCCTAGTATTAGAGGAGGCACACAATATTCCTTATTTAGGTCACCCTTGAGTGACAAAGATGTTTGATGATCTGAATCAATTCTATTTTTGACCAAGTATTAAAAGGATGTTGTAAATTTTGGTTCAATATATTTGGAGTGTCATTGAGTAAAATATAAACACGTACATCCAGTTGGATTTCTATACCCATATGAACCTTGTGAATGGAAATGATAGGTCATAGGTATGGAATTTCTCAAGGACTTCCAAACTTCCAACTTCGGTGAGCACAAATATTTCTACTAGTACATCTAATGAGTGAAGATCTGCTCCAAAAGATGGGTTAGTTAAGCTATTAATCTTCTTCGAGGAAAAGAATTTAGTTCTCGGGGAGGAGATAGAGGTCCAAAAAGAAATATTTCTGAAGTTGTATGTTATGGTTGTTATAAAAGGGTCATTATAAGTATAATTGTCCGAGATAGAGCTTCTAGAAAGGAGATAATGATAAAGGAAAGCACACCTTCAGAATTCTTTTGATGTAGTAGATTCCAAGAAGAAATATGATGTTGTGTTGGTGTTGTATAAACTTACCAAGGTATCCCATTTCATTATGGGTAACTTTAAAGATGATTCACCCACTTTGGCTATGAGATTTATTTAGGATATGTTTTGGTTGCATGGAGTACTAGAGAATATTATATTTGATAGAGATAACCATATTATATAAAGGTTTTGGAAAACATTACACTTTTCCTTAGACATAGAAATTGAATTTTAGTACTTGTTTATCAGCCCAAATATTGATTGGAAATAGAATGGGTGAACTAGATTGTATTCTTATTGATCAATAATACAAATGGAAAAATTAATTTCCATTTGTTTAGTTTTTTACAACAACTCACACCAATTGAAATTTGGTATGGCCCTTTTGACGATTTATATAGATGAGAATGGTGAACATCGGTTGGGATCGTGTTGAAGATAGGGTGGTTATAGGCCTTGAAATGCTAAAGTACATGGAAGAGCAAGTAAAACTAATTACGGAAAACACTATTCACTTTTGATTACAAGGAATAAATTTAGGTAGAACATTTATTGAGCTCTAAGCCCACTTATTTGTAGAAGGAGAAATGCATAAAATTTATTTAGATATAAAACATATTCCTAGAGAGTTCACAAAGTGGGTGATAAGGTTTTCATGAGAATCATAGGATGAAAAAGTTTTATCAATTTTGTAGTATCTTCCAAAATAAAACCTTGTTATGTTTTTCTATTTCATGTTCTTGCAATGGTCAACCTCATGGCATATCTACTTACATTACCTCCCTATATCCTATTAGCACAATATTTTTAATTAATTTCATTAGTTTCTTTCATTAGTTTCTTTATTCTCTTTACTTTTATATCATTAATAATCATTGGCTTCCTCTTGGAGAGGAAAGATGTCACATCAAAAATTTGAGCATTTATAGCTTTCGGGTATTTAGAGGGCTGGATGGTGGTGGCCACCATAGATACAATTTACAATTCACAATGTAAGAAAAGGTGAAACATTATAAATGGGACTAATGCATACAATTTCATATAGAGATAATACAAAAGTTATCATGCTCTAAAATATATTGTAAATAATCCTATTTTAAAAGAAGCATGTCAACGTAGATGCGCACCTCTACGAGCCTATCATCTTTATGATGATGATGATTTCCGATGCACATTGTTATCCCTTGACACAATCACTCGTGAATAAATGACAAGTTAACAACAAGGTAAGGGTGTGTTCGGACTAGGTGGCTTGATCATCTTGGAAGTGTTACCATTGAGTCCCATGTTATCATTGTGGCACAACTTGTAATCCTGGACACTCAAAGGAAAAATTTATACGTGCTTGATTTAAAATAAAACAAACTAACAATGTAAATAATCATTATAATAATATAACTATTTATCAAATAAATACAATAAAGTCAAATCTATTTACCAACATCAATACAAAAATTAGGATAAAAATTAACAATAAACCCAATATAAAATCAAATCCATATCATCACATAGTCATCCATATCATCATCTCTAAATAACATAAAATGTCTATAACATGGGCAAGCAAAAACTGTCACATATAGTACCCTAACAAGTGTTAGATTATCATAATCAACATGATAAAACAAGAAAGTGTCTAACCATTCTATAACATTACAAGTGTCTAATGTCTCCATATGCAATAATATCTTCCGTATACAAAAAAAGAAGACAAATGGAGAAAATTTCTTTGAAAATGGATGGGGCCCTATAAAATATGAGAGTAGTCAGGCAGAAAATGGTACGCACTCAAGAGGAATTTGGATGGCACCCATACGAAAGTCAATTGACACGTGTTTTCCAAGATAGTCTACTCGAAGTAGAAGCTAGGAAGGGGAAGATGTCGACACTAAAATTTTCCTCCGTAATTACTATTTCATTTATCAAAATGAGTGAACAAAATGTTGAATAGGAAAGGTATAAAATGCTAGCACACACTACTGAGATTTAAGTGTTGAACAAGGTCCCTTTATAAATCAAGTTGTTGACCTAAACTTGTGAGAATTATTTTAATGCCCACTCCCTATACATATTATTGAATGCTCGCCTGATAGACCTTTAATTTTTTTCATTGTATATGTATATGATTTTGACTTTCAGTACACTAGATGAATTGGATGACAAACATTATGAGTTATATGATTTGAGGCATAGAGTGCCATAGAAATTTTATACTAGTATAGCCTACTTCTTCTATTTCACTAACCATGTAGGGATAATAATTTTCCATTTATATGATTATTTGATTTATTAAACTAACCTTGTAGGGATTATTATTTATAGATAAGGTAATAACTTTGTTTTAAGGGGACTTAAAAACCCAACACTATAAAGGGATTGAAAGATATACCAATAAGAAACAAAAGAAGAATCCTCTACCAACAACATACAAATACAACAACCAAGTAAGTTCCCTAATGAACAATACTATAAAAATAAAAGCCTCGTGACACACCTCAAGAATGGTTTTGAGCAACCTTTCGGTCGAATGCCTCATTATGAAATGTTTGAAATGAACCACCATCCACCCATAACCATAACTCATGGCACCAAAGGCATCATTATCGAGCTTAGCCCAAGGTACACCGTAATAATGCTCTACATGTCCATCAACTTTCAGAACATTGATAGATCCCACACCCACCATCATCTAACTCCTCATCCTTCTATTTTTAATTTTGAATGGAACTACCCATCCCTAAGGACCCACCCTCCCATATAACTTAACTAGCTATAAAACCACCACATTACCTCCCACTTATTCATATGAAATATAACTTCCAACCAACACATTAAAGTTTTGATTCAAATTTTAAAATCCCTTCTCGTTGACACCTTCAAATGTGGTGCCCACCCAACAGTTAATTGGAATGCTACTCTCCACTGAACATTGTGATCTGAAGAGTCCAAATGCTAAAAAGTACATGAAGAAAAGAAAACTTTAGGAAAAAATTATTTGTAGAAGGAGACATGCATGGATGTCTATATTCCACCATATGCAACGTCGACCATAGTAGGAAAGGTTCTCTCAATTAATGCTCCACCAGAAAGCACCATGACCACCTAAAATATCCTAAACCTAGGTCAACTAGAACAGGGAAGAGCCATTTGTCAAGCCAACCACAAGTTCATCCTCCACCGTGTCATCCATATCATCCTCATAATCCTCATCAACTCATCATATAAATGAGAGATGCACTTCCTCGTGTCCACCCCTTCCTCCATCAGTGCATGCATAACATCACAAAAACATTTCTTTACTTCATGAAACCAACCACACTACAGTTTACATAGATGATCGAGGAGTGCTCGATGTCTATGCTCTATCCCCATTTTCCTAGGAAGGGGTCTAATAAAATTCATTTTGGAGCATATTTGCACCTAAGAACATTGATGTAGAGGAAGGAAAAAGCAAACCAAGAGTGAGCTCTAGTTGCTAGGTCACTGGAAATCAACACACTCAATGCTCTAGCAATTCCTAAACACTTCGGGATCCCAAATTTCTAAAGGGAATGTTGGAAGCCAATCCAAACTAGAATAGTCAGAAATTTCCTTCTTTGAAACACTCAAGGTTTCTAGTTCATGATGGTGAGGGCCACTTTTCCATAAAACCATGGTATGCCTTGTAACACCCTTTGCAAGTCCCTATCTTCCTAGAAGAAGAAAATAAATTCATCCCCTTCTTTAAACCTCTTACCTCCAACTTATAGACCCAATTCCTCCCACACCAACCACGATGAAATAAAAATCAGGCCTCAACCCAAATGCGGGTCAACTAGAACAATGGAAGAGCCATCTGTGAAAGATCCATTCACATGTATTGAAATCAATTCTTGTCCTTTTGTCAATGACCTCTTTAGGAATCTCCAGCAATGGGCTCTCTTATTTACATGAGGTTAGAAGTTTTAGTGGTTCTTGTGGGAGGCTTTGAAGAGCCTAGCTGACCCAAACAAGCCCATGTTTCTCTATTGTTATTCTACCTCGTTGTTTCACATTTGTTCCACCCTTCTCTAATAGGATATAGAACCAAACCTCTTAAGTCACCTATATAGGCTATGAATAACTAGAATTGAATCAAAATTTAGTTTATCTGAGTGATCACCTTTTGAGGATTATATGTGTATGACCAAAATTCTATGTGTACGTTACATGTTTGATTATGGATAGATTTATCATGATATCTATAGATGTATGAGTTAAATTTATTTATGATACATAATTGAAAGTTTGAAATTTGTCAATTGAATCATATATGTAGATGTTCATAATGAAATTAGGTTGTATATTAATATTTATTTTGATTACAAATTGTATGATGAGTTGTTTGGGTGTATATGTTGAGGTTTAGTTTTTTTACACATGGTTGTATATGGATTATTATCTTATTGCATTGTATGATGCTTGTTTCAAGTGTCTAGGTTATGAACACATAAATTTAGAGAAAATTATAAAATACCAAATTGAGGAAGGGAGAAGGCCAAAAACCTAGGAATGCCACGTGTTAGCCGGGGGCCACCTAATGAGCACTTGTGTGTGTGTAAAATTATATCAAGTGACCTTATATATTATGATTTATTTTGTGTTTAATTTAAGAATAAACTTTTTCATGTTTTCCTTATGTGTAACTTTCCAAAAAATATTTATTTAATTTTTTTTAAGTAGGTTTTTATTTGGGTTAGTTTATTATGTTGATAAAAATTAATAATGTTTTGTATTTTCTTTTTTGTTGAGTAATTTGTACTCAAAGTGTAAGCTCTAATTTTTCCTTTAGGCCCACTTTTTGAAGGGTGTGGAGATTGTTTACCTTGTTCCACAATCCTATAAATGTCCCCAAACCATTACCCATGGGGTAGGTAGGACTTTTGAATGATAAAAGGTATTTTTCTCATTTATGAGGGAATTTTCTCCTCTTTTACATGCTTTGGTTGATTTGAATTAATGTCTTTTACTTATTTTGTTTTTTTATTGCCTTGAGATGAGAAATTTAGAGTGTGGAAGGAAACTTCCTTACACCCATGTGTCTTTTGAGTTGATCTCCCCCATACATTTCTTACACCACCTTTAATATATTTTTCATTTGTGTACTCCTTTTGGAAAACATAGTGGCTTGTCTAGTTAGAAATACCATATGGATATGAATCACACTTCCATATTAAATTTCTATATATGTGTTTAAATTTTGGAAGAGTGGAGGGATGCCCATTTTTCTTTTAAATCTCCTCTTAATTATTTTTGGATTGGAGAGCCTATTTTGAGAGGAAATTGTGAAAGCTTGCTTGGATTTTGGATTTCTCAAGTGGACAAGATGGTCCCAAGGTAGGCCTATTTTACCTTAGTTATTTCTTTTTCTTGATTGTTTCCTGCATGTGTATTATTGTTTCTGAAATTTGGGGTTTGGGTAGTAAATGGAAATAGGAATGGTGTGGGAGAAAAGTAGGAAAACTTGGCAATAATCAATGCCTTTTGAGAGATTTGAGGTAAAAGGGGTTTGAAATGAACTCACCATCCACCCATAACCATCACAGTGGCACCTAACGCATCACCATCGGAGCTGTTCTACAAGGTACACTCGTAATAATGCTCTACATTTGGCCAACAAACACGACAGAGCCCACCTACTTAGTAAAAAAATCAATAATCAAATCTTATTGGTATAAAGGAGAGATAAGGTTCTTGTTTATGTGTGTGGGATTTATGAAGGGATGTTTTTTATATTTTATTTAGTAATAATCAATACCTTTCAGTGGAGTGGAAGTAAAAGGGTTGGAGTGAAAGTTTTTTATTTGAGGGAGTGTGAGATGGATTCTTACCATCTCAGTTGGTAGGCATACGGAGAGTATGGTTACTTCTTCTCTTTATTGATTCTAGTGAGAATCCTTTGTGATATTTTTTCCATTAAAAGGTTGTTTTTGTTTTGTATTGTTTGCTTGTTGTTGTGCTCATTAGGAATAAATTTTGGATATTTCTACTTTGTTCACACTTGGGGGTTAATGGGAGAGTTTCTCTCTTCCATGGATAAGACTGGGTGGAGAACATTTCTCCCTCCTCTTTTTGGTTATTCCATGTTGGAGTCCAATATAGCTTGTATCACCTATTTTGTAAGCTTGAGAAAGATTTATTTTAGAGCATTGGAAAGTATTGTGATTGATAGTCTTGTAAGCTTGGTGGAGAAGAAATTTTGATCCTTATAAAGTATATTTTGTTATGTGTCATTAATAGTTATATGTGCAAAAGTTTATAATCATAGTTGTATTGTAAGTGGTTAAAGGGACAAAGTGAAATAGAACCTATTTTTGGATTCTTCATTCTCCTTCTAAATGTTAACATAGTGGGTTGTATATTGATAGATGAATGGTTTTTCTTGGCTTTGCTAAATAGTATGTTTTGGAAAGCATACTACTTTATTTTGGATGAAAACAAAAGAAATGGAAACTAGTTCTCTTGACTATTGCAATCTATTTATATTTTTGTTATAATTTATTTTGTTTAAAAAAATAAAAAAATAGTATGTCAAATGAATTTTCTAATTTTTCAATATATTATTGTAATTAAAATTGTTTATGGAAATCCATTTTCTCTTCATTTACCTCCCAATTTTTAACTAGAAGGATATTTCAAAATTGGTTATATCTTGTTTAGAAAATAATGTCATAGTTACATTGATGCAATTTTAATCTTGACTTAAATACTTATTAACTTGGAATTGATACATCGAGTGTTTATTGAAGCCATTGTAAGATTATATATAGGACCCTAATATAAACCATATTGCGTGCTACGTTGATATAATTTTTAAGTTAATTTAACTAGTCGGGATTTTTTTTTTTTTTGGGTGGGGGTGTTAGTATAAAATAATCACATATATTGAAATAATATAAGGTAATTGTTGATGCATAACCACATCAACCCTGATTTTTTACAACTGGATAGATTGAAACTATTAGTATGATTGCATAGCATGGATCTTTTCCCAAAGTGTTGGAATTTGTAATCGAGAAGCATCTATGGATGAAGGTTGGTTCCTATTACTCTATACTAATACACACATTCAAATTGTAGAGGATCTATCCTAAAATATGATCTAACTTGACAAGGAGACAGGTGAAAAGATTGTAAGAAATTAAACCTAATCTATAACAGGTGATGCACCAAATGGAAAGTTTAATAACTTTCCTTGAATGATCCCTCCAATTTTTCATTAGTGTGCAAGTTAATGTTTGTTCAATTTTTCTGAAGGGGAAAAATTTGATAAAAGTAACATAAACGATATATATATATAAGTAGAGCCCTCACACCCATAATATATATATATATATATATATATATATATATATATATATATATGATGGTGTGAGGGTTACTTACCCCGCCCCACCATATTTTAATAAAATAAAAGAAAATTAATATAAAAAAGGGGAATAAATTAATTAAATAAATAAATAATTGGGCTGAGAATTGATAAACAAATGATTTCACGCAGAGGAAGAGTAAAGAGATAAATATTGTAGAGAAATAAGTGGAATAACATAAAATAGAACTTTCAATGTTTTAATCAATACAAATATATGAAATAAAAGATAAAAGAGTAGGAAATATGAAGTGGTATCCCTCGTATACCAAAAGAATTTTGATGCAAATATTATAGTGCACATAACACGATTCTCCGAAGCGAGAAGAAGAAAAATCAATACAACTAGAAATTATGCCCGAATGAAGTGCCTCCTAATCCTCAATATTCTTCTTTTTCTTCTGCATACAACAAAAAAACAATGGCTAGCTGATATTTTCTTCTCATAGACATTTGAACCCGATTTATATATAAATACGAGATCCAAATCAATTAATTTGTATATAGTAAAATTAGGAGATATTAGGGTTACAAATTTATCTCCACGAGAAAGGCTAGTTTAACCAATAACGGTACTAATTTTGGACGATTATTAGCAAGAACTTCATTTATCACACTTTAGCCCATGCTGCCCACTCCATCCTCCCCATTATAAATTTTAATCCATGTGTCGACCCTCTAAACCTTCCAACACAAAAATAAATGAACTAAAGCCAAATTATTATGTTTATCCAAAACAATAAAAGATTATAGGAATAGACCTTAGGTAAGGGAAGGTGTGTATTTTAGATTTGGTGTTTAAAATTTTATTAAATATATTGCTTATATTATCATGGTGTATATATATATAATGGATTATTGGACATTATTGATATCCATAGTGGATTAACAATTTGCATTATATTGTTTATGTTAGATACATTATAGTAACTTAACAACCTTAACAAAACATTGTAATCGTTATAAGCCTTGTAGACCTACTTATATTGCCCACATATTATCGAATTATTATATTACGTATAAGAAATATTGCATATGACATAATTTTATGCATTATATCATCATGACAACAATATTACTTTTTTATATCATCATGATTTTATATACAATGTACTACTACAAATATTATAATTATTAGATGAATTATATCTAATAATATATATACTACATATTATGACATATGATATTAAACTTTATATTATATAAAATATACTATATATTTAGTTATCTTATTTTATACGGTAGAAATATGTATAATGTGTGTTATATATTCCATGACCTATAATAAGTTATATTATATTTCTGCCATATAATATAAGATAACTAATAGTATATTTTATATAATATAAATTTAATATCATATGTCATAATATGTAGTATATATATTATTAGATATAATTCATCTAATAATTATAATATTTGTAGTAGTACATTGTATATAAAATCATTATGATATAAAAAAGTAATATTATTGTCATGATGATATAATGCATAAAATTATGTCATATGCAATATTTTTATACATAATATAATAATTTGATAATATTGTGGCATTGGGAATAGTAGGTCTACAAGGTTTATAATGATTACAATGTTTTGTTAAGGTTGTTAAGTTACTATAATGTATCTAACGTAAACAATATAATGCAAATTGTTAATCCATTATTGATATCAATAATGTCACTTTCCGTATGTATGTCGTCATGAGGTAAATATTTTTTACTTACATGAATATGTTATGTAGAGTACATTGTCTTAGTAGATTTATCATTTTGTGAATAATAATAGTAATGAATAAATAAAATACGAAAGAGATATCAAAAGGGGCTAGAATTTAAATGTATTTAATATCAGTAATATAATCTATGTAAGATGGGATTATGTATATTATATGATACTATATAAATGCACAGCATAGGTAATACGACATACATATATTTATTATAACATATTAAATAAAAGGTATGATATAATATATATGTAATAATATAATGATACTAATTATATGGTTACATTGTTATAATATTATAATAAATAAAATAATATAATTATTGATAAAATATAATTATATCATGCAATGATTATAACTTATTATATGAGATGTGTTGTGATAATGGTGAATACAAAAGTAATGTTATAGGGTTATATTATTGATAATTACAATGTAATATTTAAAATATAATATTATGTAACATTATATTAGTATGATAATGATAACATTATAATATACTAAATTAATATGATGGTTATATTATATTATACTATATAATATCATGTGGTAGTACATAATATAGTTAATGTAATAGAATGGTTCTAGTATGATGTCAATCTTGTAATATGATCATAATCTTGTGACGACCACAGTAACTAAATATAGTTTATATGTTTAATACTTGCCATATCATTTATGGGTCATAATGGAACCATATGTGTTTAAGTCTTATAACACTTCGTCTAAGGTAGTAGTCTCTTATGAGACATTTGATAAAATTGGAATGATACAAAGAAGATTAGCATTACTAATGTGCAATAATGATAATCATAACTTGTGAGAAGGTTTTCTTATCTCCGTAGCGGTGCACCATAACAATGCAAACATCATGGTAGGTCCACTCAACATTGTAACCAACACTGTAAATAAAAAGAAAAAAATATCTCATTTTGGGTTATAATTTTTAGGAGTGTGAAACTTGATATTAGAGAACAAGTTTACAATGCTCAGATCTATGGAAAAATTATTTCACTTTTGTAACTAAATAGAGCTTAATAATTTTACATGATGGTGAGTGAGGAGCATTCAAGCAATACAATAACCCTAACACAACTTGACCCAATAGAGTTGAGTATGCAAATTATCTAGAAATTGTAGGAGATTAAAGATGAACTAAGAAAATGACCATTAGTGTCATCATCTCAACATGTATTTAGTCCCTCACTGCATCGTCAAGTGAGGAGTCATCACACTAAATCACACACATGGTACAACCCTACAAATCACATCACACATCCTCAAGCTAATAGTAAGGGACCCCAAACAAGAACACATATTCCTCATAAGCCATGCAAATAGAAAAAGGAAATTTTATCCATGTATGCAATAATATTCCAATCTTTTCAAGACAAGCATACCACCATGAGATAGTAGCAACAGATAACCATTACAAAATTCATTCTAAGATAATGCCATTAAGGGTTAGTGGTGCAACATCAAGATTCTTTCAAGAGGAGGATAACTTTGGGGTTGTTGTTTTATATGTAGGTCATATGATCATAATGTATGAAGTTTACAGCATAGAAATCCTATACAACCATAGAAATCAAGACCATGGAACCCTCTTGAAGGGTGAAGCATTTTGTTTCATTTTAGTCATCTTTTTTTTTTGTTAAATAGTGTTATTATATGTAACTTCTCTTGGAATAACTATAGTACCAGGGTGTGTCATACAAGTTAGAATGTCTGATTTTTTTCTACAATCTTGTAAAATATTTTTTAACATTCTTAGAAATATGAAATGAACTCAATTTAATATGATCCAATGTTATGTTCTAAGTCATGATTGTGATATAGTTTTGTTACTTAATAATGTATGTCAGAATTTATTTTCCTTTTGTTTTGTAAGGATGTAGCAACACCTATATGAGTGAAAATTGGTCACAATTGGGGCCTTATTTGCATATGTTTTGAAATTGAAGTGGGCTCACTTTTTCTATACACCTAAAAAATCCTATATTGGTGGAAAAAATAGTAGAATAGAGAAATTATAAGATAATAAATGATTGAAATCAGTTACGAGGAAGAGGATGGGGAGGATTCTAAGGAGGAAATTGAGGAGGATGTTAAAGAAACCCTTAGATGAAGATGAATCTGTATTCTAGCATGAAAGAGGAGACCAGGGAGGCTAATCCCTCAAAAAAAGTAAAGCTAACTAGTGGAACTTCTTCCAACTATCTCATGGGATTGTCGGTGAAATTTCTCTTTTTTTCTTGTTTAATGGCTTAGATCTCTTCTTCTCACTATTTTTGGACCCCCTTCTTTTTTTTGCAATTAAGTTTGATTAACTTTGGGGTCCTTTTCTTTTTTTGTCCAACTTTGTTTCTATCATGTTGTAATCTTTTATACTTAGCCACTGGGAGCCTATCCCTACTTTTTACCCTATCTAATAAAAAAATTATTGAAATCATCATGGCAATAATCAAACATGGGCATAAATAAAATATGCTAAAATAACACTTTTAAACAAATAAACAATATGGTTGTAACTTGCGAAAAAATAAGAAGGAAAATGGTTGTAAATGAATCTTCAAGACATATCAATAAGTATGAATAATATTTTTGTACTCATGTGTTGGGAACATAATAGGGGTTGATAACAGATTTTTTTAAAACAAAATTGAAGAGATAAAATGTTTAGACTAGGGTACTAAATGAGTAAAGTAAGAAGTGAGCTCCATAACATATAAGTATAGTCTAAAATGAGGGTCAAACGTTGTACAATGCTATAAGAGGACTTTAACAAGTAATAATAACTTAATTAATGATCAATGTAAAATGCAAAGGAAAAGGGAATAAAGCTAAAACCTAATAATAAGCCTTAACAAGGATTTGTATAAAATTTTAGGTGTTTAGCAATGTAGTTGTAAGAAAGGAATTTGGAGATATAATGATAAAGAATGAGACTTAGAATACAAAGTTATAAGATAAAAGTAAATTAACTATGTAACCCCATATGGTTTAACAAGAAAGGGAAGTAAGGATAATATTATTATTAATAATAAATGATTTAAGAATAAAATTATAATTGGACCATGAACAAGTGGTAAGAATTGAAAATTTAAACTTCATTTTTTTACAATTAGAGAATCATGAGCAAAACCATCCTCAAGACGGTATAAAAATATGGAAGTGTAGTGTATGATTTGAAAACCCCAATTGGTAGTAATCTAGAGAAAAAAGTAAATAACATTGAATTAGAAGTTATAGTGGAGAAAATAATGGGTTATAGTACTAATTAATAAACAAGTTGTATCTAACAAATTAAAACTCCTATAATAATTGAAATTTGGGCATAGGTATAAGAAGTATATATAGTACATAAATTGGCACTTAGTAAAAAAAAAAAAAAGTTATAATTATGATTGATGAAGAAAATATCTCATAAGTAAGGACAAAAGTAGTTATTCAATAACATAACTCAACCATTTAAGTGGGCCTAAGCACTAGGAACCCTAGCAAAATAGAAAAAGTAAGATCTCAATAGAGAAGGAATTGTCGATCTTCACGAAATCAATAAATTGATAATTTTTCTATCCTTTCATGCAAGATGATCATGGTGGCCTTGTTAATAGAAAAATAATGTGTTAGGTAAGTAGTGTTTAACTAGATTCTTTCCTTTAGGACATCCTAGTTAGTAATGGATTCAAAATTTGGACCTTGGATGGTATGTCATTGATCAATAGTTTAGGTGGGAGGAATTCCTATTTCGATAGAGTTTGCTTATAACATCTTCCATAGTTTCATCGACATGGCTCCTTATTATGCCTTGTATGACAGAGAGTTTTAGATACGTCTCAATTGGGATAGGATTGAAAAGAAGGTTTCTATGGGCTTGAGATTATGTGGGAAATGGAACACCATGTCTCTCTCATTTTTCAGTGGCACCTAGAGGCACAAGAAATGTAGAATAAAAATTATGTTGCAAATAGGATCATCAAAACTTTGAGCCTTGAGGTTGGATCAAAGGTATTCCTGAGATTCAAGCCCCATAAGATCCCTATCAGTCATGGAAAACACTCTAAGTTGGCACCATCCTTTGTAGGTCCTTTGAGATATTGACAAGGGGTGGGCTAGTTGCATATCATATTAATTTTCCAACCAATTTATCCCGCATCAATGATGTGTTTCATGTTTAGGTTTTGTCGAGGTATATACAAAATACATATGATGTGCTCGATTGGATTGCTTTCCATGTATAATATGGAGGAAACATGATGGTCTAGCCGATGCACATTTTAGAGTGCATGCACCTTGGCCTTCGAGGAAAATATGTTAATAAGGTATGGGTGTTGTGGGAGTGATATAATGAGCATGTAGCTACATGGGAGGATACCACCATTATACTAGCTTACTACCCTTCACCTATTCTATTTACTTATAGGAGGAATTCATGTTTAAGGGGAGGGGGATGTAATGCCCACTCCCTTATACATTGTTTACTTCTGGGTTGATATCCCTTTAATTTTGTTTCATTATGTATGTATATGATTTTGAATTTCACTAGATGAAGTGGATGATAGACATTATGAGTTATATGATTTGAGGCATAGAGTGTCATAGACATTTTATATGAGTATGACCTACTTGTTCTATTTCATTTTTTTATTATGGGTAAAATTGGGTTAAGGGACCCTACCCTATTTTTTGATTATATCGATGAGAAACAACTAAAGCTACCTCTACTAGCGAAATAAAAAGTAAAAATAAACACATCAAAAACTAGAATTACAAACAAAATAACAAAAAAAAAAGCTCGTCCTTGGGACCTATTCTCATGGGATCTAAGATGCATCTTAAGGTATTCATTTTTCCCTTTCTTCCTTCAACTCATAGTAGACCAACCATCACTAGATTTTGGATTTACATTTTCATTTGTGTGAACCGGAATGTAAAATTAAATATTATTGTTTTCCTCCTAATTTAGGGAACTAAGAGGAAAGGAAAAAGTCCCAAACTCAGAGCTAGGGGTATGAGCCTTCTCTACAGGGGTAGAATAAGGGATAACCACCTCATTCACTAAAATCACATCTTACTTGTTCTCGGATACATCTTCATACTTAGAATCCGAGACTTGGATACTTCTCAACGACTTCAAATAATTGACTTGGATTAGCATTCTTCCACCAAGAAGTGTGTCTACTTGCATGTTTCTTCAAATACTTGTAATCCACAACTAAGTGTCGAATAGAAAATTAGTTTTGACATCTTAAGGGGAAACCTTCATAGTCCAAGTTTTGAGTCCATATTTTGTCCTCAACCATAAGATCAATAGAAGTGGGAAAATCCATTGAATTTTTCCTATCGATGAAGATGTGAGCATACATAATATACTCATACAAGGTCATTATTATGTCAATAGAAAGGGTTTTACCTAGAGTATCCCCAATGGAGATTAAAAATTTCTCATCCAAAAACTAAAGAGGTAGATATGGAAAATGAATCCAAACAGGTCTGATTTGGAAAGTTTCAAGTACATGATTGAAAAGGAGGAACCATGACTTCATGAGAAGAAAGTGGGATTGATAATCCCACAATCTATCAAAAATCAAATCTTTATTAGAGGTAATATCAAAGACAACAATGAATAAACCTCTAGTTGTGGGGAAAATGTCCACTTTACCTTCCATTAATGGCTTCCAAGACTAAAAGATCAAGTCATGGAGTGTAGGTAGGCGAGGGAAAATATTATTGAATCTACAGATAAGGCCATTTTCCTTGAAATAAGCCTCTATTTCAAAACATCTCATAAAACACACAATAGGGGAATATTTGTCATGTTTCATAGCCTTTGAGGTGGGAGAGCTAAGGATTTATCCACATCAATGAAACTTTTGACTTTGCCTTGAATTGGTTTCTCACCACATCCATAACCCCTCAAACTTGTAGCCTCTAGAAAAACATTTGTTCTTCTTGTAGGTAAAATATACAATGGAGAGGAGGAGACCAACGTAGCTACAACCAAGGTATAACGCCTAAGAGGGTATCTAATCGAGATGACACTATCTTTCTTCAAAAAACCTTTCTTCGATGCACCGGGAAAAGGGAAATAGTAGTAACTACTGCATCTTTCATTCTTGATGGAAAACCCAGGGAAAGGTTGTTCCCCTACCCTAATCCCTCAACACCACAAGAGAGATCACCTCCCAGAACACCTTGTAACAACTCAAAAATGCCGCCATACTCATCCTGGTCAAAATGGACGTGACCATTGTCACTAGAGTAGGTACGCCCTATCCCGTATCACCCCTAAATGTTTAATTTCACTAACCATGGATTTATATGTTTATTTAATTTATTTAACTAACATTGCATGTATTATATGTGTATGAATGAAATTATATGTGTATGTTACATGTTCAATTATGGATAAACTTATCATGATATCAATAGATGTATGAGAGTAAACTTTATTTATGAGATGCAATTAAAAGTTTGAAATTTTCCAATTGAATCATATATGTATATGTTCATAATGAAATTGAAATGTCATATTAATTATTGATTTTGATTGTGAATTGTATGATGAGTTGTTTGGTGTATGTGTTGGGATTTAGTTCATTTTCACATGGTTATATATGGATGGATACTTTGTTGTATGGTATGACACTTATTTTAAGTGTGCATGTGATGAATTGGTAAATTCGAGAGAAAAATATAAAATACCAAATAGAGGAAGGGAGAAGGAAAAAACATGGGAATAGCACATGTTGGATGGGGTCACCTAATGAGAACTTGTGTGTGTTTGTATGTGGAAAACAATGTCAAGTGACCTTGTAAATTGTGATTTATTTTGTGTTAAATTTTGAAATAAATTTTGTCATATTTTCCTTATGTACAACTTTCGAAAAGTGATTTATTTATTTTTCTTGAGTAGGTTTTATTTAGGTTAGTTAATTATGTTGATACAAATTAATTATGTTTTGTCTTTTCTTTTGTGTTGAGTAATTTGCACTCAAAGTGCAAACTCAAATTTTTCCTTTAGGCCCACTTTTCAAAAAGTGTGGAGAAGGGTTACCTTGCTCCACACTCATAAAAAAATGTCCCCAATCCCATACCCATGGGGTAGGTAGGATTTTGAAGGATAAAAGTTTTTTTTTCTCATTTATGAGAGAATTTTCTCTCTTTTACACTCTTTGGTTGATTTGATTTGATTTATTTTACTTGTTTAGACTTTTTTGATTGCTTTGGAATGATCCTTTTAGACTATGGAAGGAAACTTCCTTACACTCAAGTGTATTTTGAGTTAATAACTCCCATACATTTCTTAAACCTTCTTTAATTTATTATTTGACTTGTGTAATCATTTTGGAAAACATAGGGGCATGTCTACTTAGCAATCCCATGTGGATGTCACATCACCCTTCCCTCTTAAGTTTTTATATATGTGTTTGAATTTTGAAAGAGTGGAGGCATGCCCATTTTGTTTTGAATTTTTAATTAAAATTTGTTAGATTGGAGAGCCTTTTTGGAGAGGAAATTTGAAAGTCTTGGATTTTATATTTCTCAAGTGGACAAGATGGCCCCAAGGTAGTTTGATTTTACCTTAGATTTTTTTTCTTGATTATTGCTTGCATGTGTTGTCTTATGTTTCATGAAATTTGGGGTTTGGGTAGTAAATGAACATAAGAATGGTGTGGGAGAAAAATATACAAACTTGATAATAATCAATTCCTTTTAGAAGAGTAGACATGAAAGGGGTTTACTTGGTAAAAAAAACAATATTCAAATCTTATTAATATAATGGAGAAAGGTTCTTGTTTATGTGTGTGTGATTTAAGGAAGGATGTCTTGTATATTTTCTTTGAAATAATATTCCCTTTCAGTGGAGTGGAGGTAAATAGATTGGAGTGAAATTGTTTTATTATAGGGAGTTTCAGATGGATTCTTACCATCTCACTTGGGAGGAATAAGGAGAGTATGGCTACTTCTTCTCTTTTGGGATTCTAGTGAGAATACTTTGTGTTGTTTTCTCCATTCAAAGGTTTTTTTTGTTTGGTTTGTTTTCTTGTTGTTGTGCTCACTTGGGATAACATGTAGATATTCCTACTTCGTTGCGGCTTTAAGGATCAATGAGAGAGTTTCTCTCTTCCATTGAGAAGGTTGGGAAGAGAGTGTTGATCCCACCTCTTTTTGGTTGTTCGATGTTGGAGTCCAATGTAACTTGTATCACCTATTTTGTAAGCTTGGGAAAGACATATTTTGGATCGTTGAGAATTATTTTGATTGAAGGTATTATAAGATTAATGGAGAAGAACTTTTGATCCTTGTAAAGGATGTTTTGTTATGTGGAATTGAAATTTATATGTGAACACATTTGTAATGATAGTTGTATTGTAATAGCTAAAGGAACTAAATGAAATAGAACGTGCTTTTAAATTATTTGTTCTCCTTCTAAATGTTAATGTAGTGGGTTGTATATTGATAGATGAATGTTTTTTCTTGGCTTTGCTGAATGGTATATTTTGGAAAGTGTACTAATTTATTTTGGATGAATTCAAAAGAAATGAAAACTATTTCTCTTTACTATTACAAACCATTTAGATTTGTGTTATAATAGATTTTGATTAAAAAGAATAAGAAAAGACTTTTTCAAATGATTTTTTTACTTGTTCAATCTATTAGTGCAATTAAAAGTGCTTATGGAAATCCATTTTCTATTCATTTACCTCTCAATTTACATTTAGAAGGATATTTCAAAATTGATTATATCTCATTTATCTAATATTGTCATGATTATATTGGTGCAATTTTGATCTTGAATTAAAGCCCTTGTTAACTTGGAATTTATAAGTCATCAAGTGTTTATTGAAGCCATTGCAAGATTATATATAGAATCGTGATATAAACCATATTGCGTGGTAAGTTGAGTTTTTATTTTACTTACTTTAACTAATAAGGATTTTTGAGGGAGTTAGTATTAAATAATCATATATATTGAAATAATATAAGGTAACATAAAAATATTATAAAGATGTTATTTTGTGTGTGTGTGTGTGTGTGTGTGTGTGTGTGTGTGTGTGTGTGTGCGCGCGCGCACGTGTGTGTGTGTGTGTGTGTGTGTGTGTGCGCGCGCGCGCACGTGCATGTGTGTGTTGTGTGTTTATGACTATATCTTGTTATATATATATTTTCTTTATATTATATATTATCATATATACATATATATTATAATATCATATATATATGTGTGTGTGTGTGTGTGTGTGTGTGTGTGTGTGTGTGTATGTGTGTATGTGTGTGTATATATGTGTATGTATACACACACACACACACACACACACACACACACACACACACACACACGGAGGGCTCGAGCTTAACCATATTTTAATTAAAATTTTTGTTGAGAATGGATATAAAAGGTTTTCCTTTAGAGGAAGAGTGAATGAGACAAATCTTACAAATACATAAGTGGGATAATAGGAAAGGGAACTTTGAATGTTTTAATTGATACATTAATTACATGAAATTAAAGTTAAAATAGTAAGAAAAATGAAGTGGTAGCCCTCGTCTACCATGAGAATAGTGTTGCAAAGGTTATAGTTCACATATCGAGTTGGTTTGAAGTAGAAGAAGAAAAATAAATACATATAGACATTTTTCCCGAATGAAGCACCTCTTAATCTTAAATCTTTTTCTTTTCTTGCATACAACAAATAAAACATCGACTTGAAGTTGTAACTCCTCGTTCGACAGTACTTGATTCCCACTTGATGACCCTATTTTTAGGCATCGAACATTTGTGTGAGTTTCCACTAGTTGTTATTTTGCTTCGACCTTATCACAAAGAAGGATTAACATCCTCCTCCCCATATTTTATTCCTATGTCCTTGTCGATACTTCTTGGGAGGGCCTTCATTTCCTATTCGATAACCCTGTTAAAGGAAAATCATGCTTATTGTTTTGGTCGGTGTTCGATGGTCACCCTTAATAAATATGTTTACTAATTATTTTTTAAAGTTATAAAGTAATAATAATAATATTCTTATTTTAGTTGTCGATTAATGATTATTTTATTTTAGTATCTATTTTCATGAATATTATTATTAATTACATTTAAGTTATTTTATTTATTTTTATTGACCGCTCTAGGAGACCGAGCCCCGATTCACGCAAGAGGAGGAGCTTGTTTGTGGATGACTCCATTTCTTAGGAAGTGGTGTTCATGCTTGCATTTAACGTTTTCCCCTTGGCTTTCTAAGTGTTCGTGCATGCTTTATAATTATAAAAATTTATTGGTGAGGTAGTGGAGGCATCCACCCACCTTGCCACTTTGAAGGCACTCCACCATTTTAATCCTCCATGTTGGCCTAATGCACTACCTTTTTGTGTTATTTTGACCTATTGTCCATTAATGGTAATGTGTTGGGCATTATTTGTTAGTATAAGTGGCTTAAAAACTAGCCTCCTATTTAAAATTATAGACATAATTAAAGGCTTGCCCAATATGTGGCTGAGAAAAGACCTTGAAATCCTTTTTAGATGTGCTTGGCACATTTTCTTTTATTTTTTTGGATGTTTGGTCTATGCATGGTTTAGAAGAAGAGTTTAGGAGATTAGGTGTTTCAATAATGATAGATATGATTTCTAATGTGGGAGAATGCACTTGGCAAGTAAACTATGCATCAAAATTCGTGAAAGCAACGTGGGCACATGGACTTTTTTAGCTCTGTTTCTAGGTGACTAATTTTGTGTTAAGAAAAGAGCCATTGAATGTTTTTTTAGATAAATGCTTTTGAATGGTTTACAACCTCTTGTTTCCTTCCTCCCTACCTGTGTTTTTTAGATAAATATTTGATAGTTGGGAACCTATTTATTTTACATGTTGTTTGTCCTTTTCTTTTATTTACCTGTCTTGCCTTTCGTAACCTTCTCGCACCAAGTGGTTAATTGCATGGAAAAGTGTTGGTGGAGGAAATATTATGGGGGATAGCATGTAAAATATTGGAGTGTCTTCTTCCTTTGAGTTTTGGCAACGTGGAGCTGGTGGAGCGCTGGATGTTGGCTCTATCTGAAAATGCTTTAAAACTCTGGGAAAACGTGATTACTTTGTTTTGAACCTCTTGGCTTTGTTGCATACCTTTTCATGTGTAAAAATGTGAGCCATGGGCTGTTTTGAAAACCCATTAGGTAAAAACATGGAAGATTTGTTGGGTTGCTATATCAAGGCCATGTCAGATGCGTTGAATGTGTAGAAATGTTTTCTAGGCATGATAATTTCTTCTCATCTGTCTACTATGCTAACATTAACCATAAAATGAAAGAAATTTCATTTTATTTTTTTGAAGTGGTTGTTTCTTGGGGATATTTTGTGGGTTTTTCTATCAATTCCCATCTTCCAAGGATATGTTTTATTTGTCCCTATGTTAGTTGCTTCTTAGGATTATTTCCTAGGTAGAATTTTTTCTTCTAATGGTCTTGCACTTAATATTTTACTTGATCTTGTTGTTTCTAGTATACCAGGGTTGTTTGGATTCCTAAACCCTATAGCTCGTGATGTTATGCTATTTAATAAATGATCGGAATAAGGGTTCTCTATTCTTTTGGGATTTTATCTGAGAAATGTGAAAATTGACTTCTCTAAATCGTTAACTTGTTAGCAATGTTGATTTTCAAACCCTTGTGGAGGACAATTGTGTTGACTTACATCCTTGTTAAAAAAGTAAAAAAAAACTCCCAAAAGTGTTCTGAATACTAGCATATTTTATTAGATCCTTAAGAAAGGAATATACATTAGGAATATTTGTTCTTGAGACTTGGCTTGCTTGGGTTTTGTAATAACCCCATTAGGTTGCATGTTTGAATGTTTTTTTTCTTGCTTCATGTTACTATTGGAGGTATAAGGCCTTATTTTTGTTGATACCCATTTATCTGCGTAATAGATTGGTTTTCCTAGCTAGTGGGTGACGCCTTTTACACCATTTATTTGGCTTGTTGTTGGATTTACACTATTAATTAAGTCTAGATCAGTTTTGGGCAATTCGTATGTTAATTTTGGCCTATGTTAGGGGTTTGTACAATCACTTGGTGTTGAATTTCTATTTGAATAAACTGTTTATTGGAATTTAGTTTAGTGTTTGACTGAAATAGAAAAATAATAGGTATATCGATAGTCTAAATCTGGAATCATTTTGTGAAGGTTGTGAAGTTGTGTGTGTAAATGTGACTAAGGAAAGTTTCACCTTGTTTAAGAATTTGGTTATTTATCATATTCTTATTTGAGAGATGGAGGTACCTATGAGTGATGAGAAAAAATATTATGCTTCTATTCAAAATAAATAAGATAAAGGGTTTTAATTATTTAATATATGAGTTTGTGTTTCACTTTTTTAAGGTACTTGTCTTAGATGAGGGTGTTTGAATAGGTTAAGGAAGCTTAGGATTTTTTTGGTTATCCGATGGGGGAGATATGACTAGGTGTCATTTGTGTAATATTGTCACATTGGTTCCTTGGGACAATTGGTTAAATTGTATTGATATAGGGTCAAGGATAGTTAAATTTTTTGGTCTATAATTTAAACCTTGATATTGAAAGGAATGATAACCAGATCATACCAAACCAAGAACACAAATGTTAATCAAACACCACGATCAATAAGATGAAAGCAATTTACACCAGAATTAGCTTTACATAAAACCTTTGCAAACAAATGAGTAACAAATATCATATATTATTATGGAACTCAATTCAATACATTGAGAATGGGCCTTTACTTAAATAGGAAGGAAAAATAATCTAAGAACCAGATCAAGGTCATAGATCAAGCCATAAATCGGAAATAACTAGTCATCAAAGAACTAGTCAAGACCATAGATTTAGGAGAGAAACTAGACATCAAGGATATATTCAATACCATATATCAAGGAAATAACTATACCTAACAACTACATAATATCTCCTAATATCTAAATAAGATAAAAGAAATATCCACACACATAAGTGGGTGAGGATAAATACAATAAAGGTAAATAAATTACCTAGGTGAACATGAGCTAAGATAAATACGTACTCTAACACCACCCTCAAGTAAAGATAGGGGCCAAAATAGAAGTGGCATGTGCACAATATGAGTCCCAAACTACTAGGCGTGATGATGTACTCATGTATAATATCTAGGGAAAAAAGGACACCACAAGGTACCAAAACTAGTAACAACAAAGTAAAAGAGTAAAGATCCACTCTAAGGCATCCCAAGAATCTCGACTCAAAAACTTGTATAATGCTGAAAAAGTTTGGTGTGCACTATGGTCTAAATCCACTACTCGATCACAAAACTCAAAAACAACTAACACTGGGACTCTACAAGAATAGCTCCATATAAGGAGATTGTCAACAGAGTGATGTCGAAAGTGTAAAAAAACCAACCAACATAATTTGATCAACTATTTCAAATAGGTGTGCCATGATCCAAGAACAAAAACCAAAGCAACAAGGCAAGGACACAAAATCTAGAGTGTCACGATCCAAGAAGAGCCAAGGTAACAAGGCAAGGACATGAAACCTCGAAGAATCAGGATCAACACCACACCCTCCCATACTATTGAATGGGTGGAGTGATGCTACAAATCTGTATGAGTTTCCCAAAATCAACTACTTAAACACTAAAAAATAACAATGAACTTCATCATAATAGATCCCCACAAGAGATACTATAAACATGCCAAAAGTGTCAAAAATACGAGATACAAAATCTTTCAACAAATAAAAGATACACTACACCTACTAAAAATGCTCAAAGCAAGAAGCATCACAATGCCTAAGGTATAAAAGTGGAGAAAGAGGCCTAATGGTGGAGGATATATTCCTATAGAGTCCTCTCAATGAATTCCTATGTCACCATCACGAGTGATCAAATATCCACCCCAAATCAACATGGATGGATGAAAAGATGCCTACATATGAATTGGTGCAAAATGCACAATGGGTGCATGCAAAAGAAAATTAGAATGTGTCAAGTTGATCATGTCTGATAGCTGAAATCTCAGGTTTCTCAAGTTTTAGTGAAGGTGCAAAACTCATGTGTTGCTCATGATCCTCAGAAAGAGTTGAGTGAACAAAAAAGGAGCTCTGTCAATGTGTGATCCCAATGAAGTATATTCTCGAAAACCAATGTCATGATGAGAATTTCACTTAATATGTGGAATAGAGGAAACAATACCCTGCGAATGTCTATCAATGACTCCACTAGTGACACCTATAGAACGGAGCATGTGAGAACTGAATGCAGTGGTATGCTTCTTAAAAATCCATGCGGTGAGTAAAGTAGGATACACAACATGTGGTACTGTAATAGGCACAGATGTGGAAGAGCATATAGTAACAAACCTCATAGGTTTAGAAGCATCAAATCATGTTCAAGCTCAAAGACCGGTAGATCCATGTCGGTGGGTACAAGAGTAACAACTACAAGTGGACTAGGATCATGGATATGGTTTGTCCAAATATGATGGTGATGTTGTAGGCTAGCAAGTTTGTTCTAGGGGTGTATTATTATGTATCCTTATCATGAATGAGTGATTGTAGAAGAGAATTTCACTACTTGAGTGATCTATTTTCTTCCACAAATTTTACAATATCCTCTTTAAGTCCACATACTTCGAGAAAATCATATCATTCTTAGAATCCATGATAGGTTCAAACTACAACTCCCAAAATGTAGGACGTCGGGCTCAGCCAAATTACATCCATAATTGATTACAACACTCCTCCATATTTGGTACTTTATAATTATAGTGCAGTCTCAAAATAAAATAACTCCAATGGAAAGAGCATAAAAAACAAGCACTTTTACAAAAAATGACACTCAAAATCGAGTTACTGATCAAAAGTTACAAGATTTTTAATATTTTCTCTGTTATTTATTTTAGTTTCCACTAAAACAAAATAAATTGTTGTTTCCTTCACCACACAAAAAAATTAAAGGGGCTGAAGTTAAGCACCTACTAGTAGGAATCACAATCTTTAAGCCCTCATATGACCATTCCATATCACCAAGGGCTAAGGATTTTAATGGGTGTTTGTACAACTTACTATTATGGGGTGTGTCACGTGTTTTCGAGAAAGTCACATCCAACTACCTCTTCTGGTAAAAATTACTATTTTTGGTAAAAAAGATACCTTTATTGCTATAGCGACTGTGGATTTGCCTAAAATAGCAAAAAAAGCATGCACAACATCCGTGGAATATTTAAGCCCTCATACTATAAAGGAATGATAATCAAATTATACCAAGCATGCACGAAATCAAACACCATGATCAAAGATGAAAGCATTCATGGAATAGCTTTACATAAAACCTTATACAAATGAGCAAATGGACTGAACAATCCCGAAAACCTTCCTACGCGCAAAATCGAGATACACTACAACATAAAATTTCCCTGTGAATCTCACAAATCCAATGCTAAAAACCCACGTTTTTCTTCATGGCATGGATCCCAAGGTAGATAAGATGAATAATGCACAAACCCATAAAAATAACTACCTCCAAAATGGTCAATCGTAAGGTTTACCCGCCATTTGGATCCAAAAGCCTCCATTTTGCATGAAAATGCATGCAATGAACAAAATACGACCAAATCCCAAATATATGAATATTATTGAACTATTTGTAAATAAAACTTATTGACGGATGGGCAACAACAATCTCTGCTTAATACCATGAAAGGAATGATAATTAGATCATACCAAACCAACAACACAAATGCTAATCAAACACCATGATCAATAAGATGAAAGAAATTCACCAGAATAGCTTTACATAAAACCTTTGAAAACAAATGAGCAAATATCATATATTATTATGGAACTCAATGTACATTAAGAATGGGCCTTGCTTAAATAGAACAATCTAAGAACTAGTCAAGGTCTAGATAAAGCCAAAGGTCGTAGATAAAGCCATAAATCAAGGAAATAACTGGTCATCAAAGAACTAGACATCAAGGATCTCGTCAATACCATAGATCAAGGAAATAAGTATACCTAACAACTACATAATATCTCCTAATATCTAAATAAGATAAAAGAAATATCCACACACATAAGTGGGTGAGGATAAATACAATAAAGGTAAATAAATTACCTAGGTGAACATGATCTAAGGTAAATACCTACTCTAACATGTATGACAATCACATTATATTTATTTTTAATTGTTGATTTACTAAATATGGGTTATTCCTTTTATCATACTTGGATTCTTGTACATAGCATGGTAAGATGACCTTATGTTGACATTTTCTTTTAGAACTTAATTCGTATGTAACTTTTAAGAAATTTAGGTGTAGGCATGTTGAGGGGTAAATTTTTCTTTGGAAGGGGAAACTAGTGGGTGGTATGTGATGTTCAAGTTCTAACCTTAAGTCTATTACATCATATGGATTATTTAATGAAAATTTGTTTGATGTTTGAGTATTGGGGTTTTAATCATGTAATACATACAATTACATTGACATCCCAATACACTCACCACTTTGTTTCAAACTCATTGGGTCATTGACCCTACTAGAATGATGGTTAGACTCTTGGGTGTTTTAGGAACAATGTTCATAACAACCCTTTTTTTATGGCTTCATTCTTAATGTGAAAGTACTAGATTTTCTAGCATGAGTAAAAAAGTTGTAGAGGTGTAGAGCTTAGTCTTTTTATTAAAAAAAATATTCATTTTATGATATTGTTAATGGTAGCATACTATTCATATGTGTAGTCCTTATCATGCTCAGTTCTTGCAAACTGACTTAGGCTATAATTGTGCAGATGGCCTTCATGGGTAGAAAAGGAAGAGTTGCATCGGTGTTGCTTTATTTTGTGGAGAGACTCTAAGTTTTTCTTTATTTGGAAAATTTGATTGGCCCAGTTTGTACTATGGGTAATGCTTTCACTTGTGTCTAAAGCTGAACTTGTAAATAATATTATAAAAATATAACTAGATCACAATTTTGTTTGAGTAATTAAAAGTATTATAAAAAATTTGAAAGATAGCTCAGATTGGATTCACCAATATTTTTACCCCTTTTGTTTGTAAGGCAAGATCATTAGAATCCTTCACCACCTTTGAGTTTGTTCATCATGTTGGATAAAACATGTAACCATGTTTAGTTTCACAAATAGGGGCAATTGTAAAAGTATCTTTGAGTTTAAAACTTTGTGTAATAGCTCCCTCTAGTTCTTGGCATAAGTGTAAACCTAGGCATATTAAAGTGGGTTAGTAATTCTTATAAATGTATTGAAAAAAATAATGTAGTTATGATCTTCTTGATAACATTTGAGCCTTAATCGACCAAAGAGGAAACTATCTTTTATAATAAATACATATATACCTTGTGTTCCCCCAAACTAAATAAATCAACATTATCCTTTATAGTGAATTCTTATATGGTCTTATGGTGAAATCAATGATTAGTTTCTGGAAGATAATAAGGTTGTTTAAGTAGGAGGAATTTTATTAAGAAACCCCTCAATCTCTCTCTCTATCATTTGAAATGTAAATTGATGTCCTTTGTCAAACTTAATCAAGAAAAGTCTAAATGGAACTTTTAACCAATCTTGATAAATTCTTAGCCTAATTAAAAGGTGGGTTAGTAAGCAATGAGACCCTGAAGCTGAATTTTATTTGAGCTATTTATGTTAACACTTTCCTTGACTCATGGTGATCCTCCTTAAGTAATGTTAAAATTTTGATCCTTAACAAAGAAGATTATTATTTTGAACCTAAATTGGTACTTTCCCTCAATCGGAGCTTGTGCTTACTCCCTATGCATTAGAGGTGTGGAATAAGTTTCATGGGCTTGAGTAAGATTAATTAACCTTGTGAGAGATGGAAAATGTTCTTAAAACAAATGAATTAGGAAAGTTATTGACATATGATTGATGATCCTCTTTTAGAAAGCTTGGTCTTAAGCTATTTGGTCAATAGTATATAAGAAAGAATTTCTCCCTTGTGAAAAGATTTGTGTGAATCATTACATGAATTTTATAAGAACATAAGTTAATATTTAAGAGGCATTTTAGTAAACAAGAAACCTTAACAAGACTTTCCTCATGGGATGCCCCTAAATTGTAAGTGTGTTATGTGGTTGGACTATTACATTGTGTCTTGTCAAAAGGGAAAGTGAATTGTTCATGATGGGTGTCATATGTTCCCTTGTGCCTAGGGGGTCATTGTTGTGTCAAGCTTATAAAGAGTTGGTTGCAGCCCATAGTGTCATTATATCTTCAAATAAAGTTAAAAAAAAAAATCTACATTTTTTTAGTGTTGTATTTACGTGTGTGAAATAGTGGGTATTACACTTGGTATCAAAGTGGAGGTTCTTGCTCTTGAACCTCTAGGCTAGTTTGGAGTTGTGATGATATTACATTATGGTGTTGCATGATGGTGATGGTGTTGTATGATGGTGGTTGATATTGGAAGAGTAATGTGATTTAAGCGTGATGTGAACTATGTCATAATTGTGATATTGTTAGTGCACATGTTGTGTATGTCACTTAGTGCATAATTGTTGGCATGTTGATGTGTTAAAGATGAGAATATTCTCTCTCCTTTTCAGGAATTCTATGTGAATTTGAGTGTCAAATATTGTCTTGTTGTGTCTATGGAAAAATGTGATTTTTAATTTCGAGTGTTTAGTCCTTTTGATATTTGTGATGTGTGGGTTTTCTTATATGTTGTGTGACCAAGGTTGAACTGGATTCATAATGACATAAGAGACTTGAGAGACTGGATGACATAAGAGACTGGATTTCATAAGTTATTGAGATTGAGGGAGGCATGAGAGACTTGAGGGAGGCATAAGAGACTTGAGGGAGACATAAGATATTTGTGTGTATGATTGATGTTTGGGATATATGTTGAGTTATTGTGATGTCTTGGGAGTGGTCTTATGATGTATGTGTTACTCATGATAGTTGGATATGTTTTGTGATGTTTTGGATATGGTGTTGATGCCCTTGTGTACACTATGTACCTATAGATTTTGTTCTAAGTTATGTGAAATCTTTGTCATCGAGGAATTAAGGAAATGTCTCGTAGTTGTAGTACAATTTTTTTGAGTATTCATGTATGTAAGTCATAGATGTGTGACAAGTACTATGTTATGTGGACCGTGCATGTTCCCTTCCATAATTTGATTAATATCTTGTGGTGTGGTACTATCATGAAAGTATGTACTAGTATTCTTGTGAAATTGTAGTGTTTTATATGACCACTGTAGGGTGTTGTGATAGCCATTCATATTGGGTACCCACAAGAAGGAATAAACTAAAATTCTAGAACAATAAAATTCTAAAGACCAAATTAAGAATGATGTAAATGGAAATTGTCTAATTAAATAAGGAATGAGAGGGAGCTATTAATCTTCATAGAAATTTGAAAGTTAAACATTCTCCCAAAATGTTTCTAAAGGCTACCCATGGCCATGTCTTGACAACTAAAATCTTAACCATAGGGTGTACTTTCACCTTTATATGTTCCTTGATGCTTACCAATATTTCATAATGATGTCATTATCATTTGTATAGAAATGTGTATTCCCCTCAATAATATGGTGATGGACTGTGTGTTGTAATTATGCTCATGAAAAGTAAAATTCATATAAGATGTAATGATTAATGTCGTAAATTTGGGACATATGGTGAGTGTATGATCACTATCATATAGTGATTGCACTTTGGGTGCAGTATGTGGTGATGTGGTGTGTGGTAAGCCGTGAATGTAATGTATGTGATATACCCTGTATTGATGTCATGCGTGATATATTATGGGTAATGTGTGTGAACCACCATTGTATTAGTGATTTAGTTGCATGTTATGTTTTGAACCTTACGCTAACCGACCCTGGGGGAAATTAGTGGAAGTGTATGTTTGAAGTGAGGGAATGGGTACCATGGGCTAGTAACTCAAGTTGACCTTAGTTTTAGAAGATGATGACCTATACTTCTTCCCTCTCTCCTTGTGGTTTTTGTATGAATGCAACCTAAGTGTAGTTATGACTATGTTTAGGCTTGTCAAAGTGGTGGTAGATGATTCAAATTGAGATAATGATATTTTTTCTATTGATATGTTATTTTTACGAGTTGAGGCTCAATGTTCTGAGTGCTAGCAACTCATTGAGTACCCCCTTGGTGGCTAGATAAGGCCACATAGTCATTGTAATGTGTTATTATTATATATGTATTTTATTCATAAATTGAACTTTTATGTTATTTCTATAAGGACCAATAGTTTTCTTGATTGCCATGTTTTACATTTTAGGCATTTCCTTGGTTTACGGTACTAACATGTGGATTTTTGCACTAACTATAGATATTTGGCCATTTTTTTACTTGGTTTTAGATCTTCTTTTAAATTTTAAGATTTTACCTCCTTGCGTCAAAGGCTTGTACTTTGCCACTTAGCATTTGGATTGGATTGTTATGTTGGTTCTATTGTCATGATGTGTGGAATGGGGTCATGGGATGCACCGTAGAATGATTGGACCTATGGACCCACTTTGTTATGGGGGTATGACCCAAGGAGTTATAGATAACTAGTGGGTTGTTGAACCACAAGTTATTATGTCACTTGGGTTAGGGGTGTCTGGAATCTATGTGCCTAGGGCAATAGGGAAACCGGCCTCATTGAGGGAGGCATACAAGATTGAGGAGGCATAAGAGATTGAGGGAGGCATGAGAGACTTGAGGGAGGCATAAGAGACTTGAGGGAGGCATAAGATATTTGTGTGTATGATTGATGTTTCGGGATATATGTTGAGTTATTGTGATGTCTTGGGAGTGGTCTTATGATGTATGTGTTACTCATGATAGTTGGATATGTTTTTGATGTTTTGATATAGTGTTGATGCCATGGTGTACACTATGTACCTATAGATTTTTGTTCAAAGTTATGTGAAATCTTTGTCGAGGAATTAAGGAAATGTCTCGTAGTTGTAGTCAATTTTTTTGAGTATTTTGTATGTAAGTCATAGATATGTGACAAGTACTATGTTATGTGGACCATGCATGTTCCCTTCCATAATTTGATTAATCTCTTGTGGTGTGGTACTATCATGAAAGTATGTACTAGTATTCTTGTGAAATTGTAGTGTTTTATATGACCCTGGTAGGGTGTTGTGATAGCCGTTCATATTGGGAACCCACAAGAATGAATAAACTAAAATTCTAGAACAATAAAATTCTAAAGACTATAAATTAAGAATGATGTAAATGGAAATTGTCTAATTAAATAAGGAATGAGAGGGCGCTATTAATCTTCATATAAATTTGAAAGTTAAACATTCTCCCAAAATGTTTCTAAAGGCTACCCAGTGGCCATGTCTTGACAACTAAAATCTTAACCATAGGGTGTACTTTCACCTTTATCTGTTCCTTGATGCTTACCAATATTTTTCCTTCGGTGTTAAGTCATATCAAGGATGATGATTTCTTAAGGGGAGGAGAATGTAATGCCTAATTTGACGGTACTTCAGTTCTAGTTTCGGTGACCTGTTTCTAGGCATCGAACATTTATGTGAGTTTCCATTGGTCATTAGTTGGATTCGAACTTATCATAGAGAAGGATTAACATCCTTCCTCCCCATATTGTCTTCTTGTGTCCTCGTCGGTACTTCTTGGGAGGGTCAACATTAAAATTTTCCTCCAAAATTTCTATTTCATTAATGTATGTATTAGGAATAGGATGTTGTTAAGTGTAATTAGTAGTAGCGTCCGATAGAATAACGGCGCCATCAATACGGTGCCGCCAATAATGTGGAGTACTATCAATCTTACAATAGGAATGTTGTAAAAGTAAATATTTGTCGTAAGTGGTCCCCAATGTTAAAATGTCAAAGTTTGGGTAATTAGAGAAGTAGGGTCTACATGATTAGGAATTAGAAATATTATATTGGTAATAAGGACAAGGAGTGAGGTCATAAATATTTTGTGTATTTTATTTGTAAAAAGTCTAAAAATGTGGAACCCATGTAAAATGATAAGGTTTATCTTATCTTAACTAAGCTTACATGTACGGATAAGAGTTAAGGTATGGAATATGATTCGTCCGAGTGGATTTCTTATCCTATCTTAGAGATAGGATGGATAAGCCTAAGTTCTATAAATGAGAGCCACCCCCTCATTTAGCATAGAAAGAATTAGTGAGAAATATCAATGCGAAGGAAGCCATCCGTTAAAGTTGTGTTGAAGAAGCCATCAAGAGGTGTAATTGTAAAGTTTCTCCCATAGTCTTGTTGAAGTATCTCATGGGTGAGATTATATGACCTTCATGTTTATATTATAATTTATTTTGATATTTCAGATTTGTCGTCATTCTCTCTTATCATAGTCAATGGTATTCTTGTGTTCGGTTGTTGTTTTGTTTCCAGATTACATCCACCAAACTAAAGGTTGTGCATTAGTAAATAATCATAGCACGAGGAGTTCCCGGTGAAGAATTATCATAGTGCAGATTGGTGATGACAGGGCCTCTGTAAGGCCCTATTCGATTACCCTATTAAAGGAAAATTGTGCTTTGGTTTTTGTCATGCTCGATGATCGACCCTTAATAAATATGATTAATATTTTTTTAAAAAGTTATAAGATAATATTATTATTAGTATTATTTTATTTTTCAATTAATGATCATTTTAGTTTGTGTCAATTTTCATGTATATTATTATTAATTACCTTTAAGTTATTTTATTTATTTTTATTGATGCTCTTGGAGACCGAGCCCCGATTCATGCAAGAGGAGGAGCTTATTCGTGGATGAATCCATTTCTTAGGAAGTGGTGTTCATGCTTGTGTTTAAAATTTTCCCCTTTTCCATCTAGGCATTCGTGCATGCTTTTTAATTATAACAATTTATTGGTGAGGTAGTGGAGGCATCCTCCCACCTTGCCACTTTGAAGGCACTCCACCTTTTTCAATCCTCCATGTTGGCCAAATGCACTACCTTTTTGTGTTATTTTGACCTACTATCCATTAATGGTAATGTGTTGGGCATTCTTGGTTAGTCTAAGTTCCTTAAAAGGTGGCCACCTACATTTAAAATTATAGACCTAATTAAAGGCATGCCTAGTACATGGCTGAGAAAATACCTTGAACTCCCTTCTAAATGTTCTTGGCACATTTTATTTTAGTCATTTGAAACATTTTTTCCATTGGCTACGTGGTCTATTGCAGTTCAGAGAGTGTAGGGGTTTAGGTGTTAGAATAATGATAGATATGATTTCTAATGGGGGAGAAGGCACTTGGCGTGTAAACTGTGCACAAATTTCCTGAAAGCAATGTGGCCGCATGAAATGTTTTAGCTCTTGTTTTGGTTGACTAGGTTTGTGTTAAGAAAAGAGGTGTTGAATTTTTTGTAGATAAATGCTTTTGAATGGTTTACATCCTCTTGTTGCCTTCCTCCCTACCTGTGTTTTTCAAAAAAATGTTTGATATTTGGGCACCTATTTTTTTACAAGTTCTTTGTCCTTTTCTTTTATTTACTTGTCCTGGCCTTTGTCTAACCTTTTCGCAGCCAAGTTTGGTTGGCTGCGTTGAAAAGTGTTGGTGGAGGAAATATTATGGGGATAGTGTGTAAAATATTTGAGTGTATTCTTCCTTCGAGTTCTGGCACGTGGATCTGGTGGATCACTTGGATGTCGGCTCTCTTGCAAATGCTCTAAAACTCTAGGAACATGTGAGTACCTGGTTTTAAGCCTCCTGGATTTACTGCATACCCTTGCATGTGTAAAAAATGTGAGCCATGGGTTGTTTTGGATTCCCAACAGGGAAAAATGTGGAAGATTTGTTGGGTTGTTGTATCAAGGCCATGTCGATGCGTTGAGCGTGGAGAACTATTTTCCGGGCATGATAATTTCTTCTCGATTGTCTACTATGCTAACATTAACCATAACATGGAAGAATTTTTTTTTTTTTTTGAAGTGGTTCTTTCTTGGGGCCATTCTCGTGGGTTTTTCTATCGATTCCCATCTTCCAGGCTATGTTTTAGTTTCTCCCTGATAATTTCTTCTTACGAAGATTTCTTGGGTAGAATTTTTTCTCGCTAATGGTCTTGGCACTTAATCTTTTACTTTCTCTTGTTGTTTCCAGTATGTTGATGGTTTTTTAGATTCCTAAACCCCTGCTCATGATGTTATGATATTAAATAAATTTTTAGAACAAGGGTTCTCTATTCTTTTGGGATTTTATCTGAGAAATGCGAAAACTGACTTCTCTAAATGGTTAACTTGTTTTCGTGAGTATATATATTTAGTCTGAATCTGATCTTCATCTTATGGATTTTTTTATGTGGATAAAATGGTGAATGTCTGATGAAGACTAATCAATCCTTGGGATTTAGATAATGGGTTGCATGTTTTAGTTTTCAACATGCGTATCTTCTTTTAAGGGCTTGATTAGAGTAGACCATAATTTTTACTCCTAGCAATGTTGGTTTTCAAACCCTTGTGGAGGACCATTGTGTTGACTTAAATCCTTGTTTAAAAAATAAAATCCTAGAAGTGTTTTGAATACTAGAAAATTTTATTGGATCCTTAAGAAAGGAATATACATTAGGAATATTGGTTCTTGAGACTTGGCTTGCTTGGGTTTTGTAATAACCCCATTAGGTTACATGTTTCAATGTTGTTTTGCTTGCTTCATGTTACTATTAGAGGTATAAGGCCTTATTGTTGTTGATACCCATTTATCTACGTAATAGGTTGGTTTTCCTAGCTAGTGGGTGACACCTTTTACACCATTTGTTTGGCTTGTTATTGGATTTACACTATTAATTAAGTCTAGATTGGTTTTGGGAAATTCGTATGTTAATTTTTGCCTAAGTGAGGGGTTTTTACAATCACTTGGTGTTGACTTTATGTTTGAATAAAATGTTTATTGGAATTTATTTTAGTGTTTTATTGAAATAGAAAAATAATGGGTATATCGATAGTCTAAATTTGGAACTATTTTGTGAAGGTTGTGAAGTTGTGTGTGTAAACATGACTAAGGACAGTTTCACCTTGTCTAAGAATTTGGTATTTTTTCATATTCCTATTTAAGAAATGGAGGTACCTAAGAGTTGTGAGACAAAATATTATGCTTCTATTAAAAGAAATACGATAGAGGGTTTTAATTGTTTAATATATGGGTTTGTGTTTTAGTTTTTTAAAGGTACTTGTCTTAGATGAGGGTGTTAGAATAGGTTAAGGAAGCTTAGGATTTTTTTTTAGTTATCTGATGGGAGAGATATGACTAGGTGCCATTTGTGCAACGTCGTCACACTAGTTCCTTGAGATGGTTGCTTAAATTGTATTGATATAGGGTCAAGGATAGTTAAATTGGTTGGTCTATAATTTAAACCTTGATATGATGGTGGAATTATATTTATTTTTAATTGTTGATTTGCTAAATACGGTTTATTCCTTTTATCATACTTAGACTATTTTACATAGCATGGTAAGATGACCTTATGTTGACCTTTTCTTTTAGAACTTACTTCATATGTTCCTTTCAAGAAATTAGGTGTAGGCATGTTGTGGGGTAAATTTTTCTTTGGAAGGGGCAAACTAGTGGGTAGTATGTGATGTTGAAGTTCTAACTTTAAATCTATTAGATCATATGGCTTATTTAAGGAAAAGTTGATTGATGTTTGAGTATTGGGGTTTCAATCATGTAATACATACGATTACATGATTGACATCCCAATACACTCACCACTTTGTTTCAAACTCATTGGGTCATTGACCCTACTAGAATGATGGTTAGAATTTTGGTTGTTTTAGGAACAATGTTCATAACAACTTTTTATGGCTTCATTCTTAATGTGAAAATACTAAATCTTCTAGCATGAGTAAAGAAGTTGTAGAGGTTTAGAGATTAGTCTTTTTATTAAAAAAAAAGTACATTTTATGATATTGTTAATGGTAACATATTATTAATAAGTGTAGTCCTTATCATGCTTAGTTCTTCAAAACTAACTCGGGCTATAATTGTGCAAATGGCCTTCGTGGGTAGAAAAGGGAGAGTTGCATTGGTGTTGCTTCAAAGTTCCTTGTTCGTGTCTACTTTATTTTGGGAGAGACTATAAGTTTTGTTTTTTTGGAAAGTTTGATGGGCCTAGTTTGTACTATGGATAATGTTGTCACTTGTGTCTGAAAGCGAAACTTATAAATAATATTGTAAATAATATAACTAGATCACAAATTTGTTTGAGTAATTAATTGTATTATAACAAATTTTAAAGATAGCTCAGCTTAGATTCAACCAATATTGTTACCCCTTTTGTTTACAAGGCAAGCTCATTATGATCCTCTACCATCTTTGAGTTTATTCATCGTGTTGGATAAAACATGTAACCATGTTTAGTTTTGCAAACAAGATAATGATAAAAGTATCTTTGAATTTAAAATTGTGTGTAATATCTCCCTCTAGGTCTTACCATAAGTGTAAACCTAGGCATATTAAAGTGGGTTAGTAATGCTTATAAATGTATTCAAAAATAATAATGTAGTTATGATCTTCTTGATAACATTTGAACCTTAATCACCAAACAGAAACTATCCTTTATAATAAATACATATTTACCTTTTTTTCCCGCACAAACTAAATAAATCAACATTATCCTTTATAGTTAATTCTTATACGGTCTTATGGTGAAATTAATGTTTAGTTTCTAGAAGATAACAAATTTGTTTAAGTAGGAGGAAATTTATTAAGAAACCTCTCCAATCCCTCTCTCTATTGTTCAAAGTGTAAATTGTTTTCCTTTTTCAAACTTAATCAAGCAAATTTAAATGGAACTTTTAACCAATGGATAAATTTTTAGCCTAAAGAAAAAGTAGTTTGATAAGCAATGAGACCCTGAAGTAGAATTCTAGTTGAGCTATTTCCGTTAACACTTTCCGACTCATGGTGATCTTGGTTATGCTTACACCCTATGCATTAGAGGTGTGGAATAGGTTTCATGGGTAGGAGTAAGATTAATTAAACTTGTGAGAGATGGAAAATGCTCTTAAAACAAATGAATTAGGTAAGTTATTAACATATGATTTATGATCCTCTTTTAGAAAGCTTGGTCTTAAGCTATTTCAATAATATATAAGAAAGAAGATTTCCCTTGTGAAAAGATTCGTGTGAATCATTCATGAAGTTTAAAAGAACATAAGTTAATATTTAAGAGGCATTTTTGTAAACAAGAAACCTTAACAAGACTTTCCTCATGGGATGCCCGTAAACCGTAAGTGTGTTTTGTGGTTGGACTATTACATTGTGTCTTGTCAAAAGGAAAGTGAATTGTTCGTGATGGGTGTAATATGTTCCCTTGTGCCTAGGTGGTCATTATTTTTCAAGCTTATAAAGAGATGGTTGCAGCCCATTGTGATCACCCATAGTGTCATTATATCTTCAAATAAAGTTAAAAAAAAGTTTTCTAAGTTTTTTTAGTGTTGTATTTGAGTTTGTGAAATAGTGTGCATTATAGAAGTAGTTTCCTCTTATAGAAATTTGAACCCGCTTTAGATATAGATAAAAATTCAGATCAATCAATTTGTATATATTAAAATGAGGAGATATATGGGTCATAGATTTATCTTCACGAGAAGGGCTGGTTTAACCAAGAACTATACGTATTTTAGGACGGTTCATAATGAGAACTCCGTTTAGCACACTTTCCCCACCTAGGATCACTCCATCCTCCACATTAACCATTTTTCTCCATGCGCCAATCCTATAAACCTGCCAACACAAAAATAAAAGAACTCTAGAAAAATTATTTTTTTAATCCAAAACAATAAAATATTATAGGAATAGATTTCATGTTAGGGGAGGGTCGTATATTTTAGAATTGTGGTTTAAAAGTTTATAAAATATATTACATATATTATCATGATATATATATATATATATGTTATTAATCCACATAGGAGGATGTTTTCATATATATATATATATATACATATATATATATATATTTTATATAGTGTACTTACAAATATTATAATTATTATATGAATTATATCTACTAATATAATAATATGATTAAATATTATATTATATTTAATATTATATGCTATGGTATTTAGTATATATATTAGCATATAATATAATATTTAATCATATTATTATATTAGCGATATAATTCATATAATAATTATAATATTTGTAGTAGTACATTGTATATAAAATCATTACGATATAAATTGTAACATTATTATCATGTTGACATAATGCTTAAAAGTATGTCATATGGAATATTTCTGTATACGTAATATAATAATTCAATAATGTTGTGGCTATTGGGAAGCACAATCTTAGTAGGGATACAAGGTTTATAAAAACTACAATGTTTTACTAGAGTTGTTCGATTACTATAATGTATATAATGAAGTTAATATAATGTAAATTGTTAATCCATTACTATATGTCAATAATTTCACTTTTCAATACATATGTCATCATTAGGTAAATCTATGTTACTAACATGAATACGTTATGCAGAGTACATTATCTTAATAGATTTTTCATTTTGTGAATAATAATAATATTGAATAAATAAAATACGAAAGGAATATATAGGGTTAGAATTTATAGGTATATTATATTAGTAATAGAATAGGTATAAGATGGGGTTATAATAGGTATAATATTCTATGCTTATTTAATACATTATAATAAATATACGTATTATATTACTCATATTATATACCTATAAATTCTAACACCATATATCTATTTCGTATTGTATTTATTAATTACTATTATTATTCACAAAATGCAAACTCTACTAAGATAATGTACTTTATGGAACATATCCATGTTAGTAACAAAGATCTATATCACAAGGACAAACATATCGATGAGCAACAATATATAGATTCCCTTTGTGAATGAGGTCAAAGATGTTATAGGAAGACATGTTACAATGAGGGCGACAATATTGGGAGTATAAACAAGGTCACATTTGAATGTTAGCATGAAATAACTATCAAATCGAAAATAAATTCATTTAGACCTTATAATTAAAAAAATGACAAACATGTTTGATACTATTTATGGGGTCATTTATCACAAATACTATAAATCTAAAATGCAAAAATTGATAAATAATTATAGGATTAGGTGCAGAAAGGTGATTGCAAAAGGAAAGGAATAAAATGCAGCCTTGGATCTAAAGACATGGGATTCCTTGAAAGAGGGTATGTGTTGCATGATTTTTTTCAAAATAAGTAGGAGTGGAAAAAATATAGGAACTACCATCACTTTTCCATGTTCTTTAGATGAGTACAAATAAGAGTAAGAGTAAGAGGAGAGATTTGTAATTTTTTAAAAAAAAAATCTATCAATTTTTTTAATAATTATTTCAATCTTCCTAAGTTGTCTTATCACACATAAACCCAAGAAGTAATACAGGTATGTTGGCATTTACATACATATTTTCTTGTTGATTTTTTTAATTATTGGTAAATAGTTTTTTGAAAGGGACTATACCCTTGTATGCAGAAAGGCTCAAAATCCACATGCATGAGTTGTATTAACAAAAGAGTGATCGAAATCAAGATTTGACACTAAAGCCCAACAACAGAAAAACATTCTGCTAAGATAAGTACCAAAGCCACCATCAAACAACAACAAAACAACAAAGATACAACAATAAAAACAACTTAGTAGTTGGTTTCACGTGCAAAGAAATTACTTGTTGTTTTGAACCCTAATCCAATCGTTAGAAGCTTTTTGTAGAGGAATAAAAACTTCAAGATCTACTATCGGCTGATATGTATTGTTTAAACATGGGGAAGGAGGGTTTTCCCTAGCTGTTATAGACACTTTTGGTTCAATGTTTCTAGTTCTCTTACTTTTATTCCCGGATGACTCCTTATTTACATGATCTGTGATTTCTCTCTATGAAGTTTCGGGACCTTTTCCGTCATGTCTTCATCTTTGGTATCAACATCATCATCAACATCAAAATCACACCCACATCATCAACATCAACATCACGGATGTCTTTAGGTTCTAAAAATAGATGTTCTGGGAGGGTGTCTTTCCATAAGTTAGTGTTCTCAATTTTTTATTTTACTATCTCGAGTTAGAGAAAGAATGTCCCATAGAGAAACATCTCCTCCACCTAAAAGGAAAACTTTCATAGTCCAAAGGCTGAGTATAAGTTCTATTTTGCACTTTTAGCTCAATGTGAGCTAAAAGATCCTTTGAAGTATCGACCTCAACAAGAATTCTTGCATAGGTTGTATGTGTGAAATCAGAGGTTTGAGAGTCAATGTTAATGATACTTCCCAAGGCATTTCCTATGGCTATCAAACACTTTTGATCCCAAAATTGAAGACAAAGGTGGGGTAATCTGATCTAGATCAGTTTTCGGGAGAAAGATTCAGTGAGAGGGTTAAATGATGGGAACCATTGTTTTAAAATAAGGTATATTTTCTGACAGACCCAAAGTTTCTTAGCAATGATTTTATTGTTAGTAATGGATTCAAAAGAAACAATAAAAATTCCCTAAGCACAGGGGTAGATATATATCCTACCTTTAAGGAGAAGAATCCAATGTTTGGAGATCCATGAATGTAAGATAGGTAGACGAGGCCAAATTCTAGAAAATATAAAAATCAGGGCATGATTATGATAAAATGATTCTATTTCAAGGACTTCATATCAAAAATTTATACATGGGTTTCTATCAACAGATTTATGGTTGTGAACTCTATATTTTTGTATAAAACCTCCCTGAATGAGCGCTCATCCACAACTTTCATTGTTGTAATAGGGAGGAATACTTAGTGATAGGGATTTTAAGCTTTTTCTTAAATACCCCAAATGGAATCAAAGATAAATATGTCACTCAGTAATCGAAATCTCGGAAATAGGTATAAAAAAGCTTATTTTTTATGTGCTCTATGCATTCCCTCCTTATTTATTTCCAGATCCATGGATGTCCCTAAGATTTGGATTGACATTTTCCTTAGAACATTTTCCATCTCTAGAGAGAATGCAACATGTAGTTTCATGGGAATCCTTTCCACTCCCACATGAGGCATGTCCCCCTCTAGATGATCTATTTCCACCTCCATTCGTACAACTAGGGGATCACTTAGCATTTCTAAAATTTTTTTGCAAGGAGTTGTTTAGGCTCGACATTGTTTTCCGAAAAAATCCCAACATGGAATGGATTTAAATTTTTTAATACTTTTCAATTAGTTGTTTAATTTAAATTCTCTCGATTCTTTATTCTCAATGTTGTACATAGTATATAACATAAAAGAGAGTCTAGTCAAGAACATAGTTCTTTACGGTAACATGCGTATTGGTTTTTTGAATTTATGAGTCATTTTTTTAACATAATGTTTAAAACTTTTTTCTAGGATTAATGGGGATTAAACATGAAAAATTATTTTACTAATTTAAAGTAACTTTGAATTAAGAATGTGACAATTGTTAATTAAGAACCTTTTTTTGTGCACATTTAAAAAAAAAAGTTATTCCATAATTTTTCCGGCTTGCCCTAGGTTGTTCTTAGGTTTCATGCATACAAATTTAGTGAGGTCTTTGTACAAATAGAGGTGGAATTTTTTTTTTCTTAATTTATTTTTAAAATTGAGGTGGTATAAATTTAATTTAATTTAATTTATTTTAATATACCATTATAACACCCTCTAAAACAACCCACTTGAGACCCAAGAACAACCTAGGATTAGTTAGGAAAAATATGGAATATTTTTATTCTTGAAGAGAGTCTAAAACCGTGTTACAACACAATAGTTGTCACTAACAAGTTCCAACAGTTCTTATCCACTAGAATATACTTTTATTTTATTAACAATTATTATAGGTCACAAGCTCTAAAACATTTAGGGTTAGAAGGTTCAATTAGGTTCAAAGGGTAATACCTCACCATACCCATTCTCTAACAAAGATTAAAGATTCAACTTGATTTTTATCAAAATAAATGCACTCAAAATTTTCCTAAATTATTTCCAATGGATAGGAAATTTCCTCACCTTTCCATTTATATAAAGAAGTCTTGCTAACTCCTCATATTTCTCAAGTTATGGGCCGACGGGTATAGGGGTGAAAATTTTCCCCAAGAGTGAGCTGCGCAGCCCAGGGGAGAAACTTTTCCCAGGGTCGGTCTACGGGATGTGGGAGAAATATTTCCTAGAGGAGTTTGGTTAGTGGGGCCACGGGAGACATTTTGGAAATTTTTCCATGCGGGGAAAACCACCTTTGCACTGTGCTCCCGTGAGTTTGCAAGTCCGCAAAGAAAACGTGGTGCCTCCTAAGCGAGCGTGGGGAAAGTGGGGCAGCGGGGATAAAATAATTTTTGTGCCCCAAAGGGAAAAAAGGGGGTAAAATTCACTTGCGCCTCCGCCGATGCCTCGGGATGCCACCGTGATGATACTAGTTGGCTATGAGGTGGCGGGCGACTTGGGAAACTTTAGAAAAATTTCCCAATTTTTTTGAAAATGCAAAAAGATAAGAGGAAACCACTCCTCCACTAATGCCTCATGACACCAGTGGCAGCGTCGTATGGTGCGGACTCAAAGGGGGTGACAGGGAAAATTAGGAAAATTTTCCCAAAACTTTTCGAAGCGCTAAGCTTAAAAAGGGATTTGTCCCTCCGCCAATGCCTCGTGGTGCCACATCATAGTCTCTGATTGGCTGTAGGTTGGTGGAGGGGCAGGGAAAATTAGAAAAAAATTCACAAAAATTTTCTGAAACGCTAAGGGACAAATTTTGGCCTATGGGCCCACCAAGGAAATTTTCCCAATTTTATTTTTTTACGCCAAGTGAAGAAAAACTTTAGAAGGCCATAACTTTTGATAGAAATCTCGGTTTGGGAAAATGAGGACTTTATGGAACAATCTTGACGTACTATTTACTCAAGAATCATTAAATTTTTATTTTGATAAAGTTTAAGGAGTTAATTTCATGAAAACGATCAAAGAAGATTTTACACAAGGTAAATCTGGTAAATTTTAACTTATGAGATTTGTTCAATTTGATCTTCTTCCTCTATCAACATGTCAAATAGACATGTAGAATTTTTCTTGGATGGATTTAGGAAAGATTTCAAGATTCAATTAGTCTGATTGATTTATAATTTGAACATTTACATTTTTGACAGCAAAACGACTGTGAAAGATTTGAATTAGGTTTTTCTAGGTTTTGAAAGATTTCCTTTAGTTTTTTTGTCTAATAGAACTCATTTACATCCTGACATGTTCAATTTTAATGTTTCATTATTATTTCTTGATTTCAGGTTCAGTCAGTTCATTAATGGTACAAGTTACAGAGTTTAACGTGAAGCCAAAAAAATGGAAACAATAAAATTAGCTTAATGGTTCTTATTTTAATTGCCTTACAAATGAATTCATTTCATGCTAGTTTATAAAGGTTTCATTCCTTCAATCAAATGATAAAGACAAGAATGTAACTTTTATTCTTTTCAAATCATGCACTTCACAAAAAGAGTACTACATTTCCTTCATACGCATTTCTTTCTTTCAATCAGAGATTTCAATTACATTTAAAAGATCAGATTCAATACCACAGTGTAATTTGAGAAAGGTAATACATCATTTATTGATTCCAAAAGACAACTTTGTAACATCCTTCTTTTATTCTTCAATTTCATCATGCAGAACACAACTTCTTGCTTTCAAAAGAACGAATAGAGTATGTCTCTTTCACATTTCAATTTACACTTTCATAACCACTACAACATCTTTCCATTACAAAACATATACAAGTTCATCCACTTCAAGTGGGAAGGGTTACAATAATATTTCATTTCACAAGGGACTGTCAAACTGCCTTCATCTTAGCTCTAGAACAACAACATGCATACTTCTCATTCTTCTAAATTTAATCAAAACAAGAGTAGGGGAAAGGCAACGCTCTCCACCCAACTAAGACATCCAATGAAGAGGAGAAACCATCCTTCTTCATTGGCCCTTGATCCCCAACCACAATGAAATAAAAGATGTGATCCAACTCATCACAACAACATGCTTCAACAAACACACAAACAACATTTTCACAATAAAAACATAGTCCAAAATAGAATTTAGTTTACAACTACATTAAAACATGACAAAAATATGAAGGCTTCATCAAGGAAGCCAAAGAAGCAAGAAACTATAAGGGATGTTTCTTATGCCTCCCAAAAGGGGAAATGGTATCACCACCTGAATTACAAATCGCCAAAATATAGTATATCAAAGCCTTGACATTCCTTATGCCTCCCCAGTAGCCCTTATTCCTCACATTTCCTTATGCCTCCCTAACCTCTTATGGAACCCCATAACAAGTAAATAAATTCAATCTATTTCTTTATAAGGTGGAACCCAAATCCCAACTCCCTCCACCCTTATACCTCCCTAAAACACACTTGTGCCTCCCACAAAATAAACCCCATAGTCTTCTCCTACACCATTCCTAGGCCATCTACCCAACAACCCAAAAATATGCCAAACACTCACACATTAACATTTATATTCATAAAAGAAGAGCATTTCAAGATCCAAGCTCTTACCTCTCCATGATGGAGTTTCCCAAGTTCCAAATAGTAGATGTTTCCAAGCAAACAATCCAAATCAGCCAAGCACAAGCATGCAACAATCTTCCAAAAAAAAAGCTTCTTCAAGCAAGAGCTCCCAAAACAGCAAGGAATTCACCCAATAATGAAGTCTCCAAAAATGAAGCAACCCCAAAACAAGGAAAGGAATTCAAATTTAATAGAAGAGGGAAGGGAAGAGGATGAGGTGGGTCCATGTAAAATGTCACCTCACACATCCTCAACTCCAACCCCCAAAGTCAACTTCATTCTCCAAGACATAATAAATAGGTGGGTGAATAATATGACAGTTTACTTACACACTCAAATCCAACCCACACCCCAAAGGAATGAAATTAAATCATGTAAGAAAAGTGCAATTAAAACCTACAATTTGCCTTCTCAAAAAGAATTATAAAAGTCTAATCTCAACTCTCCAACTATAGGTATGGTTGGTAATTAAATTTAAGAGGTATGGGACAAGATTAACTTGTCCCTCGAGCCTCCAAAATCAGCCTCAAAGGAAAATTTTTAATTTCCAAGACGATGGAGTGTTTCACACTCAAAATTTAACTCACACATCACTTACACATCTCTTAGAACACTTACACATTACTTATAACACTTTAAATCATGGCCAACAACTCTCATTAATTACCTTCTTATGACATATTTGATTTATTTATTTTAACAATATGATTACTCATAATATTTACACACCATATAATAATTAATGAAAGGGTAAAAGCACCAAAAATAAACACATGCAAACATAAACAAAGGGATCAGACAAAATAAATACATAAAACCCTTGGTCACATTGAAAAGTGATCCCCCATGGGAATCGTTAACACACACACACACACGCACAACAAATACTAGTTGTCATGGTGACCTTGTTGAATTCACCTAGAATTCTAATGTGGTTTGTCTCCATTCCCTCGATGTTTGTTGTGATATTTTAACCTACAAAACATAAATACTTCCTTCGGCCTCGAGGCCATATCGAACATCCAAAATAATATAAAGATAATTTCCAAAATCATCTAAATATATGAATCACAACAACATCAAAGCAATCTAACAATATCATTTATAGTTTTATCAAAAACTATATCATCCAATAATTTCCATTTATAGGTCTACTCACAATATCCAAATATCACAAGTCCTAACAACATCCATAATATAACTATGTCAAACAAGATATATCATCATCAACATATAAAATGTCTCTAATAATCATCATGCATCATAACTGAATCAAGTCAACAATAATCCATGATCTAACATCTAACATCATACAATAATAAAGTCCATAATCACATCCATCATATAATCAACAGTATCATGATTGGTATAAAAAATGTGTCAAAGTGAAGTGGGCACTACATCCCCCTCCCCTTAGACTCGACTTCCTCCTAGAAGTCACTGAACAAATTTGGAAACTGAACTTATAGAAAAGTAGCATCCTCCCATGTAGATGTAGTCTCATCATATCGTCCCCCACCGCACCTGCACTCGATCAACCTCTCTACCTCGAAGGCCCAGGGTCCCGCAATATAGGATATAAACAGGCTCCACCATCACCTGCCCCTGATCCTGCACCTACAATGATGTCCAATCCAACACATGAGAAGGATTTGTAAAGTATCTCCTACGAATTGAAACAAGAAACACATCATGTAGACAAGACAAGCTAGGTGGCAATGGTAGATGGTAGGCCAAAGGGCCTATAAGATTCAAGATCTCAAAAGGACCAATGAATCTAGGAGCTAACTTAGAACATTTTCCATAATGGATAGGGCTCTTATGTGGCCTGACATGAAGGAACACCTTCATGCCCTCATCAAAACTACGGTCGGTCCTATACTTGATCTATGTAATTATTTTGCCTACCTGTGTGCCTCCTACAATCTCTATCTCATCAAAACCACCTACCGCTCCATGTCCCGCAACAAAGCTTCTCCAAGAGAAACCCTATCCTCTAACTCCGTCCAGCTTAAGAGGTGGCACGCACTCTCTACCATATAAAGCCTCGAAAAGGAGAAATGCCTATAAAACTCTAAAAACTATTATTGTAGGAAAAATCCACCAAGTACAGGTACTCCTCCCAACTAGACTATTGATCCATCACACACATCTTGAGCATGTCCTCTAAAATATGATTCACCCTCTCATTCTATCTGTCTATCTTGGGGTTGTATGTTGTGCTAAAGTTGATTCTCATCTTGAGGGCATGCTGCATGGTAGTCCAGAAATGAGAAGTATACAAGGGATCGCAGTCACAAATAATATTTTGTAGAATCCCATGCAACTTGACAATCTCATCCAAATATACCCGTGCCACTACACTAGTTGTATAAGTGGTCTTCACTGGAGAAAAGTGAGCCACTTTTGTGAATTTAGAAACCGTGACCATGATGGCATTGTGGTGATATCTCAACATTAGTAGCCCAACAATAAATTCCATGGAAATGGTGTCCCATTTCCACTTTAGTATGGCATGACGAAAAGAAGTTCAATTTGGATGTTGATGCTCGGCTTTACTTTCTAGCACTCTAAACATCATGACATGAACTAGGCCACGTCTCTACGAAGTCATCTCCAAAGATACAACTATCTCAAAGTAGCATGCATCTTCTTCACCCCATGGTGAATCTGAATAGGGTACACAATGTGCTTCTCAAATATGTCCTACCTCAATCCTCCATCTCTAAGAACATAAATCTGACCTCTTGTTCTTGAGAAGGTCATCTCCTCTAGTGAGAAACCATCAAAATTCCCTTTGAGGGGTCTCGAGACTTGATCTCTGCTTTCGAACGAAAATGTACAAGCTATCAAGAGGAAGTTGTTTGAAGAATCCTGCTTTGAAAATTTGTGCTCACTGAGGTGGCCATAGCCACATGTCTCCATTTGCTGAGAGGATCTGCCAAAAGATTCTCCTTCCCATCACATGCTCTAACTCCATGTCATACTCACAAAGCAACTCCATCCAACATTGTTGACGCGCGTTGAGATTGGGATGCATGAAGAGGTGGCGAAGATTGAAGTGATCTATCCTAAGTGTGAATCTCTAACCAAGGTGAAAGTGCCTCCATCAAACCAAGGCATGCACAACTGTTGTAAGCTCAAGATAATGAGTCAGATAATTAAGCTCATAATCTTTGAGTTTGTAAGATTCAAAAGCCACTACTCTACCCTCCTGCATCAACACACCTCCAAGCCCTACTAAAGAAGCATCCATGCAAACAAAAAACTCACCCTGTGGATCTAGCACTGCAAGAATAGGTGTTATAGTGAGACATTCCTTCAGATGTAATGAAGGCATTCTTGCACTGACTTACCAAAAAACTTCTTCCCTTTCCTCTAAAGGGAAGTGATAGGGTGCGTAATCCGAGAGAAGTCCTAAAAAAATCTCTTGTAGTACCCTGCTAATCCCATGAAGATGTGCACCTCGGTCACTATAGTGGGTGCTGGCCAATCCATAATAGCTCTAATATTGGAAGGATTGATGGTGGTACCTGTTATCACCGAATCACAACACCCCTATGTTTGTACAAGTGCATATACTTGAACTCACGGTGTGATTGGATAACATGGGTACTATCTCCAAGTTGTGGGACTTGCTACTTGAGATAGACCTCCAGAGAAAGTTGGTTCTTGCTCCTAAACTACCTGCCACAATCTACTCTAATGCAGGATAAGCTAACTGTTCTAATCTAAATTTCCAAGGGACCAGGGAGAGAGAATGCATAAAATGAAAGCCTACACTAAAGCGGTGATACACCAGAAAAGGAGGGTGTGAGAGTAGTCTCCAAATGTGTGAAATATAGAGGCAAAGTGCACACTAGAAGAGGTAATGACAGTTCACCATAATCTAGCAAAATGCATTCACAACAATACTCCAAGCACACACAATGATAATGAAACCCTGCAAGAACGTAATAAATAGACACAATATTCTTATAGAAAGATCAAAGGGGCAAGAAGAATGCAAGAAAACACAGAAGGGAAGATACATCCACAAACTAGTATTTTATTGCTTCATGATATGCACAGTTCAATCTATTACAAGATAAGGGCCTGGATCACCATGCAAGGAGTCCACTACAAGGGCCTGCAACACACTGGCTTCATAAAGCAATTTTGGCAGAGCTTTGCTACCCAAAAACTCCCTCTTCTTACAATGAGCCCAACACTCCAATTTATAGAAAAATGAGAAGGAAAAGAGAAGAGAAAATGGAAATCCCGAAATCTGTCCTTCAACCATTTGTAAGAGGCATCAAATTGAGTGAAATGGTTATAAATTACTTGAAAAAGGCTCCCCATACTATCCCATGTGCTGCAGCAAAGAAAGAATGATGACCATGCCTCTTAATTGCACTCCCAACTACCAAATAAAACATTGTTATGAACCCAGCCACGTTTTCTTAAAAAACTCAATGAATTTCTGATCAAATATGGAATTTCTTGATTTTTGTGCATCGTTCTCAGAACCACAATTCCAATGGTACCAATTTTGTGTGATTTCGTTGAGAAATGCAAAAGTTATGGCCTTCTGAGTGCGGGAAGCTATTTTGGGTCTGGCAGGCGTTTTCTGTCATTTGACGGGAATGAGCATTGACTGATTGGAGCCGAATATGTTTCTTTTATTTAAATATATCTACCCTCATTAAAATATGGTTATAAATTACTTGCAAAAGGCTTCCCATACTGTCCCATGTGCTGCAAAGAGAGAGAAAGAATGAGGATCATGCCTCTTAATTGCACTCCCAAATACCAAATAAAACACTGCTTCTGAACCCAGCCACGTTTTCTTAAAAACTCAATCAATTTCTGATAAAATCTGTAATTTCTTGATTTTTGTGCATCGGGCTCAGAACCACAATTCCAACGGTACCAATTTTGTGTGATTTCCTTGAGAAATGCAAAAGTTATGGCCTTCTCGAGTGCGGGCAGCTATTTTGGGTCAGCGGGTATTTTACATCATTTGTGGGAATGAGCATTGACCGATTGACTGGGCCGAATATGTTTCTTTTATTTAAATATATCTACCCTCATTAAAATATGGTTATACATTACTTGCAAAAGGCTCCCCATACTGTCCCATGTCTTTGCAGAGAGAAAAGAATGATGACCATGCCTCTTAATTGCACTCCCACTACCAAATAAAACACCTGCTTCTGAACCCAGCCACGTTTTCTTAAAAACTCAATCAATTTATGATAAAATCTGGAATTTCTTGATTTTTTTCATCGGGCTCGGAACCATCATTCCAACGGTACCAATTTTGTGTGATTTCGTTGAGAAATGCAAAAGTTATGGCCTTCTACTCGAGCGGGCAGCTATTTTGGGTCCGGGCATTTTCTGTCATTTGACGGGAATGAGCATTGACCGAGTTCACGTACCTTCGGCCCAACTGTTCGGGCTGCCTTAAGTCTTTTCGGCCGACTTGCATCCTCCGCGTACTAACTGCCCAGATGTCCCAGACTGCCTGTTTCAACAGTTAGTCAAATTTTTCCATTTTTCGGCCAGTTCGGATTTCCGCGTCCCGCGCGTCCCTTTGTTCCAAATGTCCCAAATGCTGCGCAGACCACCTGGCGGCCTTTCGGCCGGTTCACGTCCTTTTGTCCCAACTGTCCCGACTGTTGCGAGGACTAGGACTTAGCCATTTTTCATGATTTTTTCTGGCCCGAGCCTGTTTTTTGCAATTTTTCTTACCTTTCCTCAGAACTTGCTCTCTTCTACTTGGACAGGGGAGTTAGAAAAATATGAGGGGACCCTAGAAACATGAAATTTTTGCCCTGACTCAATCTATTTGCCTGGGACTTGAGAATTTGATGCATGTTATCAAATTTACCTTGAGGGGTGAATTTTGGATAACAGTACCTTCCCTAGAAATAGTGCACACTTCTCTAAGTTTTCATAAAGTTGCTGCTCCCAAAGACACTGAAGAACCTGGAAAAGGTGCCCTTGTGCTCCTCACATGTACGTGAGTAAATCAAAATGTCATCAAGGAAGATGAGCACAAAGTGATCTAAGAAGGTCCTAAATACCCCATTCATCAAACTCATAAATACTGCGGGGGCATTAGTCAAACCAAAAGGCACCACTGTGAACTCATAGTGGCCATATCTCGTACATAAGTTGGTATTATGAATGTCTACCTTCGAAATCCTCAGGCTGATGGTAACCTGACTTAAGGTCTATCTTAGAGAAAGTTGTGGCTCCCTTCATCTAATCAAACAAATCATCAATGCGTGGAAGGGGATAATGATTCTTAATCGTTACTTTGTTCAGATTGGTGGTAATCAATACACAACCACAAGGATCCATCCTTCTTCTTCACAAAAATCACCAATGTACCCCAAAGGGATACACTAGGAAGGATAAGGCCTTTCTCTAGAAGGCCATCAAGTCAGTAACTTGAGCTCGCAGAGCTCAAGGGTAGTCATCCAATAAGGTTCTCGTGAGATAGGCTCTACTCCTGGAACCAGATCTATATGAAAATCAATCTCACGTGGGGGTCGTAACCTTGGTAGCTTCCCTAGAAAGACATTTGCAAACTCTCTCAAAATGGGATGATCATCTAGCAATGGTCCACTAGACCCATCCTCTAATATATCACTTGATCTGTAATAAAGAAAAATCGACAACCCCATCACACACATTAATTAATCTACATAGCGAGATGGTGCGAATAGAAACGGTCTCCTAACCATGGAAATCACCAACTCATCTCCCAAATCATCTGCACAAGATATAATCTTGTGGTAATAATACATCATGGCCCCGTGTGTGACAACCAATCCATACCAAAGATGACTCCATATGATCCCAAAGGAAGGATACAAAGATCCGACGTAGTGGTGAAAGGTCCCAAATCCACCACACACTCCTTAACTAAGGAGTCTACAAAGATCTTGGCTCCGAAGCCATCTCAACATCCCAACTATGATCGTGCCTAACCGCCAAGACCTACATCGCTCTACTAAAGATGGTGCAATAAAACAATCAAAAGAACCAGAATGAAACAGAATGGAGGTAGGAATACCACCAATGTTACTCCGTAGATCTCAATAACTATACTCTTATGCTTTGCTTGGTGGTTCTCAACCACTGTGTACATCCTATGACCGCACCCCATATCACCAACAATGTAGGCTTTGAAATCATGTCTTACCCTTGTTATTAGGGTTCTATGGGCAAGTGTCTCCAAAAATGTCTAGTAATACCACAACCAAAATAACCACCTAATCCTCTCTCCTATGTAGTAGTACGACCGGTACTGGAGGTGCATGGTGTGGATCCCGATGATCCAGCTACGGTTTTCGAGGTCTCTTCTAGTGTGCTCCTGCTGAGTGAGCTCTATGGACACCTTGTGTCCTTATGGGACCCCTATGAGGAGGCCCCATACTTCGACCTCTCTGTGCATAAAATCTCTGCGGAGGTCTATAAGATGGGTGAGAGTTTTCTGCTGCTGCTGCTTTATGGTCTAAAAGAATACTATGTTGAACCCTATCCACCATGAGGAAGAGGTACTGACCCCCTCGATCTGCTATCTTGCATCTATTGTATGTGGCTCTGGACTCGATCTCTAGCCTGTTGGGTCTTTCCCCGAGTCTCCTTTGCTATATAGGCCTTCTCGATGGCCTCAACTAATGTTTGTGGACAATGGATCCACATTGCACCTCCAATGTCTAGATTCATGCCCTGGATGAACCTGTGGATTTGTACCTACTCATCCTGCATGTAATCAACATACTAGAGTAGATCTAGAAATCTACTCTCATACTCGGCCACTGTAAGAGATTCCTGTCGGAGGTCATAGAACTCATCTATCCATTCTTTGTATGAACCTCCATGATAAATATCTATTCAAGAAATGCTCCTCAAAGAGCTCCTGAGGCTGTCTCGAATCAACATGGAGCTTATGCTCCTCTGTCCGCCACTAAACACTAGCTCCATCCCTCAGTAGATGGATCACAACATGATCTTTCGTGTTGCTAGAACAAGGATAGAGCTTGAAGCATCTTCTCAAGCTCACCAACCAGGCCTCTTCCTGAAATCCACCTATGTCACCAGAATAATGTGATGGTTGAAGCTTCAGGATCTCCCTGATGTGATCTGTAGCTGTGGTTTGACAGCCTCTAGGCCTCTCTGCATGCTCATCCCTAGGTCTAGGGCTCTGAGACCTCTCTCTATGTCCTAAAACTTAGTCACCCTATCCCCTCTGTGGTGACTCTTCTCTGGATGACTCTACATGGAAGTTCTCTCCTCCATGATCCTCAATGGAAGTGACTCTATCATGTCTGGCTTCATGTCCTCCTACTAATCCTCCATGTAGAGTGACATTAACATCCTGAAGAGTCTGCAAAATCTTGGATAGGATTGCTACTACAACATGATATGGTGGTGGTAAGTCTAGGTCTATGTGAAAAGACCCCTCGTCTATCTCGCGCCTTCCTTATGAGACCAAGGCAAGAGTTAGTTAATCTTTCTATGTTTTTATTCGGTTTCCATGTTTACTAAAATATGTTCAAAGTGTGCTAGGTTTAAGGTTCATCTCTCAAGTTTTCTAGTGTGCCCATTGGCCCAAGGTTTTGAACCACTGCTTGTTACGATACCAAGTGTAACACCATTAAAACAACCCACTTGAGACCCAAGAATAACCCGAGATTAGTTAGGAAAATTATGGAATATTTTTTTGTTTAAGAGATTCTACAATTGTTGTTTTGTAACACGGTTGTAGACTCTCTTAAACAAAAAATATATTCTATAATTTTCCTAACTAATCCTAGGTTGTTCTTGGGTCTCAAGTGGGTTGTTTTAATGTGTTACAACCATCAGTAGGAGCAACAATAGCTTCACTATGTGATTTCAATCACTTTCCCTCTAATTGTTTTATGTGACTTTATTTTCTCATTTTGTTTTGTTTAACATACTAGATAAATTTTTTAAAGTTTTATGTAATTGTTTGTATCTTATCTTACAAATAAAGGTGATATAAATTTACTTTAATTGATTTTGATCTACCATAGTGGGAGCAACAATAGGTTCACTATGTGATTTCAACAAATTTTCCTCCCATTATTTTATCTAACTTTATTTTCCCATTTTATTTTCTTCAACATACTAGATATTAGTTTGAAAATTTTATGTAATCATTCGTATCTTATCTTATGTGTATAGAAGATTATATCTTAAAATTTACCTTTCAATGAAAAATAAAGATTGCATTCATTGTTTCTCTTAGTTCCTCTTCTAACTAATCAATTCTTTTATCTTTTCTATGAATAATGGCTGCTCACTTTTTAATTCTCGCTGTAAGGAAAGCATGGTACTTTCGTTATTTAGAGAACTTGTTTCGAATATGATTAATTTTCCTAATACATTTTCATTGAAATTTATACATACGGTCCTTGTTATTATCATTGAGTTGTTCTTCAGAAGAGAAACCCTAGATATTATGTTGTCTCAAATGTTAGTTTAACTTCTTACATTGGTGTTTCTTTCTAAATATCCTTAGAAAAATATATTTTTCGGACTTTTATTTAATCTTATAGTTCACTTCTATTTATTATCTTGGGAAGTAGGTATATTGTCTAGACCAAAACAAATATTCATTTTCTTGTGTATGAATTACAGGCTGCCACCTGTAGATAGATATTTTTTGACTAAAATTTGATTGTCCAAATTTATTTTATTTTTAATTAATTAAACTTTTTTATTTAATAATATTTGGTGGAGCCTTTATTAACAATGTGCTTTATAATTTTGTATCAGTTAAAAACAAGTTTTTTTCATGATGAATAAAAACTTGTCACATGTAAAATATTTCTTCTACCCTAATGTTGAAATATTAATTTGATAGACACGATTTAAGCATTGCTCGAATTTGATGGATGAATTCCAGAGTGTCTTGCGGGAATTTAGGGACATAGTGGCTAGAATTAAGGATATTGCCATGAAACCTTACCTACATTATTACCGAGCAGTTTGCGTAAGCGCCATCCTCAAATTCATCTCATGTTTATTAATTTCTTTATCTTGTATAGCGGTTATCCTCTTCATGCCCTTTGTTTTCTCCGTTTATCCTATTTCAAATAGAGTGCGTGCGTTTGTTACATCTCTTAGCTTGTTAACCTTCTGGAATTTTTACTGAGGAACAATTTTTTTATACATTCATATCCACGAAGTCCATATGGAAAGTCCATCTCTAGACTCTCTCCTGGTTTATAATTTGCATTTCTTAGTTGGATGGCGGTTCTTTGTATTTTGTGCTTCTGCGCAGGAACACTTTTCACAAATAGGTTTCTCATTCGTCTTGTTAATAAATTCATTTTCATTTTATAGTAATTCGGATTTGGTTAGTTATGCTATAATATCATTGTTTTGAATGTCTTTTATGGATTGTTTTTTGAAATTTTACATATGTGTCTCAGAAGCCTCCAAAGGAGAAGAGGAAATGGGGATTTGAAAAGAAAAAGCATAAGGACCCTCTTGTCATTAAAGCTCCACCTCCAAAGGAAATTGAAACAACACCCTCCTTTGACAAAACATTGGCTGAGGCAGGAAAGGAGAAAAACAAGCATGCATTAGTTGTAGCAGATGAAATATCAGACATAGCAGAGGTTGTTGTAGCAACTTCTCACGGATGTAGTAGAGATTGTTTGTCTCACGGATGTAGCCCATTCACGTTATGTAGGAAAACATCCAAAGAGGAATGTGCAGCAATCAAGATGCAAACAGCTTTGAGGTTATATTTGGTTTGTGTCCAGAGAAACTTTTGGTTGGATAATTTTCTTTAATTTCTGTCGATATTCTTCCCTGTGTTTTTCCAGATTTATCTTGGATAGTGTTATTAAAAAAACAGAATAAATTTTGCTTATATCCCCCTCGGGTGTAATTCGTTGTCGGTATCAACTACCTCTTTCTTTATTACAACATCTTATTTTTGCAGCATTTCAGTTCAATGGTAGTAAATGTGGTAAAAATAAGAGTGATTTGTGTCAGGGTTTCTTGAGCAAGTATTTTGGATTTTTCTTTCAGGAACGAAGAGCATTGCGTGCTTTAAAGGTTTTAGTCAAACTGCAAGAGTTCATAAGTGGTCAGACTGTTAGAAGTCAAGAAACAAACACACTGCACTGTATGCAAGCTCTTGTGAGAGTACAATCACAGGTCTGTGCATGGAGGCTTGGAATGTCTTAGGAGAATCGAGATCTTCAACGTCAACTTATATAGAAACATGTAAAGTAACTTGAGGAAATGAGAGCAATTGTATGTTATTAATAATACCATTTATGATCTCTCGTTGATCTCCAGTTAAAATTTTCATGCCATTTTCCTTGCATCATTGCATATTATTATATTAGGTAACATTGTTGGTTTCCTTTTAAGTTTCAATGGTAAAATACAATCATCTCATGTATATTACTTCCCCCTTAATGCATTTGATATGCCATCCTTCCTCTTGGTTGTTTGGCCTTTACATGGATAAATCCATTTTTATCACATGTTTCGCCATTGGCATTTCCGAAAGGGGACCATTAATATTGTGGTTTGCCCTACATTCAATTTAATGACTTTTTCCTACCTTGTTTTGTGACATCATAAGTTTACATTTGGAATATTTACGATGGACATGTGCCCATGTATACAAATTAAATTGCTCATACACTTAGCTCTATTCTTCTTCTAGAATAATGGGAGCCTAGATTCTGTAATGCAATGCCAATAAAACCATGAAATCAATGTTTTTTTATAGTTTTTTTATCAATTAAATATTCAACCAGATGTGCACTTAGTTTTTGCAATGCAATGAAAATTAAACCATGAATTTGAGGAGGTTTATATAGATGTTTAAATATTCAAAACTACTTCACCCTATATGTAAACATGATCGAGGATATATGTGAGATTCGTTAACTATAGTAATCTACATTTAATAAATTGTAATTTGTGACCAATTACATACTCGGTCACAAATTGTAACTTGAAGCCGTGGTAGATTTAAGTTGCTTTACGTAAGAAATAGTTCCTTAAATGTGTGTTTGAATAAATCTATTATCAATTATAAAGGGTAGTTTTATGGCAAATCATTTTTATTAGCATTCACAATTTGTAATATAAACTAGTATTGCTATAGATTACTTTGAGCTTATTTCATTCATTCATAAAATACAATTCCCTATTAAATCCTTTCTTCTCCTTAAATGCATTTGTTTCGAGGGTTTTACATTTCATGGCTTTGTTCATTATAGATTTAGGGGATTTATTAGTCTTCATGTCCTAATTTTGTAAAGAGAATGAGACCTCATTTATTCTTATATTTTGTCCCATGTTCACTCTACTCCATAGCCAATGTTAATGACTAATGAAGCTATAATATTAGCTCACGAGGAAGATAAATTCCTATTGGGTCTATGTTGGGGAATCTCACTCCTCAAAGTAAATATATTTTACTTATTTTTACACTTGTGTTCCTAAGCGTGGCTTTACAATGTTAAAAGGCGTTTTGTAACTTTCCACTTACTCTTGTTTTTGTTCTACAAGAATTATTTTCATCTTTGTTTTGTGTGAGGATTCTATAATAATTGATTGTTGGATATGATTTATATCAACCCGTTGGCTTATAAAATGTCCCTACAATTTACTAGACAACCCCAATGAAATTTTTCCCCTTTTTCGCTTCATTTTTCAAACTTGATCAAAACAAAAAAATTGCCCATTTTCCCGAGACAACTTCTCACAATGGTTTTAGGAGCCTTAGAGAATTTTAAGAGCCCAAATTAATTTCAACAAAGGTCATAAACGTTTTTTCATGAAAATATTATGCAAGCTTTGGATTAGTCTTAGAAAAGCTTTTTATCTAGGCAATTTTTGGGGAAAATAAGTGTGTGTGCACTATTGAAGATTTAAATTAAAAGAAATCTTTCATTAATCCTAGGTGGTTGTAGGAGATAATAGCCTAGTCATTGGAAATATTATGTATCCAAATACAAAGTGCAATGAGTAAGACAAATTTTTGGGAGTATAACAAGACTAAACTTTTCTAACACTAAACCATGGTAGCCTTTATAGAAAAGGATTTTTATTGAAGGTTTTGATAACCTTGAGTAGACTTAGGATCCTAGAAAATGTAAAATGGAAGTAAATTGAACCCCTTTATGACCAAAGTGATTGTTTGGTTCAAACATTTTTCAAACTCATGCGACAACTCCACACACTTCTGCACCTTCTTAGGAAAAAATGGATGTTTGAGAAATGTAATTTAAGAAGTCATTTTAATACTTTTTAAATATTATCATTTGATTATTTCACGCATTTGCATGAAAAATCATAATTATACTTCTAAATTTGGTTAATTATGGACCCTACGAAAAGAACACTCATTGTTACATTTATGTGTTCTGCAGATGATGTCACCCTATGCATGTTGATACACTTACAGTTATGGAAGAATTGTTTGGATGTTTTTCACCTTGAACATTGCACTTTTCTTTCCCTCTTACAATACTATGCCCTCATGTGATTGGCTCATTCCAACTTAGATAAAAAAAAAGTAGGAAGGAAAAAATAAAGTGATTTCTACAAGTGAGCCCCAATTTTTACCCCATGAAACACTTACAAAAATACCTTGTAGCTTGGCACACATTGGTGGTGAAATTTCACTCAAAATTTTTATCTTGTGTGGGTGCATGTACCTTTTTCCTTGCATTTGTTAAAAGGGTGAATATTAACTTTGCATTTGTAAAGTGCATTCTCGAACAAGGTGTGAATGGAGTTCGAAACTCTACTTTCCCTCCATTGCACAAAAAAACTGAAAACATGAATTGAATCCATTAAAACCAATTTTCAAGCTGGTTATTTCTCCCTCATGATACAAAAACCACCCCTTATGCCCTTGGTTTAACAAAAATTGTTTTGCACATAACTTTTGATCCTTGGTCCAAATATCTCCAAATTTTGACCATATATTCCTCTTGAGGGCATGTTTTATATTGACCATATAGTCTACCCATACATTTTAAATTTAAAAATAACCTCACCCACTTCTCACCTACTTTTTGTAGGGGTGAATCTCATCCATTAGATGGATTCATTTGGAGCCCTTTGATTTAGGGATCCATCTAACCCTAAACTTGGTTATGAAAGACTCTTTTTCAATTCATTTTTATTATTGTTTAATTTCTTATTTTACAGGTTTGGAGGAGGAAGGAGGTGGGAGCCATGGGAGACAAGCTCAAGCTCATGGAGGAATAAAAATGTTCTTTTATTGGGGATTCCATTTATACCCTCATCTAGGGTTTGCAAGTACTTTTATTATTTAAAAGAAAGAATATTCTTTATTTGCATTTTCCATGTTGGCCTATGGCATTTCCCCCTCTTTTAGTGGAATAGGTAGAATATTGTATATATACACATCGGTATCGTAATATGTGTGTGTGTGTGTGTGCGTGCGTGCATGTATATGTGTGTGTGTGTGTGTCTATATACATATATATACATATACATATACATGCATACATACATACATACATAGATACATACATATATATAAAGCCACCAGCTACGGGTAAGGGACTACACACCAAGAAACATGTGGGAGGTACTTTTATTATTTAAAAGAAAAAATATTCTTTATTTGCATTTGCCACATTGGGCTTATGGCATTTTTCCCTCTTGTAGTGAAATAGGTAGAATAGTGTATATATACACATGGGTATCAAAATATATGTTTATGTGTGTGTGTGTGTATACATACATACATACATACATACATACATACATATATAACAATTATAAAGCCACCAAACATGGGTATGGGACTACACATCCCCAACAAACACGTGGAAGGCCGATTGTACCAACAAAAATAGTGACCGGTTTTTAACTTGTATGCAAATTATACTGAGTTGGGGGTTTAATGTTTAGTGGGGGGAGTATATGGGGTGGGGTTCGAGGCCGGTGACTTCCCGCCACCATTCTCCCTTTACTAAATAACAACCCGTGATCTATGCGTGTAAATGTTTTTTTTTTGTTTTTAAATTTTTTGAATAACCTATATATATATATATATTAGTATGATTAATAATGTATGTTAAACTTAATTTTCTACTTAAATTTTTTAGAATTTGATATTAATATTTTAAGATGTAAAAACTAATTTTATTTCCCTTTATTATTACTTTATTTAACATTTGATCCTTGTATAAATTTATAGTAATTTGATAATAAATTTACACAATCAATTGAGACTAAGGTCTAATAGTAACCATGCATTTTCTTTACTCTATTTGATTAAAAGGAAATCAATCCATTTGTTGACAAGATAAATAACCAATAAAATTTTTAAGACTTTTCCATCAACACATATAAAGTTTAAACTTTCTTCAACAATACAAAAAAACAATATAGTTTAACTTGTTATCATATGCCTTTCAAGTAGTGAAATGTAAGTAGCTATTTTCTTTCATCACACAATGCAAGTTTCAATCATTTCAAAACAATAATTTATAACAAGATTTCCCCATATTTTAAAATGAATATCACTCCTCTTGAAGGCAATGAAACTACTAGCTTGAAAGTAAAGTTATTCTCATTTCAATCACATTTCCATCATATCAAGAACTTGTTACACTAAAATTGTTTCTCTTCCCAACAAGCAAAGAAGTAATATTAAATCCTTTACTTTCATTTCCAATGAGAACTAATACTACAATTTTAATAAATAAGGCAACTAAGAATTTCCACTTTAAGAATACAAGTTTACAAGACCTCCATACACAATGGAGACAACATGATAAAATGTTTACAAGGGATTCTTGGTCCTTTCCTCCAAATGCAACAAGAAACATGATTCCTCCTTTGAGCTCCACCTTCTACCAAGATCAACACAACAACCAAAAATGGGGGAGTAGGCAACACTCTCCACCCAACCAATACTCCAATGAGGAAGTGAAGCCTACTTCCTCATTGGCCCTGAGCCCCAATAATGAAACAATATGGAATATTTGAAAACCATTGGAAACAAAAGACAAGGCTTCCAAATTTAATTTCAAACAAAATTCACACAAGAAAAAAAACCCAAAACATTCATTTATATACACATAAACTTGCCAAAACATTTCTTCTAAAACAAGCCAAGTAGAGAAAGGAATATGTGGATACCTTTGTGCCTACTAACGGTTCGGGTTCCCACCTCAAAACCTCAAAAAATCCATCAAAAACCCAAAATATCTTATGCCTCCCTACAAATAAAATATCTCTTATGCATCCCTCTCTCTTATGTCTCCCATAATGAAAAAAATAACAAGATGAGAACAAGGTGGGGAATCCAAACCACTCCCTTCTAAATACCCAAGAGAAACTCTTATGCCTCCCAAAAAATTTCATTCCCTTTTCACTTTATCATACACATCCTAATGAAATTTCACTACTCAACAACATGATGCAAAAAAACATTCATTCAACACATAAACACACAAGAAAGAGAAGAAACCAAGGGTGAAGACAATACCTTTCCATAGCAAGAATCTACTCCACAAGAAAGTTCAAAAATTCTCCAAGCTCAAGAAATTCCAATCAATATTAAACTCCAAAAAGCACTCAAAAATCATGCATTCCAAAATGAGAGAGCCAAAAACCGAGCAAGTAACTGCCAAAACTTCATAAAAATTCTAATTAATAGAAAAGAGGGAGAGGAAGATGATGTGGCTCCATGTAGGATGCCACATCATTTCTTCTCCATCCCACATCACCAAGGTCAAACCCAAAACCCAAAGTATAATAAATTGGTGGTTGGGGAAATTACCACCCTCTTACACACTCAACCCAACCCACACCCCTTAAGGACAAAATTAAATACCCATGTAAGAAAAGTGCAATTAATTTCCCTTTTCCTTCATTAAAACACAAAATAAGACCTAAAATAAGTCTCTCACATCATAGGCAAGTGGAAGGGTGATGTAGACACCTGTAGTTTGATCAAAGCACTATTATTTCTAATATTGCACTTATTATTCTCTTCCTCGCAAATTTACGACACCTCATCAGTTAGATCTATCTAACTCCTCTCATACTGACACTCTTTTTTTCATATTTCCTATTGTACACTAATTAAATAGGTTATAATAACCTCTTCTTGACTAATATTCTCTTCTTTTCCACCTCTATTATCTCCCTAGAGCATCAATCCACTTCATTGGATTGATTAGGCCATTCAAAGACCCTCCTAGAAGCCTAATTTCTCTCTAAATAGGATTAATTACCCTCTAAACATGGTTAGCTAGTCTTAGCCATGATCAACCTCTCGTTAAACCTTGCTAAATCTTACTTTGACTTGCTAATTAACTTGTTGACTCCCTGTTAGTCCAACATGCACCAAAAAATCCTCCCATTTCTCAAATGGAAAACTATAAATAAGCATACTACCCCCCTCTCATTTTTAAGAACACCTCTTCCCTATAACCTAAACTATAGTATTATTGCTAGGATTAGGACCTTTTATTGAGATATTTTCTTTGATTTTGCATTTCTATCACATAACATGGTGTAAATGGGAAGAACCATTGGCCTTGAAGCCATTAATGGTGAGATCCCATTCTCTTGAAGCATAAACTGATTGCTTAAGATCATTTTAGGTTCATTTACTTTAAGAGTTACTGAATAGAGGTTAACTTAATTTGTTTAAGTTACTTGTTTACTTAAAGTTAATGCATGCAAATAGGATTCCTTTCTCATTTCTTATCATATGGTCCATTGAGGGATTTTTACATAAAGCTTTGGGGGTATTGAGTGTTTCTTACCCCATTTCAATTGCTCTTGCAAAACCATTCATTGAACACATTTGGCATGCTCGGTGGGACACTTACGTCCATCCTCCATTAATGGAGGTATTTTGAGTTCTTCAAAGTTCATTTACAAGTTTTTTAGTTAAAACAACTTGTTATTTTCTCATTTCTATTTCTAACACTAGCTAAATCACGCTTATTTGTATATGTTTTGTAAGTTTGAACTAGAAATAGGATACTTTGACTAACAACTAACCTGTTTGCTCTTAATATTTTTCAAATCCGTGAGTTTTACAAGTTTTTCACAAGGTACGCATAGGTGTTGTAAAGGGGCACATCCACGTTGAAACCCTAGCATCCCCGTTAGAACAGGCATGCACCTGTCTAGATGTACTTATCATTAACAAGTTTTCTCTCTGCAGGGACGTGCACACATCTCCATTGGCGGGTCAGCATCTTTGTCTCTCTAGACGTGTCTGTGTAAATAACCCAACTATGTAAAAATTGAAATTGTCTATTTTATGTTTGAGCATGTCTTCATTGAACCCTAAGCATCCACATTGAGTTACTCGTGTCTCTGTCATTTTGGTCGCATCTTTGTTTCGGGTATACTATGGATTTTACTAATATTATTTTACAGTGTACACATTGGGTTAGGTGCATTCCCATTTTTTTGGGCACACTGGTGTTGGTTTGGGTGTGTAGGCATCTATGTTAAAATTGGAAATTTTTCTACAGTCTGTAAAATCTATTTTTCTGATCTTTGCTACAGGTTTCTAGGACTAACAAATTAAATACAGAGTTTTCTTTGGTATTTCAGTTTTCATAGTTAAGTGTTTTTGGTTCTTAGCTTAAACTAGGTTTGTAAAAGTGTGTATGCTCTCTCCTCACGCCTTCAAAAGTGATCTTGGAGATCAGAAACACTTGTACAAACTTGTATCGAATGTTCAAAACACTTGTTCTATAAAGGATAAAGTAAACTTTCATGTGATTTAGTAGGATTTTCACATTGCGTATGCTCTTCCTTCGCGCCTTTTGGTGATCTTAGGAATCAAAAGCAAGGTGTAAAGTTCTCTTTCTTAACATCAATTTGCAAAACTAGAAAATTACTAAAACTTGTTGTCTATAGGACTAACAATTGTAGAAGAAAGGTGTAAAAAAAGACACAAAACTTCTAATACACGTGTTTTATGCAAGTCGCCAAATGGTGTGCTACTTAAAATCACATTAAGTTAAAAAAGATAAAAACACACCACTTTCATCACACTATATTGCAGGTTTCAGAAAAGGGTACGTCCCTATCCACTTAATTGGAGCATAAACCCTTTGGCATAATGCCTTAAGCTACAAAATGGGGGTGGTTCAAGGAACCTTAAAGTAATCCACCACTGAGTAACCTCCTAGATGAAACAGGAAGCACTCCGCTTACCCACTTGACTACTTTTCCTCGTGAGTTAGTGTTACCAGTTGTTTGTATGGAAATCCCACTAAGAGTACACGTGGATGTAATTATTGCCCACTGTGCTTCAAAGGGATAAAGTAAAGCTGATATACTCCCAAGTTTGTCATTGCAACTTTTTGGGTAAATCACACTCACTTAAGACAAATTTGTAACACCTAGGTGAGAGAACTTATTTAAGGAGGCCATTCTGTCTTAGAGCCCACTTTGCTAATCCATTGTTGTGTCAAGCCATCAGGAAGTGACAACTCATTTGGAATATGAACCTTGTTTTTCAAACACGGTGAAGAATCCTTGTAAGTTTGATCTAAGCGTCTTTCATTAAGAATTTAAACTATGTCCCACATTAGCTCAATTTTATTCTCATTTTCGGAGAAGGTGAAATTCTCGCCCAAGAGGCACTTTGTTTGTTTTCATCTTTTGATTTATACCCTTGTATTCTCACTACCCTTTTTCTAGGTACGAAAGGTGCATACCTTGTGCGTTTTTATCAAAGATAGTGCTCACCACGTTTTTGTCCATTTATGCCCATCCATGTTTGTGGCTAGGATTTTAAACGTCTAAAGTGCATAGGTACATTTTTTGTATCTTTGGTAAAGGTCCTTCAATCTTGATTTCAAGATCATCTTCACCTCTTAGTGTTTGATTCATCATTTGTCTCTTCTTGAGTTGATAGTTTTGTTTACATTCTAGACACACAATCTTGGTAGTTACATCGTGTTCTCATTTTTATGAGAAAAATGGTATAAGTCCCTTTATTGCGTGGTTATGCTGCTCACACAATTAAAAAATCCTTGTTATACTTATCACTTGGTTTCGGTTTCAACGTCATCTGAGTCTTTTTGAAAAGTGTCGATAACACCTTATATATATTGTGATAAGGTTGTCATGATACTAACACCTTTCTTTCTCGGTTAATGTATCACGATGACATTGTTACGCTATATCTAGTTATGACTTCCATTTTTTAGAAGATTTGGCTTTCATCGGCATTCAAACTAGTTTTAGTGTACCTTGTCAAGGATCGTGTAAATACCATATCGGACTTAGGTCTTGTTAGAATCATAACTTGACCTACATATTGATATGATATTGTCACTATCTGTTTTAAGGCATATGCTTTGTAACAACAAAATTGAGTGATTATTAAATTTAGGTGTGTATATGAGTGTTCCTTGATAAATGATTACATAACACTACATCTAGGATACACTATGGTATAGTTCAAACATCACCGTGAATGGCTTGTAGAAATGATACACTTAGGGGTCACGCTAGCTTCATACAAACATCGGCTAGTAATGCCTAAAATTGTAAAGATTGCAACCAAATCAAACGAGCATGACTTAGGAGAAAACCGTTTTGAAAGTTTCCCATTTAGCAACAAAAACTTAGCGCCTCTCTTTTCTCAAGTCAAGGATGTGGAGCCTTTAATTTACCATATTGGAGAAGATTCAGACTCTTTCGGAGAACAATAGAGATTATACCTAGGTAGATTTGATGAACTCCTATATTATAACAAAGATCAAGTACTGCAAGAGTCTTAGAATTTGGAGTAAAACTTCCACACGAGCGCGAAGTAGAAAATAAGGTCATCAACCCTCAACTATGAGAATGAAGATTCATCTTAAACATAAATAACCCATTTGATGTGGGATATGCTTCCACTTCCGGGTAGCATCATTCCACCGTCGAAGGGGAACCATCATGAAGACCTCACTACAAAGCTTCCTCCTCCCAAATTTGATGAAGAAGAGGACCCTCTCAGTTGAAGAAAAGATCCTTGAAAAACATATCTTTAAATTAATCTAGAAACTAGAAAACTTACGCTTTTCAAGAAGAAACATATACAAAGACAAAGACAAAAATAAACCTAATGAGTTTCAATTTGATCCACACACAGACCATACATTTAAAGTGACTCAAGTACAAAGACTAATGTCACCCACTAAAGAGAAACTCATTTAGAAAGAGTTACAATCAATGAAAAATACACTTACTACATTACAAGAGGGAAATGTAGGTCAACAACCCTTCCCAAAACACTTTACCATTCCAAAGTTTGATAATTATAAGTACAAAAGTGATCCTCGTGATCATATAAAATACTTTTACGTGGCTTACCAAGAGGTTGCATATAGTGATACCTTCTTAATATGACTTTTCCTCACAACCTACGAGCCATGGGATTGGAATGGTTCTATAGTATACCCAAGGGCTCTATTACAATGTGACCTGCATTAGCAAAAAAAATTATATGACATTACTCCTATAATATGGAAAGTGACATCACAATGAATTATTTATGCAATACAAAACAAAAACCCCATGAGATGTTTGCAATTTACAACGATGACACAGTTGGCAAGTCGTTTCCCTTGTGCGTTACCAGAAAAACAACTAGTGAGCATATTTGTTCCTAACTTAAACCTAGAAATATCCTTTCATTTATAGATGCATTGTGGCTCAAACTTCAAAGAGATCATAGAGAAAGGAAGTCACATGGAGAAGGCCCTCATTACAAAAGGTATGCTTAAACCATTTGTTAAAGAGAAACCAAAGTTCTTTAGTAAAAACAAGCATGTCACTGGTGATGGCATTACAGACTCCAAAATAGTCAAAACCGTATAGACAAGCCCACTTTTAAAGCTCTCACAAGGACCTCATCCAAAGGCACCCACTAAACGCATGTTCATGCCATTAATGGAGTCCTTTTCTACCATACTCAAGTAGTTAGATGCTAGAAAGATGGTGGAATATGTGACCGTGATGAAGACCATACCTAGAGGATGCTCCAAAACCTAGTTGGTTCAAAGACCATGAATATTGTGACTTCCACCATGTTAAAGGACACAAGATAGATAGGTGTTTGAGACTATGTCATTACATACAAGACCTCATCGAGGAGGGCAAGATAGTTGTGGTTTCTCCCCCGAACTGGAAAAGGTCCAAATGAGAAAATGGGTATCTACAAAGAACCTTTTCCTAATCATGCAGATAAAAAGAAAAGGAAACTAGATCACAGGAAAACCTCCAACGACTATAGAACTGTCACTTATGTTTACCCTACAAATGATAGTCCTTTTGATTCTCTCATAGGATGTATTAACTCATCTAATGAACATATCAACAATATCTAGATTTTAGAAAATATTTGCACAGTAGGGACGAGACATGACCGCTTAATCACATTTGATCCCATGCCTATCCCTTAGGAATGTTAGTATAATTTAATACATCAGTTAGAGAAAACAACTGCTATGATATCTATTCTCGATCTCCTCAAAATATTTAACACCCACAAGAACATACTGTATAAAATATTACAAAATTCAGGGGTTTCAATAGATTTAGATCCCATTAACCTCCAAGCCATGATTACACACGTAGACTCTAATAATCATATTACTTTTGATCAGAATGTAATCCCGCGCAACAACCTAGAACATAACTTACCCTTATATCTTGAATGGTGGTTACTGTCACAAAATCAAGAGGGTACTTGTAAACGGTCGATATGGTCTAAAAATTTGCACTTTGAAGCTGGTTAAGGAGCTAGGCCATTCAGAAATAGATGTGGGAGCTAAGACTATCACAATCACAACTTACGAGAATGAAGAGCGAGAATCGGCGGGTACTATAGTAGTTCCCATAAAAGTAGGCCGAACATATCATAACATGACATTTCATGTCCTTGTCTTGGACCTTACATATAACATGCTCTGGTGTGCCCATGGATCCATGCAGTGTAGGCTATTCCATCAAATTTTCATCACTGCATCAAGTTATGTCATGAAGGTCACGTGGTTACCATTCTAGGCGATCCAGAACAATTCACACATTGTATGGAATTACACAGTTTTTCCCATGTGGCTTATAAGTGTCCTTCAAGAGATGTTGTTGTTCCCTTATGAATAGAAGCTATGAAGAAACAGATAGATTCGTAGTACCTCGTGCCTTATAATAAATATTTTCCTTCATTGGAAAACCCATTCTCTTCATGGGAAGAAACTTCAGAAAAATATGGCCCAGGTGAGCCATTCACTGTTAAAAAGGATTTGTTAATATCATATTTATTAGTATCTCCTAGAACAAGGGGTCAACCTTATTTTTAATTCAATAGCACCTGCGAGCAGTGTCCTAAACCATTTGAAATTTTTTTCCATAGTGGTTTCCTATCTAAGGAGAAAATGTTAGAAGATCCTACAAGCAAAGTTCCAGAAGGTACCATGGCTTCATGCCATCAAGCACCCCAGTATATCAAAGGTCACCACACAATGTTTGTCATGGGCTATAGTAGGTTTGGATGTGACATAATGCCCAAGGCCAGCTAGAGCCTATTCACATCCCTCATTTTAAGACAGATAAACATGGCTCGGGGATAGGGCCTCATCACACTTTACACTCGAGAATGATGCCACCTCTTCTGATCGTAAGGATGTTTCATCCGATTCGATAGTGACGTAGATTCCCAATGTAGCCTCTATGAGAATTTTTCTTCCACTAACCTCTTCCCGATTCATCGATTCTTACTTTATCTAAATCCCTCCCCTTAAACAATTATCAAGTAGCCCTTGTATATCCAAAACTTATTAATTGGGATCAACAACTTCACGTGCCCCTAGAATTCTTTGAAAATGACAAGGCATTTACAAAATTCATGGGACTCAGGGATTCTATTCTAGCTAGGGACCACAAGAAAGGATTTACAATTCAACTAGACACCTGTGCATACGTCGGGGAAGAAGTAGAGATGTGTGGACATTTGAATAAGAATATGGTAAGTAAGAGTACAACCACTTTCGATAAACCTAGAAAAAGGATAGACAAAAATCTCATAGTGACAAACTCTTTGAAAAAATCATAGATAAACAGAACAAAAATCTAAAGATGAAGTAGTTTATCCATTTAAAGATGATAATGAACTACCACAGGAGGTCGATCTTACTCTTCCCCCTAATCCTACATGGATGGAAGATGCTTCTAAGATGCTTGTTGAGGAAACAATCAATGTCAACATTGGCTCAGAAGAGCAACCTAGAATGATAAAGTTGGGGGCTTCACTCTCAGCTCAGGAACAAAAGATATTTGTAGAGCTCTTAAGAGAATATGCAGACATATTCACATGGACATAGGCAGATATGCTTGGTTTGTACCTAGAGCTAGTTGTGCACAACCTCGTTGTGTAACCAGATGCCAAACCCATCAAGAAAAAGTTGAGAAAAATGCATCCTAAGGTGGTGCTCCTTGTCAAAGAAGAATTGGAAAAATTTTTAGCTGCTGATTTTATTAAACCCATTGACTATTCAGAATGGATCTTTAACACAGTCCCGGTATAGAAATATCTTGTTAGCATAAGAATCTACACTGATTTCCATGACATTAATAAAGCACGTCGTAAGGATGACTTTCCCCTACCTAACATTGACATGATAGTTGATTCCATTGCTGGTTATGAAATGTTATCCTTAATGGATGGCTTTTCAAGGTATAACTAGATATAGATTGCAGAAGAAGATCAATATAAAACAACCTTCATCACCCCTTAGGGGACATTTTTCTACAAATTCATGCCTTTCACTTTCAAGAATTTTGGGGCTACTTATCGATGGCCATGATATTATCTTCCATGATATGATGAACGACATCATGGAAGATTATGTAGATGACATCCTAGTGAAATCCAAGAGTAGGGGCGAACACCCTAAAGTACTAGGTGTATTTTCAAGCATCTGTGGACTATAAGGTTCGCTTAAACCCTAAGAAATGTGTCTTTGGTGTTTTATCAAGAAATCTCGTAGGGTTAAATATTTCACAAACAGGATTGAAGTGGATCTTGTGAAGGTTACATCTATCACGAGATGCCACCACCTACAACTCTTAAACAACTAAGGAGTCTACAAGGAAAATTCGTGCAATCCGTCTCTTTATTTCACAACTTGTGGATAAGTTCCACCCCTTTACCCATTTGTTAAAGAAGGATTTTGCATTCAATTGGGAACTGATCATTAGAAGGCCTTCATGCTACTAAAATAGTACTTGGTTAGCCCACCACGTACACATGCAACCTACCCTGTGTGACCTCACCTCTTGTATACATTTCCGCTACCTAGTTTGCTATTGGCACACTCGCTTTGCAATATGATCCGAACCATAAAGAGAGAGCAGCTTTACTATCTCGCCGCACCTTGATTGTGTATGAGTTGAATTACCCCTAGAATGAAAAGGCTTGCTTGGAAGTTTTCTATACCTTCCAAAAGCTTTGCCATTATCTCCTAAATAATAAAACCAAAATCATATCAAAAGTTTACCCTCTCAAATACCTTTTATCCAAACCAGCCCTCACGATCGAATGGATAATAGGATCATTCTCTTGAGTAAGTTTGATATTTAGTTTGTAAATCGGAAGTCCTTAAAAGGACAAGTATTGATGATCAATTGGCGTATGTGCCTCTACTGGGTACGGAACCTTTGTGTCTGGATCTACTAGACACATCTATGATGTACATTGAAGAATTAGTAGAGTGGCAGTCCATTTTGATATATCGTTCACCTTCCATGGATCACGAGGAGTGGTTATTATCACTCCCATAGGTGATGTCATTCAAGAGCATTCTGGTTGGGATTTACGTGCACTAATAATATAGCAAAGTACGAGGCATTGATCATTGGCCTCGTGCTAGCTATTACTTAGAACATCCGATAACTACGAGTCATTGGAGACTCTTAACTTATCATTAAACAAGTTAATGATGAGTACAAAATAAAATATATGAAGCTCATTCCATATAAAAGGTGGTCGAAACCCTAAAGGATTACTTTACACGAGATCATATTTGAACAAAAACCAAGGTCATACAATAGATCTGCAGACGCTATGGCTACTATTGGGTCTCTCATTATGCATTCCCCCGAGGAAAGTAAGATGCCTTTCTTCATCAAGCATTTACAAGTGCCAAAGATATGATATGTTAGAGTCATGTTTGGCATGTGAAGTTGTTGGTCCGTTATCCCCACGTATGAAACTTTTCCACCAAACATTACTCATTCTAAAAGAAATCCCTTATCTGCCGCATATCCCGTTATACACTCCTAGGAGGCACCATTTATCATTGTGGCTATGACGGGATTCTACTTCACCGTTTAGATGTTGCTAATTCTATTCACACGATTAAGTAATTACATGGTGGAATTTGTGGAGTGCACACTAATGCAATGGTATTAGCTAAGAAGCTATTTAGAGTAGGCTATTATTGGATTACAATGGAATCAGATTGCTGTAACTTTATAAAGAAGTGTGAACTATTTAAAAATATGGAAACTTAATACATGCACCAAGACAGCCTCGCAACCTATTGCAACACCTTGGCCATTCTCTAAATGGGGCCTGGATCTCATATGGAAGCTCCATCCTTGTTCATCATATTGTCATACTCACATCATCACTACCACTAAATATTTTACCAAAAGGGTAGAGGCTGTTGTACCTACCAAAAATTGTAGGGTACTCCACCACCTGAAAGAGGTTACACATACCCTAATGATGATACGAGATCTCCTCACAAGGTGTTCGGGATCTAGAAAAGCTTGCAAAGTATAGGTTTATATCCCGTATGTCCCATACGGCCTACGTATGCTTTGGTCTGCCTCTCGCCCCCTTTTTCCTTTAATTTTTGTCTTAAGTGATGAGACCGCCGCCTTACCTATGTGGTTGTCTTGTGACCGCCACCCGTGATAGGGCGGTAGTCCTGTAATTGCCACCCCGCATGGGGCGGCAGTCCCCGTGCACATTTTCTAGAATGTTCTCGACGATCTCACAAACATAAAAATCAAATTTCTATCTCGCATTCTTCACTACTTTGCTTTACATTTATGTTTTGGCTGCCCCGTGAATAGTGTTTTCTCTTTGTGTAATGGTGAAAGAGTTCCATTCCAAGTTACCTTCTAGTGAATTCATTTGCTATAAATAGCCGATTGTTTTGAAATAAGAGGCCCCTTTGCTTCTTTGTTTAATCATTCAATATTTTGAGTTCCTTTCTTAGAATTCCAATAGTTTCATGTTTTACATCCATTGTTAGTCTTCCTTTACTGTTTAGAGGTCATTTGATCTTCTTGTTTCAATCTTGCTTTATTGTTATTCCATGCAAACCAGTTTAGAATAAGGTAGTTTCATTCTTAGATTCGAATCCATTTAGAGTTACAGGTTTTGTCTGGCAAAAAGATAGTTTCTAGAATTCTCAGCATATTTTTGTTGTATTCCCACGATAAATCCCACTAGGAATTACATAGTCAAGATATGTTCACTTGCTCTATCCCTCTCTTACCGACATTCTATTCAGTCTATATCCAAAGTTGCCATTGTTGAACTACCTTCTTCTACTTTGTACTATCATATACACACTTTTCTCGGATTCACGAGAACACGAAGGAACGAGATGATCACACCGAGGGGACAAAGTCACACACAACTAGATTTACCACATGTACTCAAACTCCATGTTTGAGCTATCAAATTTCTAGTTATAATGTATCAAATAGAGTTGTAAATTATTTCATTTTGGTTAAATTTTGTTTTCAATATTACCAGGGAAGTCATGTGGGGAATGATCGTTTCTAAGAAGCTATGATTCATTTCTCACTTCGAGGTAGGATTGAGAGTTTTTTTCAATTAAACTAGTTGGTTATTTAGATATTTAGGACAAATTCTCACTGCATAGGCAAATAGCTACACTAAGCTACTTTTTTGTTTTAATTTTGTTACTATATTAATTGTCCATTTTCTAAAAATATTAGAATAAATTTGCTCTTTTAATTTTGTTAAAATACTTCATCAAAAATATAAAAATATAAAAATACATGCATAGTGTAGATACATCTTTCATAATTAGTTTATTAGTTTTAGTTAAAATTGAATCATTTTTGCATGACAATCACCAGGACCTAGAGAGCCCAGAGAATACATATTTGAACCGATAGTGCCTCAACCAAATCTACCCACAACACTAGTTGATATATATCAAGACCTTAGGATCCAGATTTTTCGAGAAACAATAAACCTTCGAGCAATTAGTGAACAATTGAGAGAGTTAAATATTGAAGATGACAAGGTATACATAGTTTGGTCAAATCATCCTAACTATAGACTCGCCTTGATAGGGTATCTGTAAGACTGTACATAGGACTCGAAAGAGAACAAATATTCGATTCACGATCCTCTAGTTCCACAACGCAACGCATGGGTCCTCCTCATCGACATAGACACTAGCTTATGCATTCAAGTTGCCGCGTAGCACCGTAAGGTATTATTGGAAAATTACACAACTCCTAATTCTAAACATATAGGCTAAAAATGTGTATGATTATTGGATAGTGGCAAGGAGAGATTAACTCTTCATATGACCGTAGGAGGTCTCGCACAACCATGAACTTACAGCTTTGAACCATAGGTACCACTACCCAACGTGCCTATTAATCAATCGGACATTGATGATGGTTTATGAACACTAGTATTTAGGTCCTCACCACTCCCACTAGACATCATTACACAATTATCCTTATTAAATGTAGTAGCCAATCAACCTAAGGATTTCTAGACTAGACTAGAGAATCGTCCATAAAACCCCGGAGAATCCACTACACCTCCCATCACCATTTTCATGACCTTGTCTGGAAATATACACGAAGCACCTACAGGTCACTTCCCACATATCCAACAGCCCAATAAACAGATCTCGACAGAGCTTGACATTAATTGGATCCTCCGAGCAGTTCTTATATCCAAATGATCCATTACACCAATTTAGGTTAGAAGGGCCTTTTTCGCCTTAGATTCATAGATTCCATTCTTGTGTATTGAGAATATAAGATTACCCAACTAGTTTTTCGTATCCATATATATTCCAAATTCACCGCCGTCTCGACACGCCCGTCGGAGGTCGTGCACAAGGAAGAGTTACTTGTATATTCCCACGCTCGTATGCTAGTTTTCCATCTTACAAAATTGGCGAACCCGACATGAAACAAACAATTATTCCCCTTTTATTTTCATTTCTTTCATCCACCTTCGCTCTGTCCCATTATTCTCAGGGGGTATTCATATACCCCGAATATGTCTAGATACAACACATATGGTAGACCTCTCTTAGGTTTTGAAGAAAATTACAGTCCAAAGAAATAGACAACTGTTACCCTCACTTTCTGTATGGGATGATAACTATTCAAGTAATTACTTGTCATCTCAAACTCCCCTTTAAAGAACTAGTTCTATTTCTTCATTCCAAATTGAGGAGTTGGATCAACTTGCACAAACACAACAACTAGAGCCCTCAGCTTTAACAATATGACGTTTACTTGAGAACCCACTTCATCTCCTCAGGTCTTGTTCAGACCATAGACCAGTAGACAGTCAGATCCACTCCCATTTTTGGATGAGGAGTACTTAGCATGCTACACTAGAAGTGAACAATGCTTCCAAAACATGTACCCACCTATAGGGAGTTTGCAAATACAATCCAATACCCTACTCCAAGAAAACATCCCCATTCCTCCACCTGTGGGAAATGCTCTTGGTGAAACTTGGCAGGGTAATGATCAATTCATAGCAGGGTATCATACCCCTTTACAACCTCAAGGTATACAACAAACGCCATTAAGGCAAAACACTGTGTCTTCACCAATAGAGGTCATTTCAGCCTTAGTTGAGAAGGTTAGAGGATTGGAACTTGCTCAAGCAAATCAAAATTCATATTTTGGGCAAGCAGGAATCCCCAACCCTCCACATCACCCCAGTCAAGTTGACCTCCTTACAGGAATAAGCACATTAGGCATGCCTCCTCAACATCCATATAATTACCCACAACAAACACCAACTAAGACCACGTTTTCAAACGTTTCTCCGTTGAAAATATGATACCTCCCACTGGCACCAAACAACCCATACCAATAATGCTCCTTCCTACTTAATCATTTATTCAAAATCACCACAAGGAGACATTTCCTCTTCTCGTGGGATGTTCATTCAACCACAGGGATTCCCTTATGTCCCCGTAAATGCATACACTATGCCATATCAAAAACCATGCCACCCCCACCCCCTCAACAAGCACCATCGATGGTTGAGGCCTATGAGGTAGGTAGGAATTATTCGTAATATTTAAAAGAGCCCCTAGACTTCACCATACTAAGTGTTATGCTTCTAAGACCTCTTCCCGATTTACCCAAATACAAATAGGAAGGAGATTCAAATGCACACATTAAGGCCTATGCCACGACCATACGGGAATTACTCCCTTGGGATGGGGTTGTTGCTAAGGTATTCCCTAAAACCTTAGAGGGTATTGCCCTTGATTGGTATTACAGAATACCTGAAGCCTCGATACACTCATTTAAAAAAATCGTGTCAGAGTTCATCAAAGCTTTTGATATGAACAAATTGTTAAGAACAAGAATCAGGGAATTCTTGCATATTAAATAAGAACATAATGAATCCGCTGCTCATTTTATTCAAAGATGGCATATGGATCTCTACTCATCGCAAGTGCTCCAAACATGGATCGATGGAACTGCAGTGATTTATTTCTTCATTCTCTAATAGAGAGATAAAGGAATAATTCCAAAAGTTCCCACTAAGAACTTACGATGAAGTACTCGAGAGTGCTCTCCGAATTGACCAATCAATGATAGATAGTGGTCGTAATACCTATGGAACAAACGGGAAATTATTCACTCCCAATCAAAACACCATGACCTATCCTAATACCAGGAATGTTAATCAAGGACCTAAGATCCTTAAAGCAAGAACCGTGGAGTTACAACAGATGGAGTAATCGATTTAAACTAAGAGAGAAAATGTTGTGAACATTTTTCCACCCGTTAATAATCAGCGAAATAACAATTTTACTCCAACAATCAACATGGTGGATTTTAATTATCCACCACGACCACAACAACAACAATGACAAATCCAAACACAAGGTCCAAATCGAAACCCCACTTGATATCAGAGTCAAAACCAAAGGCAACAACCTCAAAATTTTAACTCTAACAACCAACAACCTTATCAAAAGTTTGGGCCACAACAGTTTCAAATCAACAAATTTCAAAGTTATAATCCTAATTTGTATTTTGGTTTCCACAAAACTCAAGGCCATGATACTAGGACTTGCCGTGACTATAATAAATTCATGTGGCATTTGCCAGAAGATCAAAAACAACTCTTTATAGATATGTTCTTAGCAAATTCTATAGTACCACTCCAAACACTTACACAGGGGCAGTTTCCCCTCAAAATGCACCCCTCAAGATCTTTAATGATCTACTCCGAAACCATTCTAACAATAATAGGTTAGATCCAAGTGGAACAAACAAGGGTGTTATAACAGGAAACAATGATCATGAAGCTTCAACTTCATTAAATCCACTAGTCGCACCCCAATTAGGAACTTGACCGCAAACCAAGATAGTTGGTCTGGTAGAGTTAGACACCAAGCTACCCATAGAAACCATAACAAGAACATGGGATTATTCTTCTCAACCAACTCCAAGTTATCCATTGGAACTAGACAACATTCAACAAATGTTGGTAAAACCCATAGGTGCCTATGATTTAATTAATGATTTAACGAAAACCTTCTCTCACATCTCCTTCTTGGACTTGTTAAAGAACTCTCCCACCCATAGGGCTGCTCTCTTAGAAGCATTAGGCCTTGGTCATTTAATTAATATTACCCCTCCTCTAGAAATGCAAGTAAACCATGTAGACTTTGATGTCTACCCTCTAGAAGCGATCACATAGGGATACTGAGTTTATATTTGATATAATCAAAATGCCAACAAACACGAAATTTGTGCAAAAAGGCGACCTAAATTTACATTTATAAGTATGGGTTTACAATAATTATGTTAAATACACAATAATTGATGATGGGTCAGCAGCTAACATAGTCCCCTTTGCTTTTCTTAAAAGTTAGGATACGGAGAGAAAAACTATTCCACAACATGAAATATGCTAAGAGGTTATGATAGCCTCAATGCCACCTCCATTGGAACCATAGTTTTACAAGTCACTTTAGGACCCAAGACAATCCTCACCTAATTTTATATTATAGATCAAGAAACCAAATATAATGTGATCCTCAATCGGTAATGGATACACCGCATGAAGGTAATCCCTTCCACGTTATTCCAAGAAATAAGATTTTTACACTTAGGGAAAATATTTATGACACAAGGTGACCCAAAACCCTTTGATATACACCTAGCCGATTTGAAGAAAATACCAAGTGTTCATTCCAAGTTTTAACTCCCAAAAATCCACTCGATGAACTGATTAATTCAAAACCAAAAGAGAAGTTGATACCCACCACAGTTTGGAAATTACAATTCTAGTCGAGGCATCCTGGAACTCAAAAATAAGGCCAACATCATAGAAATAGTGTCATTAGGGAATACCACAATAATATTCGAGTTGCTTAGAGAAAGATTTACCTATTCTCCTACTATTTGATTCTATGGGTATGGGATAGACCCTGGGAATTGCTTCTCTTCCATTAGATGAATTTTATATGGTAGAAGTAACCAAAGCGGAAGAAAAAGATATGACAAATATCCCAATATCCAGCTTTCCAAGAAAATATTGGACTCTCCACTTTGGAGCTAGATGTCACTTTAGAGCTGGGGTAGGAGTGATCTTTACTTCACCCGAGGGAAAGATCGTACCTTTCACCTTTAATGAGGTATATGAAACTAGGGTTGAACATTTACAACTCTACAAAACAACAAGATTATATCTAAGCAAGGGATTAAACTTCATATCAATTGAATCAATCCCACAAGAGTAGAACCTTCTCAAAGATTCAATAAAGCAACCTCGGCTTCTTGTTTCACTCCAAACATTGAGTTAGAAGATACAAATTTCACAGATTACTTCAGATCTTGAACCATTAATACGTAAAATAGCAACAAACCCACTCCTCACTCATGGAGAATATGAGAATGATTTTCCTATCCGGATCACTTTGACGGTGATAGAGTCACTCTCAAATATCTAAACGCCTATGCAAAGCTACACGTTTCTCACCACATAGTGGATCTTTCCCTATAACCACATTCCTCTTCCTATTTTGAAAATCTCATGGTAGAGTCCCCTCCACAAAATGATCTTGATATATACGATGTAGAAGATGGAGAAATCTTGGAACTACCTCCATCCCCACCTAATTTGAAGAAGGTAACACTTCTTTAATAGAAGAAACCATTAACATAAACATCGGAATGGAGGAAGAACCACAAATTTTGAATTTAGGATCCTTGTTAACTCTAGAGGAGATAGAAATACACACCCAAATCCTCAAAGAACATCAAAAGGATTTCACATTTAACTATAAAGAAATAACGGGAATTACACCACACATCACTGTACATAACCTTGTCACTAAACTAGATGCAAAACCAATTAAACAAAATTCAAGACCAATGAAGCCAAAAGTGGCTCTCATGGTAAAAGAGGAAGTAATAAAACTTCTCCAAGTGGGATTCATCAAACCCATTGACTATTCACAATGGGTATCTAATATCATCCCTATTCTAAAAAAGAATGGGAAGATACGCATTTGCATAGACTTTCAGGATATTAACAAAGCTTGTCCCAAATATGATTTCCCGTTACCATCCATTGACGTTATTGTTGATGCAACAAATAGATTTTAACTATTTTCACTCATGGATGGGTTCTCATGGTATAATCGGATTAAAATATCTAAACAGGATCAAGCCAAAACTATGTTTATAACTCTCTGGGAACTTATTGTTACCGTCATGCCATTCGGTCTTAAGAATGCTTTGGAGCTACATATCACCTGGAAATGACATACATATTCCACGATCTTATCCATAAAATTTTGGAATCCTATGTGGATGACTTATTGGCCTAGGCTACAAAGCACCGTGATCATCCGTAAGTACTCCGTATCATCCTCTCATGATTAATTGAATATGGCATCACATTAAACCCAAAGAAGTGTCTGCTTGGTGTGATGGAAGGCAAACTTCTAGGCTACATTATATCTTCACGAGGGATTGATGTTGATCCACCCAAAATTTAGGTTGTTCTTGAAATGATTTCACCATCGAACGAGTCTAGAATTAGGTCATTTCTTGGGAAACTCAAGGCAATCCAAGGTTCATCCCGATTTAAGTTTTTCCATTCATCCAATCAACAATCTATTAAAAAAAATTATAGCATTAATTGGACTGAAGAATGCAACGAGGTCTTCGAAGTAGTTAAACACTTCTTGTTGTCTCCACCCATCCTAATGCCTTCCAGACCAGACCACCCTTTGATCCTATACTCACAGTGCCACCGATGTCTCACTAGCCTCGCATGCTTGCTCAAGGAGACAATGATAAATGAGAATGTGCAAATTATTTCATTAGCCGAACATTTCTCGATTATGAAACACATTATGCACGAGATAGAGAGAGAATGCCTTACCATAGTCTTTGCAACAAAATGTTTAAGACATTGCATGTTAAACCAAGAAATAAGGGTCATTGTAAAGACAAATCATTTACGAACATTCCTCATGCAAGGGTCTTTATCTAAAAAGGTTGGGCATTTCATAACCTTCATGGGTGAATTTGAGTTAACATTTTTAAACCAAAATCATTAAGGACAAATCATTGTGGACTAGTTAGCTGACAATCCATTAGATGGAGGTGATCTGGTAAATCTAGACTTTCCTGATGAGTGTATATACTTTGTCGAAACTAGGCCCCCCATCTCTACATGTCCCTAGTACACTGATATCATCAATTTTATCATGGACCACACATACCCGGAAAGTGCCACATCACAACAAAGAAGGTGGTTATGCATTATCACTACTAAATATGTTGTTTTAGAACAAGTACTCTATCATAAAGCCTTCAAGACATGCTTCTAAGATGCGTCAACATAGAAGAATCCAAGAAGATTCTTTATGAATCCCACAGTGGGATATGTGGAGGCCACTTCAATGGTCATGCCATTGTTCGCAAAATACATTGACGAGCTATTTTGGCCCACTCTCGAACATGATGCAAGAGAGTTTGAACGTAAGTGCCAAAGATCTTAAGAATTCTCTCACGAGATTCACATGCCAAAGACAATCCTCGCAAACCAATAAAGAACCTCATGACCCTTCTCCACGTGGGGTCTAGATTTGATAGCAAAATTCTCTCCCTCATCAATTGATGGCCATAATTTTATAATTACAGCCATAGAATATTTTACCAAGTGGGTAGAGGCCATGCCTCTCACTCTGCACTGTGTTCGGTAATTGCCAAGTTCATTCTGAACCAAATCATTTGCAGGTATGGTGTCCCACAAGTCATTATCTTAGATAATGGCACATCCTTTAAAAATGATGAGGTCCATGAGTTATGTAGCAAATTCAAAATAAACCATCACATGACCTCTCTTTACTACCCTCAAGCCAATGGACAAGCCAAAGTAACAAACAAAACATTAAAGGCTATTCTCCTCAAAACAGTTAAGGAGAACAAGTGAGATTGGCATCTAAAACTATATCCGGCCTTGTGGGCCCATCGAACCTCAATAAGAACACCAACAAGAGTAACCCCTTTCTCATTGGTATTTGGGGTAGAAGCAGTTCTCCCACTTGAGGTTGAAATACCCAGTCTCTGCATCTCATTACAAGGGTTTTGGACGAAGAAGCTTACAGGGAGGCATGCCTCTCTCAACTAGAAATCCTTGATGAGGACAAGCTAAACACTAAACAATGGCATAGAGCCTATGCTGATCGGATGTTCCGGAAGTATAACAAAAAATTCTATGAGTGAGAAATATATGAGGGAGATTTAGTTCTAAGATTAGACAACCGGATTGATAAGAAAATCGGCGAAGGAAGGAAGTTCTCGCCCAAGTGGTCAGGGCCCATACCAAGTCATGAAAGGCTATAGAAATGTTGCATATCTGTTATGCACACTAGAAGGTGAGAAATTCAATGAAATTGTCAATTCCTTGCATCTTAAATGGTTTTATGCATAAGACATAAGAATCACCACTTGTACATTATAACTACCTCCATTGCATTAGTCATCTTGTTGTTTCATTTTGTCCACTCATTTCATAAAAGTTGTAGTCAAGAACTTACTCTTAAGCAATCCATTACAAATTTCTAAAAATATTGGAAAAAGCATTCAAATCACATCTCTTCAAACATCATCAAGTAATTTAAAATCTTATCATCAAGTTTTACAGACAAGTATTGACGAAAACCATGCCAAGGCCTCGCATACTTGGTTTTTCTTTCTTTCTACTAGGTAAAGTTGTCCTTACCTATGGTCTATTCTAGAAGCTTCTTGGTGTCACATCTATCCCTCTTATGTCTCTTTGAAAGAAAGGATATCCCAAAGTCACGATCAAAAGTGTTAAAATCAAATAGAATAAAAATGCCAAGCAAACAGAATATTTTATTTTACACACTTCGCTTGCCCCACCAACCTTCGGTGATAAGCCCACATCTCTTACTAGGTGGTGCAAGGTTGGGAAAGGAAATAAGTGCCCTTACTCACCTATATCTTTCCTTTGGTGACAAATCCATGCTTCTTACTAGTGGCATGAGGCGGTGTGGGGGGCCCATGCACACAAATTAACAAATCTTGGTATTCTAGAAATACAAATCAAATTATATTAAGTGAAAAAAAAAGTCCAAATTCCAAAAAGATCAAATCCTCAAAACTAGATTTTGTCAACCAACCGTGTTTGCATTTATAGATCTAAGTCTAGATAAACTAGAAAGTAAGTGGCCTTCTAAAGATTGGTGGTAGCTCCGAGTAGGTAAGTGTGCAGGTCTAATTTTGGTTTCGGTCACTGGTTTGTCTATCTCTCATCATTCCATACAATCAAACTCATATAATTTGTGCCCTTTCCAACTCTTGGTGTTGAGCCCTCGCATCTTAATAGTTGCGTGGAGTTGGGAATGGGGAAATTTCATCTCTTTATCACTATACATTCATCATGTTTTGCCAACATAATAAAAATCACGATATTGCCCAAAGAGGCAAAAAGTTTCAATACTACAACATGTTCATCATCACATATCAACATTGCAAAAGAAAATAAAGTAAAAACATTCTATTTAGTATTTGCTATCATTTATCATCCATTGCATACATTCTGAAAAGCATGAACACAAATAATCTAAAAGCATCTAGTATACACATGGGAAACGAGTTACAAAATTCTAGACACCGATATTATAGATATATATATATATATATATATATATATATATATATATATATATATATATATATATATATATATATATATATATATATATATGGTGTTTCATGTACAATGCCATCATGCACTAAGGCATGGTCAAAACACCAAATGAGCTAAGAAAATACAAAAAAATCATACAAATGTCCACCAAAAGTCACTACAAAAGAAAAGACACTTGTGATCTCTCAATCTCTGCGAGACCCCTCAAAAGGTGTATGGCTACACCTAGGACTCGTGGCTTTGTGCAACGCTCTAAATGGATGGAGGGCTTATGATCACAGCTAGAAGCTCTAGTTTCACTATGAGAGCGACTCCTCCTCATCAAAAGCTCGGCCAGTCCTATATCCACCACCAAATTTCGGTGGGAGGGAGGTAATGATATTTTCCACCATCTAGGCAAGGGAAAAGACATCTATATGTTGACCAACTCTTTGAAGGCTCTCCAATATCCTCAGTAAGCTTAGCCCAAGTACCATTAGAAGGGAGCAATAGAGTGTCGGTGCACACCTAGCAAATCAAGTCTCACCATCCCTTAGAAGTCGCTGCAAATAAAAAGGAGAAACACACAAGTTAGAAAGTTGTCCAAAATAATACCGAGGACAAACAAAACAAAAAAAGAAAAGGGGGAAATAACAACTAAACAATTCTAACTAAAACAAAGTCGAGAAAAGAGTGGTAACTCACTTGGATCTCCAGGCCTCCAAGTGGGATCTCTAGGGTCCAGTACTTTACTGCGCGACGCTACCACCGACGCGTCCCTCTCCCACATCCGGAGCAATATGACGGCCTAACATGGACTTTCCATCTTCCCTTAAATCCCGAGAAGGCAACTCCTCTCGAAATCATAGTCACCTTTTCTATGCTCCACTCGCCTCTCGGCCCGCAAGATATCCTAAGTGTCATACCACCGAATCACTCTCATCCTCTTCATCTATCCCACCAGCTCCGATATCCACATCCTCTATCTCCTCCTTTGTCTCCCCCAAGTGAACTCCTCAAACTAGGAGTCCACATCAATAGGCTCATCTCCGCTATGAGCAGGATCGGTGCCAATCTGAAGTAAGGGTGCTCGAGAAGCACCGACTACCCCTCGAGCACGAACCACCCTCCTAGCTGCGATAGGGACACCAAGAGTGATAGTAGTCCAACCCCAGCCTTTAGGACCTCCCCAACCTCACAAATAGATCTATACACCGACCCCACTAGAGGAAACATGTCAATATATGGGAGGTGAACCACTGTTGTACTCTATCAAAGGGGTGGATCTCTAACTTCCCCGTCCCCATCTACCAAATTGACCGGTAGTGTGTGAAAGCGATCAATGTGAGTGTATCCTCCCCCATAAACCTACCATGGCACTGATAAGGAGTAGCCTTAATTTCTGCAGTAGTCAAAGAATCCACCTACCGGTGAGGTGCTCTAAGAACAGTCATCCCTTTCCACCTCACCACCTTGATGGCCCCGGATCCTCTGCCCGTACACTTCTCCCATACAAAATGATGTGCTCATATACCCAAATAATGACTAGAGTAGGGTTACTCAATGACTATCCCCATAGTCCCACCACCATGTACAAATCGTGGTAGGTTGTCTCGAGAATGTCTACTCCTGAAGCATAAACACGGCCATGGCCCTCAATCTGTGTAATGATGGGAGCCCAACAATATAAGAGAGTGTCCCCTCCCTTGTCCCCAATCAATCTCGAAGAAAGGATTCCCATGATAGCTTTGTGGAGCACAGAATATCTAACTCAAAAATGGAGCAGACCTTACCCCCTTCTTTGACCCCATGGAAACAAAAGCATCTCCTATATAAGTGGCCCATTGAACCTACGAGATCTTGACATTGCTATCTTGAGCTCGACAACCACCTCCCAAGGATCGGAACCCCCAATATATGGTAGACATCCTCCAGGGTGATGGACCACTCACCCCTCACACTTGGTAATCAAAAAGTGTAATGATCTGTGTCCCAATATGAAAATAAGTCACATAATGTGGTCGCGTAGATGTGACATGAGGGACCTGTGTAATCCTCCAAATGCCAGCCCTCCATATAATGTCTCTCTCCACCTGAGATAGTGCATCTAACACTATAGGGAGCTAATCACACTTCCTCTCTCTACTCCATATAATATACTCCTCCTTCTGTATCCACCCAAAAACATAGAAAAAGAGTAAGTTAGTAACAAAATCCAACTAGAAAAATTATCAAGAACATGTAAAAATGCAAAAATGCAAAAACAATTAAATAAAACATCTTTTTTTTTTTTCATTCTCGTTATGAATCGCCCCCGTGCAGTGGTGGTTCCGTGAATCGCCACCTTCTAGGGCAGCAATCCCATGACTACCGCTCTGTGCGGGGTGGTGGTCCTATCTCGAATTGGTAAACGGTTCGAAGCCTTAACAACACATTAAAAATGCAAGAAACCACCATTATTAACAAAATAAAGACCTACCCTATGGGCACCCCCCTAGAGACTCATTTGAAACTAGCATTTTTGAAAATGATCCCCCCATGACAAAGATTTCAACATTTGTATGTTTTAGATTTAAAAACGATAAATTGAGAAGAACTAACCTGATACTTCATAGGCTGATGTTCCGCTCTCAGAGGCATGATCACATTCTTGTAATAGACGTTTTGACTCTACTCTCGTTGAAAATAGTCACCGTGGGTCCCAGAGCTCGAAAACCACCAAATCAACACGCGCAAATGAATAGTAAAATGAGTTAATTATATATATATAGCTTTCTAAAATTGATTGTGAATGTCTTTCACAGGGGTTGGAGAGTCAGCGTGAGGTAAGTTCTAAACCCTACGCAGATGATAAGTCCTCATTTCATATCAATTTAGTTTTATTTCTCAATTTATTTTATCTATCTGCACTTGAGTCCCCTTTTTCATTTTGCAAATAGTGAGGTTCCAAATTTCTAATACATGGGCATGTCGTGATAAATCCTAACTCCCCATTTCGGGATCATCATACTTGGATCCCCCATTTTACACCTCTTCATGGCTAAGAAGCTTCACATAGGGGAAATATGTACGTACCCAAAATTTTAGGGTAGTACACCACCGGAAAGAGGTTACACATACCCTAATGATGATATAGGTCTCCTCGTAAGGTGTTCAGGATCCAAAAAAGCTCACCAAGTATACGTTTGTATCCCGTATGCCTCATCCAGCCTTCACATGCTTTGGTCTACCCTCAGCCCCCTTTTTTCCTTACATTTTGGTCTTAAGTGATGAGATCACTGCCCTGACTGGGCAGCGGTCCCGTGACTACCGCGTAGGATAGGGCAACAGTCCTGTGTGCATTTTTAAGAATGTTCTGACAATCTCGTCAAACATAAATGTCAAATTTCTATCTACATTCTTCAGCTACTTTGCTTTGCATTTATGTTTTAAATTACCCTATGAATAGTGTTTTCTCTTTGTTTAATGGTAAAATAGTTCCATTCCAAATTACCTTCTATTGAATTCATTTGCTATAAATATCCAACTTGTTTTCAAACAAGAGGGCCCTCTCCTTCTCTGTTTATTCATTCAGTCTTTTGAGTTTCTTGCTTAGAATTCCAATAGTTTCATGTTTGGCATCCATTGTTTGTCTTCCTTTTTTTTTTAGAGGTCATTTGATCTTCTTGTTTCAATCTTGCTTCATTGTTGTTCCAAGCAAACTAGTTTAGAATAAGGTAGTTTCACTCTTAGATTGGAATCCATTTAGAGTCAGCAGTTTTATCTGGCCATAAAAGATAGTTTCTAGAACTCTCAAGGTGTATTTTTTGTTGTATTCACACAATAAATCCCGCTAGGAATTTCATAGTCAAGCTCTGTTCACATGCACTATCCCTCTCTTACTCGCATTGTATTCAGTCCTATATCCAAAGCTACCATTATTCAATTACCTTCTTCTACCGATGCTATCATATACACACTTTTCTCTCGATTCACGAGAACATGAAGGAACAAGGAGATCACACTGAGGGGACAAATTCACACACAACTAGATTTACCATTGTTCTGTAAACTCTAGGTTTGAGCTATCAAAGTTCTAGTTACAACGTATCAAATAGAGTAGTAAATTATTTCATTTTGGTTAGATTTCACTTTCAATATTTCCAGGAAGTCAGGGGAATGATAGTTTCTGAGAAGCTATGATTCATTTCTCACTTCTAAGGTAGGATTGAGAGTTTTTTTTCGATTAAACTAGTTGATTATTTAGATATTTAGGATAAATTCATAACTACACAGGAAAATAGCTACACTAGGCTACTATTACGGTTATGACCCACAGTCTCACAACCCAACAGGCCTATTGATTAATCAAACATTGATGCTGGTTTACGAACACTAGTATTTACGTCCTCACCGCTCCTACCGGACATCATTACATAATTCTCCTTATTAAACGTAGCAGCTAATCAAGCTAAGGATTTCTAGACTAGACTAGAGAATCATCCATAAAACCCCAGAGAATCCACTACACCTCCCATCACCATTTTCATGACCTTTTCTGGAAATATATACGAAGCACCTACAGGTCACTTCCCACGTATCTAATAGCCAATAAACAGGATCTCGATAGAGCTCGACATTGATTGGAGCCTCCAAACAGTTATTACACCAATTTAGGTTAAGAGAGCCTTCTTCACCTTAGATTCACATATTCCATTATTGCGTATTGAGGATATAAGATTACCCTACTAGTTTTTCTGTATCCATATATATTCCACATTCACTCGGCCGTCTCAAACGCACGACCTCGTGGAGGTCGTGTACGAGGAAGAGTAACTTGTAGATTGTCATGCTTGCATTTCACTTTTCCATCGTACAACTATCCCTCTGACTTATGTCACCGGTGCACAAATTTCAAAGTTCATCATGAACCATCTCATTTACCATTATGGGATCCCTTTAGCCACTGTCATGTATAATGGTAAACCCATCACAAATAAAGTGTTTTAAACCTTGTGTGAGAACTTCCATATCCAACTCAAGTACTCTACTCCCTATTACCCCGAAGGTAATGGATAGGAAAAAGCTACTAAAAAAACCCTTGTATAGATTATGGAGAAAATGTTCTATAAAACAGGCCATAATTGGTACTTACAGATACATCCCACCCTTTGGGCCTATCGAACTTCCATTTGCAATCCTAATGGTGCGACCCCATATTTGCTCGTCTATTATGGCACCAAGACATCATACCTCCGGAAGTGGAGCTTCCTTCCCTAAGAATATCTCTCGAGACTATCTCAATAAAGACAAGGACTACAAAGTTTCTCGACCGGTAGATTTTGAACAATTAGATGAAAGGCGTATCGAGCGCTTAATCACTGAAGATCTATCATAACAGTATCCAAAGGGTATAACAAATGCATCATTCATCAATAATTTGATATAGGTGATCTAGTCTTGAAATAAAATTAGAAGAATACCGTTAAAGACAGAGAAAAAGAAAGGTATGTTTGAGGCTAATCAAGCTGGTCCTTGTGTATTAGTTGCAAAGAATGGATCAGAGCCTATAAACTTGCATACTCGACAAAGTGAAGAGCTTTTAGAACCTATGAACGCCATGCACCTCAAGCGGTTCTATGCTTAAGCATGATGAGAATATTAGATAAGAACTAAAAAATAGAAAAACAAAGAAAAAACAAGTGAAAACTTGAAAATTGAGAAAAATAGAAAAGAAAAAATAGGTCATCCACATGTGAAAACAACGCAATTGTGGCATAGTGGGCAAGTCTTTGGGTGAAAACCAATTTTTCAAAGATTCTCCAGACGCAAGTCACTCTTATAGCAGGACGGGTAATCATCACCACTTTCTAGATACAACTTCCTTTGCTAGGTCTAGGAACCCTATTAACGCCACCTTTGTCGCACCGTGATTTGGCTTATTTGCTCTTATATTTTCATAAAGGACATTGCCTTTACATACCCAAATATCCCGAGAGCACCTTCACATTTAAACCTTCTCATACATATGCATGTGACATTCTTCCTTTTCTATATTCCCACATCACGCTAGGGGCATCCACGCTTCTTTGTTATTGTACATTACTTTTAGAACATGACCTTAGAAAATGCAAAAACATTTACAAAAAGGATACAAAAAAAACCTAAACATTCAAAAAATCTCCTTTTTTAGGGACGAAGCTATGACAAGCATGCAATGTTGTTTTACAAAACAATGTGAATAGTAGCCTTGAAAACTTATCTTTTGGGATAAACCCAAAAACATTAGAAAATATGTCAATGTTGTCCCACAAAAACAAGGTAATGATTTAATTACTTTTAGTTGTTGGTTTGTATAGTTTTGATTGTGAATACCTTTTCATGTGATGTTGTGACTTATTTAGTATGGGTTGGATCTTGTTTGAAATAATTATGTATGGCATTTGATTCATTTGTACTTACTTAGATTAGAAAGTTAATTCAATCTTTTTAGTATGTTTTATCAATTCATGTATTTGCATCATAGGTTGTGTTGTGTTGTGTCAGAGGTACAATAGTTTAGCTTTGTTAAATTTTGCTTGTGTATTTGTCTCGTGCACAATGGAGGTCATTTGTTATCACATCTGTCATCTTTCATTTATCATATATAAAACATCATCTACTACATCATATATACAAAAAAATGCTAAGTGTAATATCATGTATGTATGCTAAGCTAATCATCACATATCATATCATCAATGGGGAAAGAGGGGTCATGTGCATAATCAAAAATCTATCCCCCTCCCACACCAATATCAGCTAGTATCATCCCAAGTGCTAGAATAAGAAGTCATAAACATCTCATAAATCTAAAAACATATGGTGTTATCTATAGATCAATAAAAATATGAAAGCATGAAACATACACATCTCTAAATCTAAAGTATGTCACATACATAGAGGAAAGAGATATCATACATCATAATAAATACTCATACAAAGCATAATAACGCTATAACATGAGAAAATCACAATCAAAATGTCCGTATAATACATGTATAACTGTCCATGCCAACACTCAAAATGTACATGATCAATACAATATGTCATCTAATAATCACATGCATCAAAAGAATCAATCCTTCATCAAGAGGGGTCATAAAAAAAATGGTACATATAGCTATATATCAAAATCATCTTTCATAAGAGGCATACATACAATACATTTGTACAAAAGGAGAAGTAAAGAGCTCAACCACAACTTTCGCCTTCCCTGGGGCTCCTGGGTCTATGACTGGGTGGATAGAAGAGTGGTGGCTATGATGAAATAACACCAGGGCTACCACCCTACCGTATGGTAGGCTACACCCAGCCGGCTACTCAGTAATGGGTTGTTGAACTAATCTAACCGAACAGCCTAATCGTTGTGACCTAGAGCCCGCATGCGCACACCCGATTTGACTACTCAAGGTAATGTTATCCAAAATTCACCCCTAGAGGTAATTTTGATAACATGCATCAAATTATTCAGCCCCCAAACAAGTAGAATTGATTCAAGGCCAAAAATCATTTTTTTGGGGGCCCTTGCTTCTCTTTAACTTCACCTATTCAAGAAAAAAACCCAAGAAGTTAAGAAAAATTGAAAAATCTGAAAAATGAGCTCATTTTGGTTTTTTTTGAAAAATAAGACATTTTTTCCCGATGGTCCGTGGGAGAATTGGGATGCAGTACACGTGAGACGTGAAAAGATGATTTGGCCACAAGTTAGTGCATTGTGGGTGGCATGGAGAAATGTGTCCTGGATAGTCGGGACAAAACTACACATGGGACATGTAAAGGAAAAAAATCTGCAAGAGGAACCATATGTTGCGAGAGAATGTGGAAGTCAATGGCCCTCATGGGTTGGTTAACGGTGGATGTGCAGGGACAAGGAAGCCCGAATCGGGTGATGTGGAGATTTTTTCTCGGGACAAACCAGACATGTGGACCCAATTTTTTTGAAACACATGTAATGAAGAGAAAAATTTAATGTTTGACCCCCAAACTTCAAATGTCCATAACTTTTGACTCTAAGCTCCAATCAATTAATGCTCATTCTCATCAAATGACAGAAAATGCCTGTAGACGTAAAATATCTTCTCGCACTCAAAAGACCATAACTTTTGCATTTTTCAACAAAATCACATGAAATTGGTGCCTTTGGAATTGTGTTTCCAAGCCCAATGCACATAAATCAAGAAATTATTGATTCTCGTGAGGGATCGATGGATATTTTCCTAAAAACGTGGCTAAGTTTAGAATAGTGTTTTATTTGGTAGTTGGACGCATTCAATGAAGTATGGGCTGCCATATTTCACCACTGCAAGTTATGGGACAATATGGGGAGCCTTTTGCAAGAAAATGAACATTATTTCACTCCATTTAATACCTGTTACAAGTGGTTGAAGGAAAAATTTCGGGATTTCCATCCCTCTTTCTCTCTTCTTATTTTTCTATAAATTGGAGTGTTGGGCTCATTGTAAAAAAAGGGGAGTTTTATTGAAACAAAGCTCTATTAAAATTGCCTTGTGAAGCCAATGTGTTGTAGGCCCTTGTAGTACACTGCTTGCATGGTGATCCATGCCCTTATCTTGTAATAGATTAAACTATGCATATCATGAAGCAATAAAATATAAGTTTATGAATGTTTCTTTCCCGCTTTCAACCTTCATTACAATAATATTATGTCTATTTTTATGCTCCCGCAAGGACTCATTATTATTGTGCATGTATGAAATATTGTAGTGAATGCATTTGCCATATTGTGGAGAATTGTTATCTCCTCTACTAGTATGAATTTTACTTTTTATCTCACACATTGAAAAACTACCCTCACCACCTCCTTTTATAGTGTATCACCACTTTAGTATAGGTTTTCATTTTCATGCATTCTCTCTCCTTGGTCCCTTATAGATTTAGATTAGTAAAGATAGTTTTACCCGAATTAGAGTAGATTATGGCAGGTAGTTTAGGAGCAAGAACCAACTTTCTTTGGAGGTATATCTCAAGTAGAAAGTCCCACAACTTGGAGATATTACCCATGTTATCTAGTAACACCATGAGCTCATGTATATGCACTTGTGTAAACATAAGGGTGTTGTGATTCGGTGATAACAGTACCACTCGCTACTCTTCCAGGACTGCCCTAAAATATGTAGTCCTATAATATAAAGCCTTGCCACTGGACATCATGGCATCCCATATCGATCAACATATCCCAAAGCAATAGCTGCCTATAGGGCGGTATCTCACTCACCTATCAATCTGCCATTGTCACTGATCCTATCTAGAGGTAATGACCTCTCGATCTCTATCTATGGTAATAGTCTAGACCTAGGCTTGTGCCTAATCTCTCTCGTATAATATATCCTTGTGATTGTGCTCTGGGCATGGTCCCTATGAGTAATAACCATATGTACCTAGGTCTGAGAATAATGTAAAATGTATAGTATCTCGAGCCCCTTGTGTGGACATCTCACTAATCCTATTCCCGCCATAGGGTAGTATCACCGCCTGAGTGGCCTATGCTCTAGCCATATTTCTCTCCAATCTCAAAATATGCACTGAACATGTGAGTGATCTTGCTCTCTCAGAAGATGTGTACCTATGCCCTGGCTATATGTATCTCCCCAACCACCTATAACTACAAGGAAATCACCTGTAGAATCGTTGTTGAAGGGAAACCAGCTTTCTACCATCCATACCATCCCCTTAAGTATGAGGTGACAGGCCTTGCTTTGGAAGTAGCTACATGCGAAGACGGGTGTATATCCCTGTTGGAATACCTACTAGGGGAAACTCTATGTTAGCTGCCCCGAACACTTATCCTTATGTCTATTGTAATGTTGGACCCTATTCCCGACCCCTCGCATACTGGTGTGAGTTGGGACCACCGTCATCATCGTCATCACTATCATCACCACCAATGGCTCCACCCTTACCACCACTAGGAGGCCCCACTAGAGGATATCTCACACCGATGTTATACACCACCCTGGAAATAGTCAAACAACATGGAAGCACACCATGGTACCATGGTGCATACTGTGTGTAGTACCCATCTTTAATTGCTCTCTAGTGGCACCCACATAGTAGGGTACCACATGTCGAAATTAGACAATGCTCTATCTTGAGCAATCTACAGACCTATATCAACGTACTTTCAGGCCCTGCGAGCGTACCACCTATTTGGCTTAAGAACATCCTGGGTAATGGAAAACTACCTTTGGCACTGATCCACCATGTATAACTCCCGCATATAGCTATAGATTCCTAATATAAAATGCTCCACTATGGTAAAATGCTCCACCGTGGTAGTACTAAGCTCTAAACTGACCTCATACCACTAGAAATATTTTTAAGTCCTCTAAACCATGGAAGCTTACGATAACTCATCAAGCTCGTGGTGAGAGTGATTTGCATCCTCTGATAATAATGGTATAGCTTAGATACCAAATGATAGAATAGAATAAGATTACAATGACCAAAGAGGGACTAAGCCTCACAAATATCATTGATCATGAAATCAGATTGCATTACAATGCAAGAGCTGTAATATTTATAGATATTAGACAGCCTCATATGGATAGACATGACACCCTAGCAAACACCAACTAGGAGATGATAAGACCCATCTCACATGCACATGTAATTACTACTAATACCAATATTGAATGTTATCCAACATAACAATATTGAATGCAAGTTACTAGACTAGAGTGCACATGTTGCACATTATTAAATAAAAGACAATACAATAAAATGCAATAAATATGCCTATGATAAATTATGCTAACATTCCCCCCCTTAATTTCTCATAGTTTCCAATGAAGTGGAGAGGAACTCTCTGAACAAAGGTGAATTTGTCATGTGCAAGTGACTTAGTGAAAACATCTGCCTTCTGTTCAGCTGTAGGACAGAAATGGAGCTGTATGTTGTGCTTCAAGACATGCTCGCATATGAAATGAACCTATACTTCAATATGCTTGGTTCTCTCATGAAATACTGGATTGCGAACAAGCTTTAGAACTCCTTCATTATCAACATATACTGGAGTATATTTCTGTTGTGGTAGACCAATTCCTTCCAGTATTCGGTGTAGCCATATTGCTTCACAAACAGCTTCACCTGCAGCTCGATACTCTGCTTCTGTAGAAGAGTGAGAAACAAAGTTCTGTTTCTCGCTTCCCCATGATATCGGTCCAAATACCATAAAGAAGACGAAGCCTGATGTTGACTTCCTATCATCCATGTTTCCTGCATGATCTGAATTTGAATATCCTGTCAAGAAGAAATTGTCATTCTTCTTGTACTCTAGACCAAGGTCAAATGTACCCTTTAGATATCTTAGTATTCTCTTTGCTACTTTCCAATGACATATTTTCGGTTCTTGCATGAAGCGTGATAAATAGCTAACTGCAAAGCTGATATTTGGTCTAGTATATGTCAGGTAAATGAGACTCCCAATCAACTGCCGATAGAGAGTTGCATTCATCGGTGGTGATGGATCGAAATGAGATAATTGAAGTCTCACTTCCATAGGTGTAGCAATAGGAGTGCAGTCCATCATCCTGAATTTCTCAAGCGTTGTCTTGGTGTATTTCAACTGTGACACAAAGATATGATTCTCTTTTTTCCATACTTCCAAAACAAGACAATAGTGCATGAGCCCGAGATCTGTCATGTCGAACGATCGATTAAAATCCTTCTTTGTTGCATCGATCATCTTCACAAAACTACCTGTAATGACTAGATCATCGACATAAACAACCACAATGACAATCTCCCCCTTTCTTTTGAGGTAGAGATTGGGGTCATAAGGATTCCTTTCGAATCCATGACTTATGAGATGCTCATCAATTTTGATGTACCATGCCCGGGTGCTGTTTTAGGCCATATAGAGATTTTATGAGTCTCGCATACCATCATCTCTTTTCCTGGTATTACATAACCCTCTGGCTGAGTCATATAGACTTCTTCTTGCAAATATCCATTAAGAAAGGCACTTTTCACATCCATTTGGTGGACTTTCCAACCAAATTGTGTAGCTAGAGCAAAGATCATCTTGATTGTATTGATCTTGGCTGTGGGAGCAAATTTCTCCTCATAATCAATGCATTCTTGTTGTGCATACCCCTTTGCTACAAGCCTTGCTTTATACTTGTCAATAGTCCCATCTGATTTGTACTTAGTCTTTAATATCCATCTCGCATCTAATGGGTTTCTTCCTGGTGGAAGGTCGACAAGTAGCCATGTGTTGTTCTTCATCACTGATTGATACTCTGAATCCATGGCATCTTTCCAAGCTTTTGATTGTAGGGCTTCCTGAACTGTAGATGGATCAACTGTTTTAACAACTTTGCTCATTAGGGCATAATTGACCTCTTCACGAGCTTGATCAAGCGAGTTCTAGGTCCAGATTGGATGATGTGCTAGTGCTTCATCCAAATTTGCATCTCTTATTAATTGAGTATACCATTTAGGTAACTTATTAGCTATTCCATTGGATTGTGGTGGATCCAATTTTTCACCATCATCTAATTCATCACTATCATTTTCAAAGGGGGAACATCAAATTTTGTCTTCACAAGAGGTGTATTCTGCATGTTTGTTGAGTCGTTGAGTGGAGCATCTACTTGTTTCTTCTCAAAGAACTCAACATCCCTACTTGTGTATACTTTCTTTGCTTTTAGATCCCATAATCTGTACCCAAGTGCTTCTTCATTGTATCCAATGAATATCAGTTTCTCAGCTTTCATATCCAACTTGTTCCTATTCTTCTTGGGTATGTGCATGCTAGCTTTACACCCAAATACTCTTAGGTGTGCAATTGATGGTTTCCGATTTGACCATGCTTCTTGAGGTGTCACTCCTTCAAGAGCTACTATGGGCACTCTATTCAACAAATAGATTGTAGTTCTTATAGCTTCTACCCAAAATGTCTTTGTTAAACCTAATTCGTCAATCATACATTGCACCATTTCCATGATAGTATGATTCCTTCTCTCAACTATACCATTCTGTTGTGGTGTGTGAGTAGGAGGCATTTGTCGACAAATCCCATGAGCTTCTAGGTAAGTCTTGAACTCATTGCTTGTGAATTCCCCCCCTCGATCTGAGTGGAGAGTTTTGATCTTATGACCAACTTCATTCTCAACAAGTGCTTTGAACTTCTGAAATGTCTCAAAGGCTTGACTCTTGTTTCTTAAACAATATATCCACATCTTTCTTGAGTGGTCCCACCCCAAAAGGGGTTATGACATTACACACGATGGGGTTTTTTCACTCCCCAAAGGAACAATTAGTGTACCCACGGTTCCTTCCAAGTGTCAAAACTGTGCATTCCCAGAACAAAGAAGGGCAGTAAAAATCCTAAAGATGAAAGGGCTTCCCATGTGGGTCTCACAATAAGTAGATTCCGTTTTCAAGAAGGACCCAAAAAGGGGTGACAAGACCTGTATCATGTATGAGTGATTACAAGACTCATCTGAAATATTTAAATCTCAATATCCTTCAAAATATTGGAGGTAAAGAGTCATAGGGCCATCCTTTCAATAGCGAGTTAATGTATAGTCCGGTGTGAAGAATGCCAACCTGCAAAGACTCAAGTTATTAATCTACATTCAAAGGGTCGTTTTAGTATAGTGACAAAATATGTGTCGTTTGGGTCATGAGGCTGAAAACCAATGCACAAAAGATTTAAATATCTGGTCATGTAATAAAGAGCCGAAGGGATGTTCCTCAAAATCCAAGTCCATTTTAAGGGATTCGGTTACAGGATAGTAAAGTTGAATTAAATGGGTGTGGATATCACCTTGTAAGGGGGGGAGATAATGAAAGTGTGAGGGAGATCTTAAAAATCTTTTCCTGTCACTTCAATCCATTGGTCGTAATTAAAAGTAGTTGAAAGGAGTGTACAAAGTTTTCTTATCTTCTCTTTCCCCTTCTATATAAAGATATAGATATAAGTAGTTTAAAAAAGGAGAGAATGAGAGGAATCAGTCGATGCTCTTCTTTGTCTCAAGTCCCTCTTTTGTAAAAGACAGAGATCTTGAAGCTCTAGCTTTCTTCTTGGGTTTTGTAACAGCAAGCTTGCCTCTTTTCTAAATGTAATATTGTGCACAATTGTTGGAGTAATATATATGTCTTGTGGTGTTTTCTGTTCATCATTTGCATATCTTTATTGTCTCTGATCACCTTTATCCTCATGTAGAAATTGTGCATCTTCCAATGTTGTTACTATCTTTGAAGCTATGCTTAAGTAGTTTGAAGTAGTGTTCCATGTGATTCTTTTCTTACCTGTGGTGCATCTCGACCACCCTTTTCATACAATTGTGATCTTGATTGATCTTCTGGAAGGCTCATTTGGTGCATCACCCCCTTATAAATTAAGATTTTGTTTTATTTTTCTAACCCTTATCCTACATTATGGAGAACAACCAACTTATTTATAATATGGAGGTATCCTTAGGGTGCACATCCCACTAATCTAAGGATTCCCATGAATTTGATGGTCTGATCTGTTAAGGATGATCGTCAATAGTTTTCCTAGCACACCCGGTGGAACAACTCAGAGTGATATTTCATCATGTTATTAGCTCGATCTATTCTTGGTAAAATTCAAGCTTCAATGAAGATAGTTGTGGAGCATATCCAAAAACTCCACATGGTTCAAAAAATCATTACAAAGGCTCACAAACCTCCCTCTCATCCATTTCCACTCATCTTTCTTTCCATGTATTCCATTTCTCTTCATCCTATGGATTTGTGCAATCATAAATTAATTACCACCAAGGGATTGTCCCTTTGTCCATTTCCAAGTCACCCATTCCATTCTCCCCCTCTCTTCGAGTAGCTATACTCCCTACATCAGCAAGAAATGGGCTCCAAATCCAAAAGAAGAGGAGCATATGGTGGGAAGTGATACGGGCTCAGGAGGTTCGTATCACCAGTTGAAAAGAAGAAAGGCTGCAGAGGTTGCCTTTATTTGTCCTCCCTAAAAGTAGCTCCACTGGAAAAATTTCGTCAACGGCTTCATACTTGCAATATGAAGCCACATATGATGGAAAATTTACAGACTCAAAAACCATCATACAAAATCATAAAGCTTTGACAGAGGAGGAAGAAGATAAGCTCAAGTTCTTATCAGATTTGGGGGATGGCTCGATGAAGAAGGGCCTACAGAAATAAAAAAATTCACCACTTCCTCACTTCAGCAGAAAAAGCAACCTTCCACTCACAACAACCCCCATAGGATTAATCCTAGGACTCAAGAAGAAATAATTATTGAGAGCTTCTTGCTTTTAATCAAAGAGGCTGGATTCTCCGATGAAGTTGCTAAGGTCGACACCCGCCAAAGAAGCCTATAAGGAAGCCTCATTCCAAAATATACTATCCAGAGCCACGGGTAGAACAAATAATTAGACTAACTCCCACCAAAGAAAGGTCCTCCTCAAGACCAAGGGAAGACTCAGTACCAGTCATGCTCACTTCAGGGCATGAGGATGATTTGCAAGACCCCGAGGGTCAGCAACAACTCCTCCAACCAAGTAAGGAACATCTAAAGGAGGGGTTCATTATGTTCGTTGACACCACAGGTGAAAGAGTGAAAGGTAATTTTTCACTCTCGTTACAGGCCATATCAATAGCTAAATTAATCAAATGGCCTCATTTCATAAGAAAAGGAAGCTATTTTTCCTTGCCTATTTTGGGTTTTATTTAGCTTATGTCAAACCAATTAGATTAGGAGTAGGAGTAGATTGCTTTCAGAAAAACAAGTGCTTGCACACACTTTGCATGACTCAATTGAGGCATGCATGTTTTGTATTTTGTATAGGCTCATGCTTATGTTACTCCTTTAAGAAGCACCATATTTTAGGAAGACTCCGGCTGGATAAAGAATTCACAATTGGCTGAGGAGGTTGTGAGCTTCACTTTAAGAAAATGTAGAGCAACTAAAATTCATAGTTGACTGTCTTTTCAATTTTCTACTCTCACAAAAATAAATTACAGAAGTCTTATTATTGGGGTAGGAAGAAGTAAAATTTAGTCAGCAGTCATGAAGGCTCCATGAAAAGATTAAAAGTGCCACCGGATCGGATTCATAGTGACTTCAAAACATAGTTCCAGACCAAATTAATAGTGGAAGATTGTGGGTTATTTCCATTTAGCAGGCTAATGGTCCTAATGAGTCGCCAAACTATTATCCAAAAATATACAGACAAGAAGATTCTGGCATTTTTAAATCCTATTTAGAGACGGGACTTCACCAAAAAAAGGGATGCGAGCGGAGTTTGCGGACGATGCCAAGTGTCCAACCGTCACAACTTCAAGAGTCAAAAGAAGGGGGTAGGACTTAGAAGCCCGCATGTTCTCCATGTGTAACTAACAAAAAGGGTCCCACCCCAAAAGGGATTGTGACGTTACACACGATGGGGTCTTTTCACTCCCCAAAGGAACAAATAGTGTACCCATGGTTGGTGCCAAGTGTCGAAACTGTGCATTCCCAAAACTAAGAAGGGCAGCAAAATTCTAAAGATGAGAGGGCTTCCCATGTGGGTCTCACAATAAGTAGACTCCATTTTCAAGAAGAACCCAAAAGGGGTGACAAGCCCTGTATCACGTATGAGTGATTACAAGACTCATCTAAAATATTTAATTCTCAATATCTTTCAAAATATTAGAGGTAAAGAGTCATAGGGCCCTCATTTCAATAGCGAGTTAATGTATAGTCCCATGTGAAGAATGCCAACCTGTAAAGACTCAAGTTATTAATCTACATTCAAAGGGTCATTTTAGTATAATGACAAAATATGCGCCGTTTGGGTCATGAGGCTAAAAACCAATGCACAAAAGATTGAAATATCTGGTCATGTAATAAAGAGTCGAAGGGATGTTCCTCAAAAGCCAAGTCCATTTTAAGGGAGTTGGTTGCAGGATAGTAAATATGAATTAAATAGGTGTGGATCTCACCTTGTAAGGGGGGGAGATAATGGAAGTGTGAGAGAGATCTTAAAAATCTTTTCCTATCACTTCACTCCATTGGTCATAATTAAAAGCAGTTGAAAGGAGTGTAGGAAGTTTTCTTAGCTTCTCTTTCCCCTTCTATATAAAGATATCGATAGAAGTAGTTAAAAAAGGAGAGAATGGGAGGAATTAGTCAATGCTCTTCTTTCTCTCAAGTCCCTCTTTTGTAAAAAGAAGAGATCTTGAAGCTCTAGCTTTCTCCTTGGGTTTTCTATCAGCAAGCTCCTCTCTTCTCTAAATGTAATATTGTGCATAATTGTTGGAGTAATATATATGTCCTGTGGTGTTTTCTGTTCATCATTTGCATATCTTTACTATTGCTTTGATCACCTTTATCCTCATGTAGAAACTATGCATCTTTCAATGTTGTTACTATCTTTGAAGCTATGCTTAAGTAGTTTGAAGTAGTGTATTCATAGTCTCTTTGATTTTAATGAAGTTTTAATTTTACGAGTTTTGATCAAAATTTTGTATAACCTAAATCATGCACATGTGAAATAAGTTAAAATCCTTTAGGTTATTTCACTAACTTTATATGAATTGAGTCTCTCTTATGGGGTTTATTTTGATGGGTTGTCATTAGATTTGAGTTAAATTAGGAAAAAATTGAGATTTTTGAGGGGTTGCATACGTCAAATTTCCATATTTTGACGTCATCTACACACTACACGCATAGGTAATTTTTAGGGTGCACACATTTCAAAATCACATGCGTAGGTGTCTCAAAAGTGTGCACACATGCTTTGATCCATGCATACATCCTATGTACCATTTCTACCTTGTGTCATTTTTGGTCAGACCCACACATACATTAGAAAGGTTGTGCATACATTCTCTCTTGCCACGCGCACATGAAATTTAGCTCTCGTGTTTTCTCTGTAAGTTTACTTGTCCACGTATATGTTTAAACTCATGCGTAGGTACCTCTCTCAGGAACACACACATTTTTTAGGACCTCTGTTTTACCCTCTTATTTGATCAGTACACACGCAAACTTACCCATGTTAGCTTTCCCCATAACTCTCTACCCACACACATGTTTAGTTCACTATCATTTTTAGTAGAGGCACACACATGTTGTTATCCATGTGCACATGTTGCTAAGGTGTGCATACATTCTGAAGGGTGCGCAGGCATCAAATACAAATTTGAGTGTTATTTTAAAATTTGTAAAATCTTGTGTTCTTGATGTGCTAACTCCTTGCAGGTTTATTTGGATTAACTTCTGTTTTACATGGTATATCTTCATGTTTTTTTGCTAATTTGGCTTGTTTAAGGTTAATGAATGTTGCATGCTTTTTTATGAGATTATAATCATGTATGCTCTTCCCTCACACATTTTAGGTGATCTTGGGAATCAAAATGATTTCTACATCTTTTCTATGCTTTGGAAAACATCTCATTACACTTATTGCTAAGGGAATGAATGTCAAATTGGCTAAAATGAACAAATTGTGTGTTTAAGTTAAGTGTTTTTCCATTGTTAGTTAAATAGTTGGATTCTACATCATGTATGCTCTTCTCTTGCATCTTAGGATGATCTTGAGAATCAAAATGACATCTTATCCTCTTTTTTTTTTGTGGAAAACTACTAAACTCTTCGTGTAGGACCTAAAAATGCTTGCCAAAGAAAGGAGAATCAAACAAAATTTTCTAATTACACGTGTGTTGTAAGGTTTCCAAATGGTGTGAAATAAAAACCACATTAAGTCTAAAAGATAAAAAAACACACCACATTCATCACATTATATGCAGGTTTGATAAGGGTACACCCATCCACTTTAAACTAGGACATAACCCCTTTGGCATAAGCCTTAAGCTACAACAATGGGGGTGGTCTAGAACCCCAAAGTAGTCCACAAGAGGGAACCTTGTGGACAAAATGGGAAGTGCTCCACACACCTACTTGACTAGTTTACACATGAGATTTAGCGTCAAATTTATCCATATTGTGACCCAGTGAGAATACAACTAAATACATTCATTTCTCATTGTATTTGAAGGGGGTAAAGTAAAGCCAGATACTCCAAGACTAGTCAAGTGTGAATTTCTTGGTAAACCGAGCTCACAAGGGTATCTTGTGACACCTAGTTGAGGGAACCACCTAGGAAAGCCATTTTGTCTTGGAGCCAACTTGACCGTATCAAGCCAATCATTGTTGTAAAGAGCCTTTGTAAAGTGAGAACTTTCTCGAGTCAAAACCTTTTTTTCAAACAAGGGGAGAGTCCATTAAAGTCAAACTAAGCGTCATTCACCATGAAATTTGTGAAGCATTACTTTTTCTTAGTTTTTCACTCTGCCATAAGGTGGGGTGAAACTCTTCCAAAGTGAGGCCAAACACTTTTCAACCTCACTTGATCTACTTCCTTTTCTTTCTTTTGACACTTTGTTGATCAAAATAAGAGAAACCATACATGTGTGTTATCAATCGATTGTGTCCACCACTTTTGCACCCATTTACATTCATCCTTGCTTGAGACTGGATGGTAAACATTGAAAGTGTGTTGGTACATTTTCATATCTTGATAGCCATTTGATCTTGATACCCAAGTCAAGATCATCATTGTAGTTAGGATTGATTCTTCACTTGATTCTCCTTTGAAGTGTTACATTTCTTGTATCGTATCACAACAATTTTGATACTTACGTCTTGTTTCTTGCAAAACTTCGACCTAAGTGTCTAGATTGTAACGTTATACTACGCATACACACACCTTAACAATTCCTTGGTATACTTTAGCCTTGGTTTTCTTTCAAACATTACCTCAATTTTGAAAGGTGTTGTTGTTACCTTTGTGCGTCATACTAATATTATTTTGATACTAATACCTTACTTTTCCATAAATTTTGGTTAATGTATCTTAGTGGTATTGTTGCGTTGTTCATATTCATAACCCCCACTTTTTGAGATTTAGGTCTTTCTTGGACTTAAACTCACTTTAAGTATACTTTGTTTGGAAATCATATCAACCTCTTGTTATTACTTACACCTTGTTCATTTTGAACTTGACATAAGTAGTGACATTTCATTGATCATTTTAAATCAAACTACCATTTGGAAACACTTAGGAAGTAGTTCATTGATTGATTGGTTTAAAAATGAACCTTGTGTGATTGTGTCTTATGATTATTCATCATTTTGACTTATCCATTTAGGACAATCACTTTGATCCTTTGATTCATTGACATTCATTATTCTTTAGACTATTGACATTCTTTGTGCATCCTTAGTAAACATCTCATTCTAGGTTTTCACTTAGGTTTGATTATACCCTTGGAAAATTCAACAAAAAACCTTAGTGAAATTCTCATTTTCCATGGCCCCCATAACAAGAATGGGATCCAAGAGATAAGCATGGGAAACATCAAACAAACAAGGGTCAAATCCCTTTATCGGTCATGATTTAGGACCTCTATTCTCCATGGAAAAGGAAGAGGATGAGATGGTAGACCATAGTGGTGATGAGTTGGGATCACCACATGGGAGTTTGAATTTGACCTCACCCAATTAGATGAGTTCCTCTTTCTAAAAAATAGAGTGCTTGCAAGAGTTGTGGAATTAGGTGCTAGAATTCCAACAAACATGAAACTATTCCACCTACAAATAATGCTAATGAGGAAGAACACCCCTCATTAATATGGATGAAATTTTAGGACATGGACAAGCTTCCACCTCAAACACTAGAAATGACAACATGGGTGGTTTTAAAATTCCACTCATCAAAATACCACATAGGGTAAGAGTGGAACATGAAAACATGAAACAACCTCCTCAACATGAAAATGAAGAGGAACCTCAAAATGAAGAAGTCACTATACAATAAAAATTCAACACCTTAGTCAACAATTAGCTTTTCTAGCATCCCATGTACAAAAAGAGACAAACAAAAATGTACATCGAGAAAAACCTAAGGTTAGAAATAGTGAGCTTCACACAGAAAACCAAGAGGGAGAAATGTCAAAATATAGTCACGTGTATATGCCAGCTTCCCCCACTAAAGAGAAAACTTCTTTCACAAGAGTTACAATCTATGAAAGCAACACTCACAAGCCTTCAAGAAAGCAATGTAGGACATAACAAGAAATATCAATATGAAGAGCTATGCCCTTATCCATTTGATAAGGCTATGTTGCGTACACCTTTTCCTAAGAAATTTGATTGCCCAAAATTTGATAAATATAAAGGGAAAGGTGACCCATGGGATCATGTAAAATATTTTTACATGGCATGCCAAGAAGTGGCGTACAACAATGATAATTACCTCATACAACTATTTCCAAAAGTCTAGGAGGACAAAGCATTAGAGTGGTTCCTTCACTTACCTCGTGGGTCTATCTTCACATGGCTAAACTAGCGGAAAAATTTGTTCTGACATTTCTCATTTAATGTGGAAAGTGACATAACCATGTTAGACCTATGTAATGCCAAAAATGACCAAATGAAACCTTTGTGAGTTTCTTACAAAGATGGTGGGGGCTAGCTAGTCACTTCCTTGCTCGATCCTTGAAAAAAAACTCATTAGCATCTTTGTACCCAACCTAAATCTAGACATTTCCTTTCACCTACAAATGCATTGTGTTGGAAACTTTGAAGAGGTAATTGAGAAAGGAAGCCAAATAGAAAATGTCTCTAATCAAAAAGGGACAATCAAACCCTTTTCAAAAGACAATCAGTCTTCAAAACCTACGGACAAGCCAAAATTATTTAATAAAAACAAGAATGTTGTAGGAGATGGAATCACATATTCTAAACACATACAAGCAATCCAAGTTGGTCCACCTTTTAAACTAACCAAAGGGCCAATCCAACCACTAGTTAAACGAAGAGCATTCACTCCTTTTCGACTCATTGTCCACAATCTTAAAACAACTAGATGCAGTACACCTAGTGACATATCCTACAACGATACCCTTTGATGAAATGCCCCTAAACCTTCATGGTATAAAGAACATGAGTATTGTGACTTCCACCATGTCAAAGGACATAAGATGGAAAAATGCTTAAAACTACACCACTTCATCCAAGACCTTATCGATAGTGGAGAGATAGAAGTCGATTCACCAAAATCAAATCAAATGCCAAATCAAAAGATGGGAATATTCAAGGATCCTTTCCCAAAACATGGTAAATAGGGTGAGAAAAATCCAGATCAAGGAGAGTCTTCCCAGAGCTATAAAGCCACAAATTATGTTTATACCCAAAATGATAACAATCAATATGACTCACTTATTGGATGTGTTTTCTCTTCTGATGAGAGTGTGTAAATACCATTAGGATCAAAGGAAGATATTATGTTGTAGTAACAAGGCACACTCATCTCGTGATCCCATAACCTCCTCTATCTACCCCTCAGGATAGTCAGTATAATATCCTAGACCAACTTGAGAAGACGTCTATGCTAAGATTTCAATCTTAGATCTTCTTAAAATATCAAATGTACATAAGGACATCCTTTATAAAACTCTCCAGGGGTCAGGAGTGTCAATTGAAGTAGATCCTTCTCACCTACATGCATTGTGGTGGAAAATATTGCACCAAGTGAACACATTGCATTTAACCACAATGAAATCCCTAATGAAGATCATACACATAACCTTCCTCTTTACATAGAAGTATTTGTTACTCACCAAAAGATAAAGAGGGTGCTTGTGGAAAATGGGTCGGGGTTAAACATATGCACATTGAAACTAATTAAATAGTTGGGATGCAAAAGAAGATCTAGAGTCCCACATTATCACCATAACCACTTACGAAAACATGGCAAGAATCAATTGTACAATAACACTACCATGGAAGTAGGGCCCACTTGTCACAACATGAAGTTTCATGTCTTAGACTTGGAGCTTCCATACAATATGCTTCTTGGTCACCCATGGATTCATGCCATGTAGGCCATACCATCACATTCCACCAATGTATCAAATTGAAACATGAGGGACACACTATTACTATTCAAGGAGATCCAAACCCTTCACCCTACATAGAGATCTCAATAGATTTACACGTAGGGGTGCATACGAATGTCCCTCCACTGATATTGTTGTCCCCTTTAGTTTGAAGCTCTTGAGTCATGTGTAGATTTAGACTCTCTAAGTTCTTGTGCTCATGGTGCTTCTACATATTCCTCTCCCTTTGATTCATGGGAGATGAAGATTCTTGAGTACGGTTGTGGAGAATATAATATTCAATAGGATCTCTAGTCTCAGATCTATCCTTGTCACCTAAAAAAGAGACAAACCCAACTACCACTTCAAAAAGGCCTAGAGATGAAAAAACAATTGGGACATTCTTACCTGGTGGTCTACTTGTAGAAGAGAAATTTTTGGACCCTCCTATAATTTGGGTCCCCGAGGACACTAAGCCTATCTACTATAAAACTCCAAAATACACAAAATCTAGTAGAATGATGTATTCCATGGGTTACAAAGGACTCGATGTGGAAAGTTTGAACAAGGGATAAGGGAACCAGTCCCACTTCCACATTTCAAAATAGAGAGATATGGTGTTAGTATTCAGCCCTATGGGGTGCACCCCATGGACCAAGATGTTACCTCCTCTGAACACGAGGATAGCTCTATTTATTCAGGATAGCGACATAGATTCCCACCATAGCCAATACGAGGATCTTGCCTCTATGAACCTTTTCATGGATACCACTATCCTTACCATAACCCCTGCCAATCCAAAAATTGACCTTGTATACCCTACCCTTGTCGATTGGGACCAACATCACGTGTCATTGGACCTCTTTGAGAATGATGAGGCTATTGCAGAATTTATGGGCATACATGACACTATTCCTATTGGAGACCACAAGAAGGGTTTCTCCATTGACCTGGATACCTACATACTTTGGGGAGGAGGTTGAGCTTCATGGTCAAAAAATCTAAGAAAAAAATGAGGGAAAAATTTCCTCTATAAAGCCTTGGAAAAATATAAGTCCAAGTCACACAGTGAAAACCTCTTTGAGGCGTTGGCCAACCAACAAATAAAAAATCAATGGAAAAAATAAGTGACCACACTTGAGGGTGAAAATATCATTGAGACACCCTTAGAAGAAGATCTCAACCTCCCTCCCAATCCTACGTGTATGGAGGATATGTCAAAGATGCTTGTGGAAGAAACTATTGACATTAATATTGGAAATGAAAGAAGAACCAAAGATAGTCAAGTTGGGAGCTTTGCTTTCAACACAAGAACAAAAAAATTCACTATGCTTCTCAGAGAATTTGTGGACATATTCACATGGTCTTATGTGATATGTCAGGGCTTAGATCCATCTTTGGTGGTGCATAACTTAGTTGTGCATGCAGACGTGAAGCCCATTAAATAGAAGCTATGGAAAATGCATCCATGAGTGGCCCTTCTGGTCAAAGAAGAGTTAGAAAAATTATTAGCAACAGGGTTTATCAGACCCATTGACTACTCAGTGGATATCTAACATAGTTCTAGTTCAAAAGAAACCTATTGGAATCAAAATCTACACTAACTTTTGAGACATCAACAAGGCATGTCCTAAAGATGATTTTCCCCTACCCAACATCGACATGATTGTCAATTCGACTACAAGCTATGAAATGTTATCTCTTATGGATGGATTTTTTAGCTATAACCAAATCAAAATAACAGAGGAAGATCAACATAAGATGACAACCTTTACAACCCCTTGGGGACATTATGTTATCAGGTAATGCCCTTCGGCCTTAAAAATGTTGGTGTAACTTATCAAAGGGAAATGACCATAATATTCCATGACATGCTTAACAACATCATGGAGGACTATGTGGATGATATCCTAGGAAAATAAAAGACAAGAGAAGACCATCCTGAGGTCTTGAGGTGCATTTTTGAACATCTCTGAGAATATAAGGTCAAGTTAAATCCAAGGAAGTGTGTCTTTGGAGTGTTATCGGGAAGCTACTGGGATTCATTGTATCAAGAAGAGGGATCGAGGTAGACCCTACTAAAGTAAATTCTATTATTGAAATGCCTCCTCCCAAGAACATCAAGTAGTTACACAACTTACAAGGAAAAATACAAGCCATCCGCACTTTATCTCATCAGCTTGCCAAAAATGTCACTCCTTCACCCATTTTCTTAAAAAGGACATTGACTTCATTTGGGGACTAGAGAAACAACTAGGCTTTTTTCCTTGCTCAAGCAATATTTGGAAAATCCACCAGTCCTCATGCCACCAACCCTAGTGAGCCACTTTTTTTATATATATTTACAACCCAATTTTCTATTGGCACCTTGCTTTCTCAATATGACCTAAGCCAAAAAGAAAAAGTAGTGTACTATCTCATCTCATACCCTAATTGCATATGAGCTCAACTATCCCCAAATCAAAAATATTGTTTGGCCATTGTTTTTTTACCTTCCAAAAAAATTCACCATTATCTATTGAATAAAAAAACCAAGCTTATATCCAAAGTTGACCCACTCAAATACCTGTTATCAAAACCCACCCTTACTTGGTAGGATGGCTAATTGGATCATCCTACTCAGTGAATTTGACATTGAGTATGTACACCAAAATTAGTAAAAGGATAGGTGCTCATAGACCAACTGGTGACAGAGGCACCCTTACCTAGAATAGAAGCAGTGTGTTTGGACTTTCTACTGACACATCATTAATGTACATTGAGGAATATATCATATGGAAAGTACATTTTGATGGATCATTTACTTTCCATGGTTCAGGGGGTGTAGTGCTAATCACTCCTGCAGGAGACCCCATACCCCAAGCTTCTCATCTTGGATTTCCATGCACAAATAACATTACAGAATATGAAGCACTCATCATTGGGATGAAGTTGGCTATAAAATGGAATATCCACCACCTTAAGGTCATTGGTGACTCACAACTGATTATCAAGAAAGTCAATGATGAATACAAAGTCAAGGATGAAAAACTCATCCCATATAAAAGGTTGGTAGAAACTCTAAAAGAATATTTTGTGTGCATCACCTTTGAAAAAATTCCAAGGGCACAAAATAGGTCTATGAGATGCAATGGAAATAGTGGGTTCTATGCTATGATTCCACCAGAGAAACAATGATATGCCATTTTTTTTTGAAAATCTACATCAACCTGCATATGACATGCTAGAATCATGCCTGGCATGTGAAGTTGTTGGTCCCTTTTCCCCATGGTATGAACCCATCTTTAACTACCTCCAAAGTGGTACCTTTCCTCCCAACATCACCCATTCTAAAAAACAAATCCTTATCCACAAAATATCCTATTACACCCTCTAGGAGGCACCCTCTACCATCGTGGGCTATGATGGGAATTTGTTGCATTGTTTAGATGTAGTAGAGTCATGATAGCAATCAAGGAGGTACACAAGGAGTGTGTGGAGCCCATACAAAATGGGATGGTTTTAGAAAATAATTTATTAAGGGTAGGCTATTATTGGCCTACCATGGAGACATATTGCTGCAATTATGTAAAGAAGTGTGTGTTATGCCAAAAGTATGGGAACTTCATCCATGCACATTGTCACAACCTTTATAGCCAATCACAACACCATGGCCATTCTCTAAATGGGGATTAGACCTAATAGGGAAACTTACCCCTACTTCATCCGATGGTCATACACACATTATAATGGCCACAAAATACTTCACCAAGTGGGTGGAGGTTGTTCCACTGACATATGTTATAGGGCTCAAATATCAAAGTTCATCATGAACCATCTCATCTTCCATTATGGCATTCCTTCCGCCATTGTCATTGTTGACAATGGAAAATATTTCAAGAACAAGATGGTGAAATCTCTATGTCAGCACTTTTAGATATGATTAAAGTGGTCCATGCCATATTACCCTCAAGGTAATGGGAAAGCAGAGGCCTCTAATAAAACACTTGTTTGGATCATGGAGAAGATGGTGAGTAAAATAGGTCATAATTGGCATTTGCAAATTCACCCCCTCTGGCTTATAGGACCTCCATTCACACCCCTACTGGTGTGACACCTTATTCCCTAGTGTTTGGAACTGAATCCATCATCCCCTGAAATAGAGCTTCCCTCCCTAGAATATCTCTTAGGGACTATCTAGATAAAGATGAGGATTACATAGTGGCTAGACTGGCAGAACTGGAGCTACTAGATGAAAGGCATCATCCACGCACTCAACCACCTTAAAGTGTATCAAAATAGAGTATCACGAGCTACAAAAAAATAATCATACCTCGTTAGTTTGAGGTAGGATATTTGGTGTTGAAGGAAAACCAAATCAACATAATGAAGGAGAGAGAAAAGAAAGGCAAGTTCAAACCTAATTGGTTAGGACCCTATGTCATTGTGGCCAAATTTGGGTCAGGAGCATACAAGATTTCCTATCTAATGAGATGAGATGAGCGAGAGCCCATGAATGCCATGCACCTCAAGTGGTTCTATGCTTGAACATGGCACAAAAATCAAAAAAAACCAAAAAAAAAAGTAAAAAAACATGAAAAATAAAAAAAAAAAAAAAAAAAAAAAAAAAAGGTCATCCAAATCATGTGAAAACCACACAATTGTGGCACTTTGGATAGGTCCCTTGGTGAAAACTAGTTTCCAGCACTTGGGAGGATTCATTGTTCACAAGCATCTCATGTCTGGAAGGGTACATTTTCTTAGTTTAGAGCTAGTTCCACACCTGCATATGAGATTCTTTGTGAGCCTATCCTATCAAAGCCTTGATCCGTTGGTTCTCCTCTTGTAAATTAGTGAAGAGATTTCCTTTGTGTATTCCCATCTAACATTGGGGCATCTTCACATCTTCACCTTCTTTTTATAACATGTGGCATCTACCTTTGTATATTCCCATCTAACATTGGGGGCATCCACGTTTCTTGGTTTCCTATACATAGCTTTGGAAAATGTTAGAAAATCCAAAAACATTCAAATATGTTGAAAATCAAAAAAACATTCAAATAAGATTGAAAAACCCAAAACATTAGAAAACCAAAAAAAATACAAAAACAATAGAAAATTGTTTCAAAAACTCCCAAAAACAACACAAAACACATTGAAAATAATCTTACAAAAACATAGTAGTAGTTTACTTGCTTTGTTTCTTTGTTTGTTTTTTTTTTTTGTTTGTGTACATTGTTTTTGTATAGTTTTTCTTGCTTGTACATTTGTATAGTGTGTTGTTTAAACATACCTTTTAGATTGATCTTTTCTTTCTTAGATTAGATTCATTCTTATTTGTACATATGGAGTGTGTTTTTGCATGCTTGTGAATGATTGTACATAGTTGTGTTGTTAAGTTGTTTAGTGTGTATATTTGGTAGATTTGTTAACTTTTTTTGTGCTTGTTTTTTCATTACTTGTACATTGTTTGTTATCACATCATCATCTATATCATCACATCTAACATCATATACATCATATATCAATAAAATGCTAAGTCTACATCATACATGTATGCTAAGCTAATCATCACATATCATATCATCAATGGGGCAAGAGGGGTTGCAAATATCAAAATCTATCCCCCACACCATATATCATACAAATCATCAAGTGGACTAATCAAAAAACATCTCATGTACAATACAAATGATATCATCTAAGGATATATCATAAATCAAAAACATGTGATACATATACAACAACATCATAATATAGAGTCCAATCATCATAATCATCATCATACATGTCAAAATCAAGTGTCCATATACATATGTGTCTCAAAGTATACATCATCAAGATACAAAATAATCCTTCATCATGAGGCATAATAAAAAATGATACATCATATACATCGATCAAAAATGAGCCTTCATATCGAGGCATACATACATATATCTATGTGTACATAATCAAAATGAGTCATGTCTGACTCGATCCCTCATGGGGACTAGGTGGCTTGTCAATGATGGTGGGGAGGACCCATAACCTTGTGGACCCCCTACTGGCCTAATTTTCCTTTTTCTTCCTCACTGGCTGCTCAACTAACTAATCTAGGATGTCATGTCGATGGTCTCTGTGATCTCGAGACATCATTTTCGTTGACTATAGCTAGGTGATCTCTGACCCTCTAGGGACAACCTCATAGTATAATGATCTATAATAATATGCCCTCCCATTGGTTGTCACCAAATCCATGTGCATGCATGGTGTCACCATGACTCCATCAGTATTGGAATGAGGCCACCTCTGTAGAAATTCTAGCAATCTCGGCCTGTCCCACTACCCACTCATCACCCTGGAGCTGATCTCACTCTCACTATCATCACTTTGAGCTGTGTGCCCCTACGGCACTCATCATGATCCCTCTCTAGTAACAATCTATACATGTGCTTGTACCTGGTCTCTCTCTCTCTCTCTCAAATTTTGTACCTGGGCCATGGACTATTGTAATAATCTTGAAACTTGTAACATCTGATGCCATCCTTGGACTAAATCTTGAACCACTCAGCTCCATCACCCCCATCTCCTCCATCCTCCATCACCACCACCCCCTCCACCTCTTAGTGGACTATGTGGTGGGCTACCAACCAGCCCCTACTGTGGTACTTTATCTCTTTGGAGGACCTGTGGTGCTACTCTCTCTCTGAGGAGGCACCTACTTGTAAAGGAGCTGATATCCCAACTATATGCCCACTCGGGGCATCTATATCTATGGAGCTATGGGGATCTATCTCTCTCTGGGAATCTTCTCTCTCTTACCTCATTGTAATGGTGGAGGACCTTTCCACCACCACCATCATGGCCTTGACCATCAAAATCATCATCATCATCATCAGCCCTCATCATCATCACTAAGCTCTCTGGGTGGCCTAACCCTTTGCATCCCATGTGGCCTGCAAATGGGAAATGGTAAGATGATGAGGAAAAATTGTCATGTACCATGGCCCATACTCTATCATGTCACTCTAGGATCCCTAATCTATCTCAAAGGAGCCCAAACCTGTGGTACCATCTGATCAAAGCTAAGTCGAGCCCTAGTTGTCTGGATCGATGGCCCCCATATCAAATCTCTCTACATGGCTTCGGTGGATGTGCATACCACATCTCGGACCACTAGTACATCTTGCACTACCCCAAAACTATTCACTAACATCGGTCTACTTGTAATACTCTTGTGATGTATCCCGAGGTTATGCAATCAAAAATGCTCTACCATGGCTATACTTAGCTCATCTATGTCCTCATCCACATTATACTATGGTAGGGCCTCCACACTATCATATGTTGTTGAATATCATCAAAAATCTATGGTAATGGTAGGTATCCCCCATGTGCCCATGGATGTCATCTCCAACTAGGGACCCATCCCATCACTGATGGCTCATCTGGAGCCCAGACTCATAGAATGTTGTAGGGACCAATGAACTATGTGATCCCATGCCCATATTTGTATAGCATGTGGTAGGACCCACGGTCTTCTAACTGACCATGGTATGTAATCAAGTGTAAATCCCAATATAGATGTGTCAACATGCACTGGCCCCAATAGTATCTCTCACCTCATAGAAATCCTCATATAACACCAATGAGGCCTAGTGGAAAAAGTACATGTCTTGTCGTAAGTAGTAAAAATCCACTGACAAGAGCCATCAAATACATGGGCATGCGATGTAGCCTTGGATCTGCAATACATCGGTGTAGCTGCACCATCATACCTCGGTGAGGTATCTCATCATGACCAAAAACCTCATCAAGTAGTTAGTGATCTAATCTCTATCGCTAATATACTCAATCAACTTCCCCTAGATAGGCACACACAATATGTGTCAGACATCCTCTAATGTGATGGTCATCTCTCCAGTAGGGAGCTAAAAGCACTTGGCTCTCATTGTGCCATCTCTCAGCTAAGGTTGTGAGTAGGCCATGGTCTAGGTAATCTATGGCATCCATGCCACATGAGCTAACCCCAGTGACCTCTAACAGGATATCCATCATCCACCTATCTCATGGATGGAAGCTCACCTCTAAGGTAGCTAGATGACCATGTTTCTCTCTAGTCTGTAGCGTTGATCGTCATCTCTGCAAAAATAACACAAACTTGTTATGACTTTATTTTCTTCTATCTATCTTCTTCTTTTTTTTCTAAGTACTAACTCATATTTCATCTACACTATCCTATTCATCAACTAACATTCTTATGAAAATATCCTATTTTTCTTCTAAGTCTCAATTTTCCCTTCTTCAACACTACGCACATGCCTTTTGGGAAAGTGTGCCCTTTCTACATGTGTGTGTAGCACATGTGTGCATGTGTCTATGGCACCTATGCTCTCATGTTTACATGTGTGCACAAAACCTAACTACCCCCACCTGACTTGTGCATGTGCGTCCTTTAGGATGCATGCATGCACATTTTAACATGTGTGCACTGCACACACACATTTTCCTCCCCGGATATGCATGCACACCCATTTTTATACATGCACCTGTATGCACACACATTTTTTTTACATGTGTGCATGTGCACATGCACATGTATTTTGGATGCATGTGCATGCCCCGTGATGCCTGCATGCATGCCCCCCTAGGCACGCACACACATTTCACCTCCTAATTACCCTAATAAATGTAATTAAATGCTAAAATTGACAAAGAAGGATAGGGTACTCATGAAGGGTCCATCATGTCCTCCTCTTGTGCATACTCTCCGAATGGTGTCAGCATGCATCCTCTGGGTCCTGGTTCTACACTCTCACTCATCTCACTCGTAGCTCATGGTGTCTCATGGTAAAAATCAATAAGGGTCTTGGTAAAAAAATGAACTATTCATGATGATTTACCCCCTCGAGGGGTATATTTAGCTATTTTAACCCATCATGCTACTATCTAGGGACATGTTTTTGAACCGTGTGGTCAATCTACCTTCTTCTATCACCCACCATGATATTTATTTTTAAATAAATAATCATTTTTTCACTCATTTTCATCCCATAGGGCATATTTTTGCTACCTAACACCTACCCTTTTTTCTCCCCCTGGGAATTTTTATTACTTTTAGGATGATCCTCCTCATCTAATTTCTTCTCAAAAATAAAAATCACTAAAAATTACAAAAATCAAAATTTTCAAAAAAAAAAATTAAAAAATCAATCAAAAAAATCAAAAATTATAAAAATCAAAAAAAATAAAAAATTTGAAAATTGAAAAAATTGGTAAAAAGCTCATACACGGCTGAAAATTTGTGTCACACACATGGTATTCATCCCATATCTTGCTAGAATTTTTCACATGTTTTAGAAACAAATGAATCATGGATCATTTGGATCTACAACCATTTACAAAGCTAGACTACTTGCTTGCTTCATCTATGTACTTTGGGGCACAATGAGTTGCCTATATTGTTTCATTACACACAAATGCTTTATCATTGACCTTGCATCCTTCATCAATTCCCCTCACATGTATCCTTTCTTGGGAATCATTTTTAACCCTTTTTCATTAATCATGAACATGTGGGATCTTCAGCTTGATAACAAAACATTTGTGTAACCGTCTTGACCATTGTTGGTTTGGGTATGTGTGTTTGTACTTGTTTCCCTATTAAATGAGCTTGTTTACTTCTCGTATTGCATTGCATTTTGTATGTTGCATTGAGTTGGTGTTTTTAGCAATGGAAAATTGTTCATATTATGGATTTTCATGTCATTCTACACTTTTTTTGTATGCTTATATTTTTAATAAGGACCGATGATGTAGATCACTTGGAAATATGATGACACAAAAGTTGTTTAAATACACTGGATGAAAGCTAGTTCTTTTCTCTCCATCTTCATTTTTCTTCTATATCATTCTCCTATCAATGCTATTATTTTTTCTTTCACTTAGGGCATCCTTCCCCTCCTCATTCTTCTTTTGTTTTTCCTTCATCTTTTCGATCATCGATCGACCTCTTTCATCACCCCATCGACACTCGAGGGGGCATCCTTCACTCCACTAATTTTTCTTCTCTTCAAAATTCACATGTTTGTACTTTTCTACTATCTTTGAAGTGGCGTCACTTATGCCACCCCAAAGAGGGGAAAATGTAGACACCTATAATTTGGATCGAGCAATTTAAATACTTAAATTGCTAATTATCCCCTTTCCCACAAATTAATGACATATCATCAATAACACACCTTTTCTCTTCTATCACCATTGATTAATTACATTACACTAATTAATTAACCCTTATATCACTCAAGATGTCGATTAACAACCTTCCATTAATTAGTGTTCCTTTCTATCTAGATTAATTAATTATTCTTAATTAATTAACTTCCCCTTCTATTAAATCAATAAATCATCATTTATTGGATTAAACTCCTCTCATAACCCAAATCATGCTAACTTTCCTCTAAAAATATTCTATAATCTTACACCTACCTATTATTTAATCACTCTTGATTAATTAATACACCCCCCAACTCCCATGAATCACTAATGATATATTAAACTCTCCTAAAGCAAACTTAACCATTCTAAAGTATGTTTATCCCTAACTAACCTAGCTTTGTTATTATCCCACATACAATAGGATGCAAAGCTTCTTCAAACCAAAGGGTTATATAAAGAACCCTCCTCCTACCTTTCTTCTTACACCTTTGCATGCATATAGCATAAACTATAGGCATTTTCATCTTTGAGCATCCTCCATTAGTGTTGAGCTAATTATCTTCATCTTGCATTTCATCCATCCAAGCTTTGAGTAATATGGAGAGAATCAAAATGGCCTTGTAGCCATGTCTTGATGAGACTCCATTCTTCAAACCCTTGGGATCAAACAAACAATCACATTTTGATTGCTAAGGATCTACATAGGTCCATTTAGCTTTCAAGAGTAGAGAATAATGCTAGTTAGCTTTCAAAGAGTAGAGAATAATGCTTAACAGTTAATTAATACATTATTTGGGCTACTTCCACCAAGAATCACTTGCTCATATTTTATTAAAAGCCTCCACACTCTCAATACAATACCTAGATCCATTTGGAGCTATATTCAAAAAACTCTCTGAGAATTCACACCCGAATTCAAAGCACATCTGCAATGCATTTGCTTTTCTATGTATCATATGCATAAGACCATATAAATAGACAATTTCTTAAGTAGTTTGATACAAAACCGTGGGTATCAAAACCATGGGCAAAAACCGTGGGTATCAAAACCATGGGCAAAAAACCGTGGGTATCAAAACAATAGGTACCAAAACCATGGGCCCAAAAACAGCCCATAACGGTTACCCATTACCCATGGGTTAATAAACCACCCATGAAAATTTTCTTTGGGGACTTCGCCCCTGAACCCCCTTGACCCGCTCACCAACGAGTGGGATTGCCGTAAAAATACTACCTGAGTGTAACACATAGAAGGTGTACCACACTCTAACATTAAAATAGGCTCCACAAACATAACATATTGATTTTATTCCAGGATCAACCCTTCCAAATTAGGTATCCTATAGGATGATCCTGACACAAAGTGAGGATTTGAACATGTGAGTGAGCGATCTGATAAATAAATTGTTAGTGATAGAAAGTATGATTCCATGTGCAACTCTGGAAATATTGACTCAAAAAAATGGTGGAGACTAGATAATGTATGCGAGATAATATAGTAATAAATAAAATCACAATTCAATATCGGTTACCAATTCAAATATTGGATGATATGATGTATGTTCTAATAGGAGAAATATATTTTAGTAAGATTAATTTGTGGAGTGGGTACTACCGGATCGAAATATGTGAAGGGGATGAATGTAAAATGATTTTCAAAATAAGATATGGGATGTATAAGTGGATGGTGTTGTCATTTGGGTTATATAATGCACCAAGTACATTCATGAGGCTGATGAAAAGAGTACTTTGAGAATATTATGGCAAGTTTGTGGTTTTCTATTTTGATGATATTTTGATATTTAGTAGGACAGTAGAAGAACACTTGTTGCATTTAAAATTGGTGTTAAAATTGTTACAAAAAAGAGAGTTTATATGAAAACTTAAAGAAGTGTATATTTCTTCAAAAAAGTATATATTTTTTGGAATTCCTCATCTCGTGAGGATGGGGTGAGGATGGAAGAGGAAAAAGTGAAGGAAATTTTGGAATGGCCTATTCCAAGGAATGTAACAGAGGTTTGCAATTTTTCGTGGCTTAACAACGTTTCATACGAAGTTCACCAAGAATTTCAGTAGCATTTCTACACCCATATCGAGTGCACAAAGGAAAAAGAGTTTTTATGGACAAATGTAGAAACAAATAGTTCGGAATTGTTGACGAAGAAAGTGTGAGAGGCACACGTTTTATTATTTTTTGAATTAGAAAAAGGTCTTTGAGGTTAATTGTGATGCCTCACATGTTGGGATTGGAGTAGTAATAAATCAAGAAGGATGACCTTTAAAATTATTTAGTGAAAATTTGAATGAGGTCAGAAGGAAATATTCTACATATGATGTGAAATTTTACGCTATTATTCAAGCATCAAGGCATTAGATACATTACTTGGTATCTAAGGAATTTGTACTCTTTACTTACCATGCAAAATTGAGGTATGACACTCGAAGAAACTAAATAGTACACATGCAAATTGGGTTTCATTTTTGTAGGAATATACTTTTATCTTAAAACAAAATCAAGCAAGTAGAATCAAGTCGATGATGCCTTGAGTATGCATATAACACTGCTGATAACAATGACAAATGAAGTCATATGGTTTGAGGTAGTTAAAAAATTGTGTGAAAGTGATTCATATTTTTGGTAATTTTGTGAGACAATGTGAGGACCCTATAGTAGGTAGTGATTCTTGTGATTATTTGATGCAAGATGACTATTTATTTATGATTTTTTTTTTTTTGAATCCCTATTGGTTCAATGAGATAAAATATTATAAGAGAATCACACATTGGGGGTTTGAATGAACACTTTTGTATAAGTAAGAAAACTACTCTTGTGTTAGAGAAGTATTATTGACCAAAGGTAAAGAGGGAAATAAATAGAATCGTATTAATATGTAGAGTGTGTGAAATAGCTAAAGGACATGCACAAAATACTAGGCTATATATGTCATAACTTGTCTCTATAGGGTCATGGGTTGATTTGAGTATATATTTCATGTTATAACTTCCTAACACACAATGAGGAAATGATTCTATATTTTTTGTTGTAGAGAGATTCTATAAAATGGCACATTTCATTGTTTGTAGGAAATCTAATGATGCTTCTAGAGTTACAAATTGGTTTTTTCAGTAGTGGTTAGGTTGCACAAAGTTTCAAGAATGATCACTTTAGATCGGGACAAAAAGTTTTTGAGTCACTTTTAGAAAAATATTTGGAGGAAAATGGGATCACAACTACATTCATTAGTGCATGTCACTCCCAAAATGATGGACAAACATAAATAGTAAACATGAGCTTGGAAATCTTCTACGATGCAAATTTGGAGAAAAGGTGAAATAATGGGATTTGCTTTACCACAAGTTGTGTTTACTTATAATATATCACTAAACAGGTCAATGAGGAGGTCTCCTTTCAATATTTCCTATGGTAGGAACCCAAACGGAGTGATAGATTTGATTGTGTTTCCTGGTGAATATAAAACTAGTGATAATGTATAATTATTTGCAAAACGCGTGTTATAATTACAAGAAGAAGTGGGGGAGAAGCTGAAAGATAGTAATACAAAATATAAAGCAGCTATGGATGCAAGTAGGAGAGTAAATTCATTTGAAGAAGGAGATATGGTGATGGTTCATCTCAAAACATAGAGATTTCCAAAGGGAAAATATAATAAACTAAAGGATAAGAAGATTGGGCCATGTAGATGAGCGATAACGCTTACAAGATGGAGCTACCTAACAACTTTTATATTTCACCAATTTTTAATTTTTCTGACTTGTATAAGTTTCCAAGTCATAATGAAAATGGCAAGGAGGAAGAACTAAAATAGGATCAACATATGTCAAATAAGAAAAATGAGATGGTAACGTGTCTCTTGGACAAAAAAACAGTCACTACTAGACATGGGAGCTAAAACATATATTTAGAAAATTTGGAATGTATGCAGCAACAAGAAAATAATTGGATTCTTGAGTGGCAGTTGAAGAATATTGACAATGGAAAATTGGATGAATTCCATCAACTAAATTCATAGGAGCATAATTCTTTTCAACCAGGGGAGAATGATGAGGGAACATAACTTTTAGAGACCATAACTTTTGATTTGAACTTCTTCTCATCTTAAAATTTTCCAGGGAGTTAGATTTTGACTAGTAATATGCCCTTACCAACTTTTTCAAAAATGTTGGTTGTCATTTTGACATATTTTTGGGCCAAATTCCTTCGTCTAGTGGTCTAAAATTGCCTCAAAACATTTTTTTTGGATTTGTATAGAACTAAGATTTTTAATATATTTTTCTCTACTTTATGGAATAATCCCAGATTTGACATAAGCTTTCATTTTGAAGGCATATTTTGTACGCAAAATTTGAGGCCCATGCAAGGTGTTTTGATTTTTAGGGTTTTTTGGTTTTTTAGGAATTTTTGTTGTTTTAATGTTTTTCTTAGAGATACAGGGAAATAAAAGGCAGATTCTAAAGTTGTAAAAATTAGTGTAGATTCATGAATGATAAGGAAACCATATTGAATCTTATGGAGTTTTTGCAAATTAATTGTGTGAGTGTGTTTTGGAGGCATTTTGACCTCTTATAGTTAGATACACATAAAAATCCAAACTCAAAAGCTTGGGAAGGCCTCAAATGTAGCCAAATTTAGCATTAAACTGCAAAAACTCCAAAAGAAAATGAGTTTTAATTTTTGTGCTTGACTTGTTGTTTGGCTATTTTTTATGTTGTATATGTACTATGGGGCAATGCTTTATCTTGTCTCTATTTTTTGTTCTTATGGCTTTATCTGGTGTTTGTGGTCTTTGTGATGTAACAGGTAGGGTATTTATGAAAAAACACCCCATTTACCAAATCTTAAATAATAATATGTAATTAATAATTTTTAAAATCTACTTATTCTTTTTGTTATAGATTTTTTATTAATTGATTTTAAATGGTATAGCTTACATTGCAATTAAGTTTATGATTGTATCATTAAGAAAAAAATATTTTTCATATAATTTTCAAAGATTATTGTCAAACCTATCCAAAGCTAACTCAAAAATGACCCAAAAACAAACTATGTCGATGTAACATCTTAAAATAACAACACACATAATGTTAAGTTAAAATATAGCAGCTCCTTCCTACACATATTTCTTAAGATTTTGAGGTTTTGAATTTTTGAGTACATCAATATATTTTTGTGTTTTTAGATTTTCATATTACATGTTTTGAATTTTAGACTTTTTAAATTTTTGAATACATCAATATATTTTTGTGTTTTTAGATTTTCATATTTCATGTTTTGAATTTTAGATTTCAGAATTTACACATTTTAATATGTGAAGCAAGAATAACAATATTTTCTCTAGATATATAATTGTAACATTCTAACCTTTACTCTTACCATATATTATAATTCTTGTATAGTTATATTTCTCTCAATATCACATCCTCTACTTTCAATCAATTCAAATTAAATGTACCTATACAATTTAAAATTCTATTGGTAATAATGAGTGATCATCCATTTATGGGCCCTTCTAATTTATTTATACAGTCCAAAATTATAGTCCACAAAAGTCCATGCCCTTATGTATCTTTACACCTTAGAATTAATAATCATCCATTTCCAAGGTCTTCTAATTTAACTATATATCTACGGAAGTTCATGTCTTTCCTTCTAAACATATTTATATACTTTTAATGCATTGTAAATTTCTGTAGCAAATGTTAACCATGAATATGTGTGCTTCTCAAGCTAAACAGATGTCAAATAAGCAATAGGTGCCTGAGTTCCGTTTGGACTTTTCAATGTTCGACGTATGAGTAATAAATTTGTAATCATGTTTGCAAAAGAAAACTTACAAGATTCAACCATAACACTATTTTGTAGTTGGAAAAATTATAATTTTTTTTTAAAATGATTCTCACTTTCTATAAATAAAATTATAATATTTTGACTATTTTAAAAGTGGCGCAGTTATAATAATAATATTTTTCATGAATCATAAATATAATTATAATTAAAGTATTAATTAATATGATATACCCAAAAATTATATCGTAATCTTGAAATTTATATCTCTTCATATTTTTAAATAAATATATTTAAAATATCTATACTAATTCATTTTTCATAAATATTAATGTTTTATAAATATTAATAAATATTTCTTTATTTGAAAATATTTGTTTCCTTTTTAGTGGTTTAATCTCATTGCCCAACACTTTGGTAATTTAAAAAATAAATAATAAATAACATTGTTCATTTAACATTTTTATTTCAAACTTTATCAAAGGTTTGATACAAGAAATTCAGCTTTCTCTCGCATCGAAAAATCATTTTTTAAATTTTTTTTTTTTTTTAATTACATACTACCTATTTTTTAAAAGTTTTTTTATCGTCTAAAAATTAGACATGTCCAAATTTTTCTATTGTATTTTTTTTTTTGGAATTTTTGCTATCATATTGCAAGGTGTATCCAGCTTCAAACATTTCCACTTGCACCATCAATTTGTATAACTCTTTTTTTTTTTATGAAAAGGATCTTATATTATATTAATTCAATACGATACAAGATAACTTTCAACAAAAAAGTGACGGTATGAGAGCACACCCCAAAACCACAAACAAAGCTAGGCCGAGCCTAGAGCAACGAGAGTCAAACTAGGTGAGCCTAAGAGAGTACAAAATATAGGCATCGCCTAAAAGAAGACAAAAACACATTCAAGAAGCATCAACAAACATGTTCGAAGCAGGCAGATCATGATCATCCGGCCACCCCGAACCAAGAAAGTCCTTTCCAGCATTTGGAAGTTCTCAACCAATAGGAACTTCTTCCTCCGGGTTAGCTTCCCCGTGAGTAGGAATGGCGAGGTTGAGGCGAGGGATTTTTTCTGATGGTGGAAGTTGTGGTAGTGGGTTCCAAACATCATGATGTGAAGCAGCGGAAAGAGGAGAGCCCCACTCATGCTGACGAGGTGGTGAGCCCTAGCCCTATTTGCGAGCTGATGGAGGCGGCAACGAGCCCTAGCCACGACAGCGAGATGGTGAGTAACTGTGCTGATGTAATGGGCTTGGGGAGCGGTGAGCCCGAGTGAAAACACGATGATGAGACCGGCTACGCCGGCCACCATGGGCGGAAGGTGAGGAGCACCTAGCAAGAGATAGAGGCACTCGAGAAACATTAAATGGGGCTCCCCCCAATGGCACAACAGGGTCTGGAGGTGATCCATCTCCAATACAACCTTGTTGGCCTAAACTTGTTTCTGTAGAAGCACATTGGAGATCACCATAGCTTTATTATAAACTGAGAAATAGTGATCAACTGCAGAATTGACAAAGTAAAAAGAATTTCTTTATTTCCATATCCAAAATAGAATCTCCCCTCTGAAAACATGCCAAATTTGGGTGAACATAGGCAGAAGCTTGGGATTGTCTCCCAAAAGGATATGCTACCAAGTGAAGCAATGAGGTCTGTAAAGGAAAGAAAAATGAATGGATCCAGTTTCAGGCATTTTGAGCTTTGGGACAAAACAAGAAAACATGCAAGATTGTTCCCAGATGGTCACAAAAAGGAAATTTGGGAGTTGGGATCCCAATTTGAACAAGATGAGGCCCGATAGAAAGGCCTTGGTGAAGAATACACCAAAGGAAATGAGAAATTTTGGGCTCCACACAGAGAGTCCAAACAATTTCAAATCGCATACTTTAGGTAGACAACGTGGAATGAATTCCCCAATGTGTATTTAGTTTATCCACCATGGGAAAATGAGGTGAAAGCCATCGATAGCCTTTACTACCATTGTAATTACGAATGAGGTATCTCGCATACCACTTCTAGTCCTTCTACCATGGGCGAGAGGAATGTACATCAATCTTATGCAACATGTGGTCAGGAACCGAATTGATCACAATAGTAAAAGTATCCTGGTCCTAGTTGGAAAGCTAAAATAGAGTTTTAAAATCCATCCAAGAGAACCAGGATTGAGCAGTTTTGTAGAAGAAGTCCTCGATGGTGCGAATTCCATGTTTGAAGACTTTGAGCATGGAGATTCCCGGGACCTCTACTAAACACTTATCGTGAGATTAAAAATCGAAACCACCAGAGAGATTGCTAGTTGACAGAAAGCCCATTTCAAAAGCCATCCCCCTTTCACAAAATCCAAGGCTTAATACATTCCCAAGATTTCCAAATGCTCTTAAGCACAAAGGTGCTAACAATTTTGATAGGAACTGAGGTAATGAGAAGATTGAAAAACCCCAATCCTTTCCATGCAGAGTGGACATAAGGGGAACCTTCAATTATTCCGTGTCATATAAGAACTTTCCAAGATTCTTGGCCAATAATGCTTCTGATAATCCATTTAGCACAAAGAGCTTGCCCTTGGCATTGAATGTGAATAAGGACAAGACCCCCAAAATTTCAAGGCAAACAACTAATATCCCAGACTACATGATGAAAACATTTTCCTATAGAAGAATTAGCCCACAAGAAATCTTTGAGACGTTTTTCTAGCTTTTGATGGAAGCTTTGGAAGGAAACCAACACGACGAGTAGTAAACATGTGTGGCTGCAAGAACTGTGGAATAGATTTGGAACTTTCTAGCCAAAGATAAAGGCTTGATGATCCAATATTCCAAATTTTTTCCACTTGTTGAATGACATATTGCCATAGCTCGGCCGGGGAGGCTTGAAAATAAAAAGGAATACCTAAGAATTTAAAAATCTCACCATTTGTTAGAATTTTCCATTAAAAAGTGGCAAGCCAATCTGCGTGGGAAGGAAAGATTGCTGATAACACTAGGTTTTTCACCATTGAATGGATGAGCCAGAAGCTAAGTAGAAAATATCCAAACATTGCATAACATTGTGAATGTTGGTTTCGTCTTCAATGAGTGTAAGAAAGGAATCATCCACAAAATTCCCATTAAGAAGTTGAGAAGTGGGATCAACAGGAAGTGAGATTCCTCGAACAAGACCATGTGCTTTGGCATGAGCTAACAAATAGCCAAAACCTTCACCACGAGCACAAACAAGGTAGGGGCAAGAGGGCAGCCTTCTTTGAATAGAACAAAAAATACCAAAAGGCTCCGAGATGAGGCCATTAATAGAGATCTGAGTAGAAGCATCCATAAAAAGCATATTGATGGATTGAATAAAAATGGGACCAAAGCCAAGGGCTTGGAGCATGGCGAGTATGAATGGCCATTCAATCCGATCATAAGCCTTCTCAAAATCAATTTTGATAAACATGACGATCTTGATTAGATGTATGAGACCATTCCATACCTTCCCACACCGTAATGATTTTATCTAGGATGTATCAACCCTGTATAAATCCTGGTTTTTCTGGCTGAATAACAATTGGCAGAAGATTGCATAACCGCAAAGCTAACACTTTGGAAATGATTTTATAGGAGACGTTGAGTAACATTATCAGATGCCAAGAGGTAATTTTCTCGGTGTCTCCTTATTTAGGGATGAATTTAATGTTTCCCTTATTAATGTGTGGCCGTAAGGATTATTTCTAAAAACATTCAAGATAAACCTGAAACAGTCTTGACCGATCGAGTCCCAAAGGGTTTTATAAAATTCACAAGGGAACCTATCACAACCCGACGCTTTATCATTGGCCATTTACATGGTGGCTTCATGGAGGTATTCAATGGTGAACATTATCTCACAAATCACATTTTGAGCCTCTGATAATTTACGTGGCACAACAACCAAAAAATGATCAAGAGCAGCTTGATGAGTTGCAGAGGGTTGTTGAGCTTGAAACACGAGCTTGTAGTGGCACACAAAGGCCTATAACATAAGTTATGGGTCAGTAATTCAAGCTTCACGCCATCCATGATATCCCGAATTTTTGGGAAGGTTTTCTAGCTTTGAGAGAAAGAAATAATTCTTTCAAACCCGATCTCCAATTTTGAGCTAGTGCATCCGAGCTCGGATTTGTGTGCCCCTGACATTGTAGCTATCCACAATTTGGATTTGTTCCCAAAGCATTGCAACTTGAAGTTATAGATTTTCAGAGAAGGGATCACCTTAAAGCACCACCACCACCCAATTAAGAGCTGAGGTGTTAAAAGAGTATGAGTGGCGCCGAATTATTTCCAGTCGTGAGCGGTAGATTTTAAGAAATCTTGTTGTCTGAGTCAATGTGTCCTCCCACCACTGAATCTAGCTGGCTTGTATAGGTGGATGAAACCATTGGTAATGACTGGGTCATGGAATTAAATTACAAACATGCTTGATATGATTGATGGTGGGGCCATGTTACATCAAGGTAGTATTAAGAAATAATTGACCTTTATGACAGAAGGGGCACGCATCATGCCAATTGATACAAAATCATATTGGAGAATGATCCGAAAGGATAAAGTTAGGCATGACCTCCATTGGCATATAGAATAAATGCTATCAAACTCAAAATAATCTTGAGCTGACAACATGGCCCTACCAAGAAATTTAAGAATACGATATGTCCCTCCACGTAGATTGGTCCACGTATACCAAGCTTTAGAGGTAGGAAAGCGAGATGCGTTAAGATCAAAAAGTCCAAATTTATTATGCATGAAGTACCATGTTTTCCTTTCACCAAGTGTCCACCTCATTGACAAGTGGCCGCATTTATCATTAGGTGACTCAACCATATTAAAATCTCCACTTATTACCCAAGTAAACATCGGGAATGGAGTTGGCAATCCACTTGCCACAGATCGGCCCTTTCGGCCACATCGTTTAAGGCGTAAATATTAATGAGACCAAAAGGGAAAATTTCCACATTAAAGAGGACCCATATGGCATGATTGGTTGGGTCGATGCTGTGGTTAATAAGTAATGGATGCCATTTGGGAGTAAAAAGCAAAATTAAACCCCCACACCCTACTTCATGATTGCTATAGAAAGCAAAGCTATGGGGCCATATGGACTTGCAAACCATATGTAATTGAAAACCTGTAATTTTTACTTCTTGCAAAAATAAAACATCCAAATTTACACATTGTTTGAGTTTCACGCACAAAATATTTATGACAGAGTCTGTAAGACCCCAAACATTCCAAGATAGACAATTCATGGGAAATGATGGTCAAGAGCCATATCCCCATCCTCCAAGCCATTAAGGGCATCATATTTATTTTACAGGAAACAAGTAGTGTTGTGTTGTAAAAATCCTATAAATCAATTATTTTCTGATTGGTGTACTCAATGTTGTACTCCACTTTGGTGGAATCAATACTGTGAGCCAGGCTATGATCCCGAGAGATGCGAGAAGTGCTTTGAGGCCTTTTAGAAGGCCCTTGTGAGTTTCTTGGCATGAGTAGCGGCACCAAATGTGGGATGGGAACATTATAAACAGAGTTTTTCTGGTCCATGAGAACCGATGCCATGAGGGGTGTGCTAGAGTACTTTTACAATGGGGTAGATGAGTTGGTAACGATAGTTAGTTCTTTAGCAGAGCCGTTGGCTCTTTAGCATGCACATTATGTGGTTTTTCCTTAACAACTGACTCCTGATGGCCATTAGAGCCAGAGGCCTTAGATTTTTGGGATCTTCTCTTATTGCTCCAACCTTTGACAACTTTCTAACCTTTCTCATGAAGGGGTTTGACTGGTTCATGAGCTACTTTGGCCATAAGGTGACTTCAGGGCACATAGAGAGGACAATATTTGATCTTGTGATTGGAATCCACAACGGAAGCATGTGTTAGGAAGATTGATATACATGACTGTTGAGAGTAGCATTTGTCTCCCATCTGGATATCCAAAAATTCCTTAAGGTCTTGAGAGATATTAATCTCAACACAGACTCACTTTTGCAAGTGAGCATGGTAAAACCTTTCGGATTTGAGGTAAAAAAATCAGCCAAGAGAATTAGAAATTTGTGACAAAATAGGCAAATATGGAAAAGGAAGGCTAGGTAATTCAACCTAGTCATGCACTTTAAGGGTGGTATATTTAGATACCACAAAGTCCTTGTGCCATGGGGTTAGTACAAGCAACGAGTTGTAAACATACCAAGTGGCTTGCTTAGCCAAAATATTGGGTGCATTAGCAAGGTCGAAAAAGTGAAAGAGAAAGAAACCCTTGGTCATGTTTTGAACACTTTCCAGTTTGACTCCATGAGGGGTCCAAATGGTGTTCACCCAAGATTTGAGCATGATTTTAGAGGGGATGCGGCCCATGAAATACCCAATGAGACAAAACTACTCTAACCATTGACATGCAACATTAAATTTAGGAATGGGAAAAACCACATCAGGAGGAGAAATATTACCTCGTGGAATACTTTCGAACAAACTTCTTGGGTCGCTTTTCCAATAGTGTCATTGCTCAAATCTCCACTATCTCCAGCCATGGTTGAAACAACCAGGATGGAAGATGGAAAGGACATTATATAGGGGACACCTAGTGGATGAGAAACCCTAGGAGAAACTATAGCAATAAATTCCCGTAGAGCCCGAAAAGGTCATGATATGGTGGTGTAAATTGTAAAACCCTAAAAAATATGACTCCAATTTTTCACCAGACTTGCAAAGCCCTCTTTCTATTTGTATAAATTTTACTACCTAACCTCCATAAATAATGGAGTGGAAGCTCAATTTTGAGTTTTGTTATCACTTTCATTTCCACAAATTAACAATTCATAATCATAATAGATCAAATTGATTTATTATAGTATCAAATTATGATAAGCGATGTTTTTGCATATAATCTAAAAATGAAAAAGTTTTATAATAAAAATTCAATCTTTAATTTGAAGGTAAGTAGCATTTTCATTTACAAATTCAAAAATACATGTACAATAGAATACAAAATTCGAACAAATTTTTGTAAACCAAATCTTAGGAATTATGAGAAAAGTATTGCTTTGTATTTTCTTTTTGAGAAACCATGAGGGGTCCAAATGGTGTTCACCCAAGATTTGAGCATGATTTTAGAGGGGATGCGGCCACGAAATACCCAATGAGACAAAAACTGCTCTTACCATTGACATGCAACATTAAATTTAGGAATGGGCAAAACCACATTAGGAGGAGAAATATTACCTCGTGGAATACTTTCGAACGAACTTCCTGGGTTGCTTCACCAGTAGTGTCATTGCTCAAATCTCCACTATCTCCAGCCATGGTTGAAACAACCAGGATGGAAGATGGCAAGGACATTATATAGGGGACACCTAGTGGATGAGAAATCCTAGGAGAAACTATAGCAATAAATTCCCGTAGAGCCCGAAAAGGCTGCAATATGGTGGTGTAGATTGTAAAACCCTAAAAAATCTGACTCCAATTTTTCACCGTACTTACAAAGCCCTCTTTCTATTTATATAAATTTTTACTACCTAACCTCCATAAATAATGGAGTGGAAGCTCAACTTTGAGTTTTGTTATCACTTTCATTTCCACAAATTAACAATTCATAATCATAATAGATCAAATTGATTTAGATCAAATAGATTTATTATAGTATCAAATTATGATAAGGGATGTTTTTGCATATAATCTAAAAATGAAAAAGTTTTATAATAAAAATTCAATCTTTAATTTGAAGGTAAGTAGCATTTTCATTTACAAATTCAAAAAATACATGTACAATAGAATACAAATTCAACAAATTTTTGTAAACCAAATCTTAGGAATTATGAGAAAAGTATTGCTTTGTATTTTCTTTTGAGAAAATAAATTTGTTGAACGATGATGTTAAGTAACTTTAAATTTTTGTTTAAAAGAGTGTATTATAAGTTAGAAATTGGTAATTTTTTTGTTAAGAACTATAATTTTATGTTGAGGTATGGACTTACATTTAAATTTATAATTTTGAGATCAAATCTTATTTAGAAATGATGTCTAAGCTAAGCAAGCCTAAACTTTTACTTGAGAGAAATTACAATAAGCCAAAAATAATACCAAATTTTTAGTCATGTTTTCTATATGTTTGTAAATGTTTCATGTGTAACTATATTGTTGACAGGGTTCTTCATCAATTTTGTGAATAACCCGTGAGACATAGGAGAAATCACGGATAGAAGAAAAAACTGCCAAACACAATAGAAATCCACATAATACTATCCAAAGCCACAAAACAAAGAAGACAAAAAACAAAATGTGGCTTGAGCCGACATATTCACGACCAAAAGGAAGTGTTAATTTTGTAAGAAAATATATTTATTATACTTAATCACAAATGGATGTGTATGATGTGTGGAATAGTGAATAATATAGAGAGTATGCAATATAAAAGAAGATAAATAGAACTATATGAGGAATTTATGAGAAGTTTGTAAGAGACTAATGTAATATATCTTGAGATATGAATAAAAATTGATGGTTGATGCAATGTGTATAATTTGTTATGTTATATTATATTCTTTTTGTTCATTTATTTGAATCCAATTTAGATTTCCCTTGCACATCCTTAACGAAAGGGAGAAATTCTTAACCCTCATGCTATTGTTAAGGCTTAAGGTAAAAATTTTGGTGTCTAAGCCTAGGTCCAAATAAATAATATCTATATGAGGGTAGTGGGAGAAAGAAGATAATTTTAAAAGGATGAAAAAAAAGAAAAAAAAATCATATGTTTAGTGGAAAAAATATTAACATGAAGATTTGTCTCACCCTCTTTTAGAGGAGTTTGGCACTTGGGGATTGGAGGGTGAAAAAGGGGGATCCAAAGAAATAAAAAATTCAAAAAAATAAAAAGGTTATAGTGGTTTGGGGGAGTAAATAAGGAAATAAAGTAGAAGAAAAGATAGATTAGGAGAAGATATAGAGGTAACAAAAGATGGAAAAATAGATATTGGAGAAGGAAAGGAAAAGGAAGTTAGTTATTACTTAGTTGTGGGAATAGTCATGAATTAGGAAGTGATTATTATCCCCAACCATAAGAGATTATCTAGGAAATGAAACCCTTAGACAAAAATTCATCCCCCATGCCATTGGAAGGTGTGAGAAAAATGTGGGACTTAGTTCAAAATGAAGGAGATGAATTTAAGGAATTTGATCAAAGATTCAAGAATATAGTGCAAAAATTAGATGAACCACCAAATGAGAAAAAAATAATTGAGTTATTTATTTCAGGATTGTTACCTTATATAAGATTATTAATTGATGGAAAATATTTCATAACATTCATGGAAGCATTGGAAATGACATTGAAACTAGAAGCGTAACCATGGAGGAGAGAGTGTGAAATGGTATTAAAACTAGAGAAGTTGCAGAATGAATTAATGCAACTAAGAAAAAGACTTGACAAAATAATGGAAGAGGATACCTTAGGAGATATCAAAGAAATAATGCATATTATGGGGGATATCGAGGAGATAATGAAGAAGGATATTATAGGATATATAAGAGAAATCTTGGATATCATAGAGATAATGAAATGGGATACCAAAGAGGATACCATGGGAGGTATAGAGGAAATAACTATAATAGAGGAAAATTTCATCATTATTATGGAGATAATAACTATAATAAAGTATGGGATGGAAAACATCAAAAATATGTAGAAAATAGTCGATGAAGAAGGTCGCTAATATGTTATTGTTGGTGTAGGTGGTAATGTTTTATCTTTTAGTTATTTATTGGGTGTATTTCCACCTCACTAGGTAAGCCATCTCACTTAGGTGTGAGCATGGATATAGGTGTCATATTTGCTATGACATATTCCCTCATGGAATCTGTCATATGTGTAAGTGTGTGTCATAGGAGTTACATTCCCCTTTCGGAAAGTAACTCCTCTTCTCCATCATGGAGGCATCATTATCTTTGCATGGGAGTTACTCAATACTCCCCTATATGTACACTTTTGTTCTTAATCTATGAGAATTCTAATGGAGTCTTGTTTCCCTTAATGCATGCACATTGCTCTCATATTTGAATTTTTTCTTGAATTTTGAAGCTACTTCATCTCAGTTAAGTGCAACTCCTTAATGTGCACATGTTCCATCCAGGTATTCATCCTCCCTCTCTCCATCATGATATCATAGTACATGGATTGGAATTGTGCTCACTACGGTTGTTTACTACTCTTTAACTTGTAGTTTCATGTGTAGGATCTCATTCTTGTTTTGTGTTCTACTTGCAATTTTTCAAGGGTTCTAGTGGTGTGTGTTGTGTTGTGCTCCTTTATGGTATTGTTGTGTTTAAAAGGTACGGGGTTGATTTTTGGAAGAGGTCAAAAGCTATCAAAAAGGACTAACTCGGCCCCAAATTGTCGAACTCGGAACTAAGGTATCCAAACAACTTATGCATTGGTTGATAGGGATTGTGTAGCTCGCTTCACAACTTGACTCAATATTTTAGGATCCTGTGACTCGGGTTCATTCATGTATTTCTCTTTGTTTTATGTGTTTTACATTGTTGATAGTTTAAATGTATATGGGCTCAATTTATATTGGTTGAATTCAACTCGGATCTACTACATTCTCATGGTACTCTGCATCATTCTACTTCTACTTAACTTTTTGAGCACATTTGGTTTTGCATATAAACTCTACTTCCATGACTCTGCTTTGGATTTCCTTAATTCCACCCGTCACCTCTGGATTTACTTTGGCTTGTGTCGAGTAGTTGAATATTCATGGCCTCTGCCCCTATGCATCCTTTCTTGAATGTGCTCCTGCATTAGTTCTCATGTTTCCCTCCTTCAAGATGACTATGGGATTCCCGAGCTCACTAATGCAAAGCTTGGCGTAGCACAACAACCTCACCCTACCATTGCTTGTCCATTCCACCATTTTCTCTGGCATGTGAATCCTATGATGTTATGATCCTCCTTTGTGACTAGGATCCTGCCTTGGCACACAAACGTGGCTTCAGTTATACATAGAATTTTGTCAATCATTTCTTCTCTGGATCCCTTTCACATGAGGTGTACGATCCCCTGATGGTTAATCTACCAGTTTCGATGCCCAACCCTCACTTGACATGTGGGCCTTCATTTCTGACTCCAACTCCATCCTGTAGACACATGGCTTTGACCTTAGCACTGACTGAGATGTCAACCCAGAACCCAACTCGGGAGGAACCTTTCATAGCTCGGTGGTAACACCGAACCACACCCTAACTCGTCACCTTAGCACAAATTGACAACATTTACAAATCCCAAATCAAGCAGTCCACCTCACAACTCACTCCAATGAGTCAACTCAAAATAATTTCTCTCATCTCATTCAACACCCTAGTAGCTTGATCAATGCCTAGAACTAGCTTGTCGACCAACTTGCCAAGTTGAGCTAGCTCTTCTCCACTCCCAAGGCAATTTTTTTTCCTTCTCCATTTTTTTGATGTTCTTAATTAAAGACTAATTAGTATTAATTTTCTCACTCCTAGTTAAGAAAAAAGATTTTTTTGAGGGAAAATTTATCCTTTTTTGGAGGGTTGTTAGGGGATTTGTGGGCCCCACCTCTTGAACCCCTTTCATTCTGCATTCAGGGGGTGTTTTTTTGGTTCCCTTTGTTTCTAGCAATTCCTTTGGAAACATTTATTTTTCCATGAATCCCTACACAACTCCATTTCTTACCTCTTTTAATTATCAAGAATGGTTAGATGTTATGTAACTTTCCTTGAAAAAGAAATAATTATTCCGAGATAACCATGAGTTTGCAAGCTGAACCTAAAGAGGATGCAGAAAAGGAAAATTGTCTTGATAAATGTGATGAAGCCATTGGGTTTTATCTTTGTCTATGTCTCCAGAACTGCACTTCCATATTTCCTTTGCAAAAACACCCAAGGAAGTTTTGGATGCTCTTGACAAAAATTTTGGGAAACATGATGAAATGAGAGGGCATGAACTAGAAAATGAATTGATTATCCTTAGTCCCAGAATTTTTGACACCCTTCAAGACTTCTTCACCAAATTTAAATCACTCAGTTGTAGTTTTCATCTCGTGGAATAGAGAAAAAGAAACCACGGCTCATTCTTTCATCCTTGCAAAACTTGGTCCAGAATACTTTGTTTTTGTCTCTACCTTCCATGTAACAAAAAGGAACTTGGTAAAAGTTGGACTATGCCCTCACTTGATGATTTTATTGCTGATTTAATTAGGGAACATGATAAGTTGATTCATATGGGCACTCCCAAATCCAAAAGATCCCATGATCTCATTTCTAGATAGGAAAAAAAAAAGGCTTCAAAAGAGAAGAAACAGAAAAAGGATCATGAGAAAAGGACCAACCAAAATTCAACTCTTCCACTTCCTCTTCCAGTTCCAAACCTCCTAAATAATGGATCAAATGTGGGTATTGTAATGGCAAACATGATGAAGAAAAATGTTTGAAGAAAAATATTGATCTCCTCACTAGTCTTCTTGAGAAACACAACATTAGAGTTCCAGATTATCTCAAATCATCTTCATCAACTCATGATATTTTTAAGGATAAATATAGTGAAAAGGGAAAGTGAAAGAGAAAGAAAAAGTGAAACAATCAACCAATGAGAAACTAAAGGGAAGAGATTTAGTGACATTTGTTCCACCTACTCCTACATGGATCATTGATTTGGGTGCAACTCATCATATGGCCTCATCATACATTGAGTTTGCTTCATTTTAGCCATGTGGCATGTATTCTAATAATCTTGGTGATAACACTACTACATAGGTTTTTGGGGGAGAGTTTGTTAAAGTGAGTGGAGGAACTTTCAACAATGTTCTTATTCTCCCTTCACTTTGAATTAATCCCCTTTTAGTTTATCATATCACTGACCTTGGACAAGGCATGCAGGTTGAGTTCACTCTAGATTCAGTCTATGTCAGAGAGATACATAGTGACGCTATTGTTGCGGTTGGGATAGTTAATCATCACACTTGATTTTACTCCTTTTCTCTCTTTTCTCCTCCTTTAGATTCTTCATCCGAATCACCTAGAATTGATGATACCTGTGAGCCCACGTCTAATGTTGAGGACATATATTATAGCATAGTTGATTTTCATGATGATGGGGACCTACCTCCACCATCAAATTATAACTTGCCACATCTTGAGGAATTATATCTTGATCCACCTACTTCTGGTCCACTACAAAGGCTTCAATGAGTAGGCACTATGATTCATGACTCATCAGGAATTGGGCACACTTCTTCACAGTTTTAGGACATTCCACCTTTCTTCTTCCTCACTGCTTTAGGGTCACCATTTCTTCATGGAGTAATTGATAGTTCCACTTCACATACGGAGGATTGTTCCTTGGATTGGAACAACACCTTGTCACTTCGAGGATCTTCTTCTTCCTCTTCACTTAGCACAGGGTGGCTTGTGGCTGACTCATCTTCTTAGGAGGATGGATAACAAGTTCCTTCTTCTCTCCTTATTTTTCTTTGTTGTTTAGGGGAGTTTTGGTTATAACCAGAGGAATTGATTGACTAGTTGAATCATAAGGAAAAATTATTTGAGTGGAAAACTATTTCGAGGAGAAGAATCTTAAGTTTGTATGCACTCGGTTGGTGGACATGCATTGATCGGTGGGATCACCTACAAAATGAAAGAAAAAGGAATGGAAAAGGAAAGATCTGAAATTAGAATAAAATGGTAAATAATTTGAAAGAAAGGTTTCTTCCTGTAGACTATGCTCAGACATTCTTTCGAAGGTTCCAAAACCTAATACAAAAGGATCTCAACATTGAGGAGTATACCAATGAATTTTACAAGTTGTCAATCAAGGTGGAAAAGGGAGATTCTGAAAAACAGAAGGCTACTGAGGTATATAAATGGGTTGAGTTACACCATACAAAGATGAGTATGCTTTAGATCCATAGCTTGGATGATGCTTATAACCTCACATTAAAATCGAAAAAGAGAAATAGGAATAATTTTAGAAGAGTGTGAAGAGAGGACCATCATCATCCCCAATGAGGGGTAGGGGTATATTTTAATCTACAAAACATGAATCCTCTAATGTAGAAGGGCATGAAGATTCTGGTCAAATCCATGGTAACTACCAAAGAGGTAGGGGTTTCAGAGGGAAGAGGTTATAATGGAGGATGGGGATGAAATAGACCCCAAAGGAAATATACATGTTATAGATGTCGTGAAGAGGGGCAAAAATATTTTGAGTTTCGTACTAACCTACGAGAAGATAGATGAAAAGGAGAAAGACCATGAGTAAATCTGGTTGAAGCTAAAGAGGAAGAAGAAATGGAGGTTACTGCAGACTTGGATGAAATCCTCGTGATAAGGAGGAAGATGATTTCCCCAAAGAAGGAGAAAGAACAAGATGTTTCGGAGCTGATTCATGGCCACGAACAAATATATTTTGAACAAGATGCACATCTAATGGAAAGGTATGTAAAATTATTATTGATGGTGGTAGTTGCAAATATGGTTTAAGCTGTGATGGTTGAAAAACTAAATCTAAAATGTGAGAAACACCCATATTCCTATCATATAACATGGTTCAATAAAGGGAATGAGGTAACCATGGATAAAATATGTCTTATAAAGTTTTCGATTGGGTATACCTAAAAGGATGAGGTGTGTTGTGATGTTACCCTAATGGATGCATGCCATATATTACTAGGGAGGCCTTGGCAATATGATAGAAATGTTACACATGATGGAGGGAAAAATACATATACCTTTTGGAAGGATGGTGTAAAGGTGGTCTTTTTACCCTTTAAGGAAGAAGAGAAGAGTGAGGGCTTATTGGCTACAAAAGAGTTTGTTACATAAATGGAAGAAGTTGGATGGTGTTATGCACTGATGTTAAAAAACATTGAAATCGAGGACTTTAATATACCTATTGCTGCAAAAAAGGTACTAAAAGAATACAAAGATGTCATACCAGATGAGCTACCAGATGGGTTACCTTCGAAGTGAGATATTCAACACCATATTGATTTGATCCAAGGGTTGGATCTTCCAAACTAGGAAGCCTATAACATTAGTTAGAGAAATCATGAGTCCATGTGCAACTCTAGAGCTATTGAATCCCAAAATATATGGAGATTGGAGAATGTGTGTAGGCAATAGAGCCATAAATAAGATCACAATTAAGTATCTATTCCCAATTCAAAGATTGGATGATATGATGGATGTGCTAGTGGAAGACTGATATTTTAGTAAGATTGACCTATGGAGTGGGTACCACTAGCTCCGGATCCGTGAAGGGGATGAATGGAAAATGAATTTAAAAAAAAAAGGATTGTATGAGTGGATGGTGATGCCATTTTTGCTATCTAATGCACCCAGTACATTCATGAGGCTTTGATGAATAGAGTCCTCTAAGAATACAATGGTAAGTTTTTGTTTTATATTTTGATGATATCATGATATTCAAGGTAAGACAGTGGCGAACACTTATTACATTTGAAATTGGTGTTAGAATTATTACGTAAAGAGAGTCTATATGAAAACTTAAAGAATTGTAGATTTCTTCAAAGGAGTCTTATTTTTTTGGGGTTTTCATATCAAAGGATAGATGAGAAAAATGTAAAGGAAATTTTGGAATGGCCTATTCTAAGGAATTTGACAAAGGTTCGTAGTTTTAACGGATTCAAAAAAATTTATAGGAAGTTCATTAGGAATTTCAATGGCATTTTTGTGCCCATAACAAAGTGTATAAAAGTGAGGGATTATTTATGGACCAAACAACAAATAGTTTTGAATTATTGAAGAATAAAGTGTGAGAAGCACCTATTTTGGTATTGCTGGTTTTAGAAAGGTCTTTGAGGTTGAATGTGATGCCTCACATGTCGAGATTGGAGATGTAATGAGTCAAGAAGGAAGACTGTGGCATTCTTCAGTGAAAATCTAAATGAAGTTAGGAGCAAATATTATACTTATGATGCAGAATTTTATGCTATTGTTCAGGCATTAAGGCATTGGAGACATTACTTGGTAGCAAAGGAATTTGTACTCTTCACCGACCATGAATCCTTGAGGTATGTAAACACACAGAAGAAACTAAATAGTAGGCATGCAAAATGGGTTTCATTTTTTCAAGAATATAAATTTGTTGTAAAGCATACGTCGGGTAAGAAGAATCAAGTTGTTGATGCCTTGAGTAAGATGTTATACTTTTGACGAAAATGGAAAATGAAGTAGTGGGATTTGAGGAAGTTAAGGAATTGTATGAAGGTGATCCATATTTTGGTGATGTTGTGAGACAACTTAAGGACCCTACAATAGGTAATGGTTCTTCTGATTATTTGATGTAGGATGGTTATTTGTTTAGGGGAAACAATTGTGCATCCTTGTTGGTTCAATGAGAGAAAATATTATAAGAGAATTGCATAGTGGGGGGTTGGTTGGACACTTTGGAATATGTAAGACAATTTCTCTTGTTGTAGAAAAGTATTGTTACACAAAGGTAAAGAGGGACATAAGTAGGATTTTAGCAAGATGTAGAGTGTGCCAAATGGCTAAGGGCCATACACATAATATTGGGTTGTATATTCCATTACCTATCCCTACAGGGCCATGGGTTGATTTGAGTATGGATTTTGTGTTAGGAATTCCTAACACACAATGAGGGAATGATTCTATCTTTATTTTGGTTGATAGATTCTCTAAGATGGCACATTTTCATTTCTCTTAAAACAACTAATGATGCTTATAGAGTTGTAGATTTGTTTTTTCAAGAAGTGGTTAGATTGCATGGAGTTCCAAGAACGATCACTTTAGATCGGCACATGAAGTTTTTGAATCAATTTTGGAAGACTCTGTGAAGGAAATTGAGGAAAAAAATACATTTCAGAAGTGTATATCACCCCCAGATTGATGGGTAGATGGAAGTAGTGCACATAACCTTGGGAAATCTCATACATTGCGTAGTTAGAGAAAATCCAAAATAATGGGACTTAGCTTTACCACAATCTGAATTTTCCTATAATATCTCTTTAAATAGGTCAATAGGGAGGTATCCTTTCCATGGTAGGAATCCTAAGGGATTCCTAGATCTTATTGTGCTACCTGGTGAAGATAAAAGTAGTGATGATGTAGAAGCATTTGTAAAACACATTCTACATCTACAGGATGAAGTGAGGGAAAAGATGAAGGTGAGTAATGGACAATATAAAGCATCTACAAATGAAAATAGGAGAGTAAGTGTATTCGAAGAAGCGATATGTTGATGGTTCATCCTAGAAAGGAGAGGTTTCTAAAAGGGGCACATAATATACTCAAGGATAAGAAGATTGTGCCATGTAAGATTATGAAGAAAATGTGTGATAATGCCTACAAGGTGGAGCTACACCTGAAAACTTTGCTATCTCACCGGTTTTTAATGTTTCGACTTTTATCCCATATCCCTATCATATAACATGGTTCAAGAAAGGGAATGAGGTAACCAGAGATAAAAAAAGATGCCTTATAAAGTTTTTGATTGGGAATACCTACTACAGGATGAGGTGTGGTGTGATGTTATCCCAATGGATGCATGCCATATATTACTCGAGGAGGCCTTTGCAATATGATAGAAATGTTACACATGATGGAGGGAAAAATACATATACCTTTTGGAAGGATTGTGTAAAGGTGGTCTTGTTACCCTTCAAGTAAGAAGAGAAGAGTGAGGGCTTATTGGCTACAAAAGATTTTTTTTAACGAAATGAAAGAAGTTGGCTGGTGTTATGCAATGATGTTAAAGAAGGTTGAAATAGAGGATTTTAATATACCTGTTGTTGCGGAAAAGTTACTAAAAGAATACAAACATGTCATACCAGATGAGCTATCAAATGGGTTACCTATGAAGGGAGATATTTAACACCATATTGATTTGATCCAAGGATCGGCCCTTCCAAACCAAGAAGCCAATAACATAAGTGAGAGAAAACATGAGTCCATGTGCAACTCTAGCACTATTGAATCCTAAAAAAGAGGGAGACTAGAGAATGTGTGTAAACAATAGGGCCATAAATAAGATCACAATTAAGTATCGGTTTGCAATTCCAAGATTGGATGATATGATGGATGTGCTAGTGTGAGCCCAATATTTTTGCAAGATTGACCTACTGAGTGGTACTACCGAGATCCAATCCCGTGAAGGGGATGAATGGAAAAAAAGACTTAAAAAAGGATTATACGAGTAAATGGTGATGCCATTTGGGCTATCTAATGAACTCGATGAGGTGATGAACAAATTCCTCCAAGAATACAATGGTAAGTTTGTTGTTGTCTATTTTGATGATATTCTAATATTTAGTAAGACAGTGGAAGAATACTTGTTACATATGAAATTGGTGCTAGACTTATTATGTAAAGAGAGTCTATATAAAAACTTAAAGAAGTGTAGATTTCTTAAAAGAGTTTTTTTTTGGGGTTTTTCTTATCGAGAGGATGGAGTGAGGATAGATGAGGAAAAAGTAAAGGCAATTTTGGAATGACATATTCCAAGGAATTTGACAAAGGTTCATAGTTTTCATGGATTGGAAACTTTTTATAGGAAGTTCATAAGGAATTTTAGTAGAATTGTTGCTCCCATAACAGAGTGTACAAAAGGGAGGGAGCTTTTATGGACCAAGGAAGCAATAAATAGTTTTGAATTGTTGAAGAAGAAAGTGTTAGAAGCACATGTTTTAGTATTTCCATATTTTAGCAAGGTCTTCGAGGTGTACTATGATGTGTCACATATCAGGATTGGAGATGTGTTGAGTCAATAAGAATGACTTGTGGAATTATTCAGTGAAAAGATAAATGAATTCAAGAGGAAATATTCTACTTATGATGTGGAATTTTATGTTATTGTTTAGGCATTAAGGCATTGGAGACATTACTTGGTAGCAAAGGAATTTGTACTCTTCATTGACCATGACGCCTTGAGGTATGTAACAATGTAGAAGAAACTAAATAGTAGGCATGCAAAATGGGTTTCATTTTTACAAGAATATACCTTTATCTTAAAGCATAAGTCAAGTAAGTAGAATCAAGTTGTTGATGCCTTGAGTAGGTGTGCAACACTTTTGAAAACAATGGAAAATGAAGTAGTAGGATTTGAGGAAGTGAAGGAATTGTATGAAGGTGATCCAATTTTGGTGATGTTGTGAGAAAACTTAAGGACCCTACAATAGGTAGTGGTTCTTCTGATTATTTTATGCAAGATGGTTTTTTTTTTGGGAGAAACAATTGTGAATCCCTCTTGTTAAATGAGAGAAAATATTATACGAGAATTGCATAGTGGGGGTTGGGCTGGACACTTGGGTATAAGTAAGACAATTTATCTTGTTGTAGAAAAGTATTATTGGTCAAAGGTAAAGAGGGACATACGTAGGATTGTAGTAAGATGTAGAGTGTACAAAATGGCAAAGGGCTATGCACAAAATACTAGGTTGTATATGCCATTACTTGTCCCTACAGGGCCATGGGTTTATTTGAGTATGGATTTCATGTTAGGAATTTCTAACACACAATGAGGGAATGATTCTATCTTTATTGCGGTTGATATATTCTCTAAGATGACACATTTAATTTCTTGTAAAATAACTAATGGTGCTTCCAAAGTTGTAGATTTATCTTTTTTCGAAGTGGTTCGATTGTATGGAGTTCCAAGAATGATCACTTCAGATCGGGACACAAAGTTTTTGAGTCAATTTTGGAATACTCTGTGGAGGAAACTAGGGACAAAACTACAATTTAGTAGTGCATGTCACCCCCAAACTGATGGGTATTCAGAAGTAGTGAACATAAGCATGGGAAATATCCTACATAGCATAGTTGGAGAAAAGAAAAAACAATGGGACTTAGCTTTACCACAAGACGAGTTTGCTTCTAATAGTTCGGTAAAAAGGTCAACAGGGAGGTCTCCTTTCCATATTGTATATGGTAGGAATTCCAAGGGAGTCCTATATCTGATTGTGCTACCTGGTGAAGATAAAAATAGTGATGATGCAGAAGCATTTGCAAAACACATTCTTTATTACAAGATGAAGTGAGGGAAAAGCTAAAGGTGAGTAATGCACAATATAAATTATCTATAGATGTCAATAGGAGAGTAAGTGTATTCGAATAATGAGATATTGTGATGGTTTATATTAAAAAGGAGAGGTTTCTAAAAGGGACATATAATAAAATCAAGTATAAGAAGATTGGGTTGTGTAGGATTATGAAGAAAATTAGTGATAATGCCTACAAGGTGGAGCTACCTGACAAATTTACTATCTCACCCATTTTTAATGTTTATGAATTATATAATTTTATAGGACATGATGAAAATGTTGTAGAGGAGAAAGAAATAAACTAGGAGCAATAGATGCCGAAGAAGAAAAAAAGAAAGGGTAATGCATGTCTTGGACCGAAAGACAGTCACTACTAGACATGAGAGCTATAAAAATATTTGGTATAGTGGGAAGGTTTAAAACAAGAAGAAAATACTTGGATTCCTGAGTGGGAGTTTAAGAATATTGAAAGTGTGAAATTAGATGAATTCCTTCAACTGAATTCAAAGGAGATGAATTCTTTTCAACCAGGGGAGAATGAAGTAGGATCATAACTTGTGGAGACCATAACTTTTGATCTGGCCATTGGATCGTCTTTAAATATTATAGGGTGGTAGATATACATTAGTACTATGCTTAGGTAAAGTTTTCCATATAAGGTTGTGTCCATTTCGGCACATTTTTGGGCCTATATTCCTTCATCTAGTGGCCTAAAATTGGCTCTAAACATTTTTTTACTTTTGACTAGGTCTTAGAACTTTAATAACTATTATTGTGCTTGTTAGAATAAGTCCAAATATCGCGCGAGACTTAATTTATAAATGAATATTTGGAACAAAAATTTTGAGGCCCATCCGAGTTGTTTTTCTAATAGGTAATTTTTTTGGCATTTTAGGGTTTTTGGCATTTTAGGGTTTCTTGGCATTTTAGGGTTTTTAGAGTAGACGTGAAATAAAAGGAGGATTGTAATGATGTAAGACATTAGTGTGGATTCTAGAATGAGAAGAAAGCTATTTTGAAACTTTAGGTTTTTATTTGTAAAGCTGTTTATGTGTGTTTTAGAGGTATTTCAACCTTTCTAGCTAGGTTCACATTAATTGATATCAGAGCCAGATTTTGATCTTACGGAAATAATTAAGGTAACATGTTACATTTTTTTGTGTAATTTTTGCCACTATTTTATATAATCATGGATAGACGTGGGAGGGGAGGTTATGGCCGAGATAAATAGGCATATGAAAGAGCTACGAGAGATAAGTTGTTGCGCTCACAGGAGAAGTTACCCACCTTAGAAGGAGACATGCGAGACCCGAGATAGTGATATCTTGAAGAAGTACCTCCCTTAATGAATGGAGGAGGAGATGAAGAAGAAAATGAGAGAGATGAAAAAAACTTGAATGAGATACCATTTGAGGAGAGATTGATCCAGGCTTTAGAGGGAAAGAATGATGACATCAAGATTAATGTTCTGATTATGGTGGAGGGTTATGACCAGAGGAGTTGATTGACTGGTTGAATCGCATGGAAAAATTCTTTGAGTGGAAAGACCTTTCATAGGAGAAGAAGGTTAGGTTTGCATAAAATATGTTGGTCGACATGCATTGATCTAGTGGGATCACCTACAAAATGAAAGACTAAGGAATGGAAAGGGCAAGATCCAAAACTGGAATAAAATGGTAAAGAAGTTAAAAGAAAAGTTTCTTCCTGTGACTATGCTCGGACACTCTTTCAAAGGTTCCAAAACCTAAGAAAAAATGATCTAAGAATTGAGGAGTATACCGGTGAATTTTATAAGTTGTCAATTAGGGTGGAATAGGGAGAGTATGAAGAATGAAGGCTACATGGTATATAAATGGTTCTGTTATACCATACACGATGAGCTCGGTATGCTTCAAATCCATAGCTTAGATGATGCTTATCAATTCACATTAGAGACATCATAAAAGAGAAAGAGGAATAATTTTAGAAGAGGTGTGAAGAGAGGGACATCATCATCCCTAATGAGGGGTAGGGGTAGATTTGAATCTAAAAAGGTGAATCCTCTAATGCAGAAGGGCATGAAGATTCTGTCAAAGTCATGGTAACTACCAAAGAGGTAGGGGTTTTCAAAGGGGAAGAGGTTATAATGGAGGACGGGGCTGGAATATCCCCCAAAGAAAATATACATGTTACAAATTTGGTGAAGAGGAGCATAAAGCTTTTGAGTTTCTGCACTATATAATACAAGATAGATGGCAAGGAGAACAACCACGAGTAAATCTGGTTCAAGTTGAAGAGGAAGAAGAAATACATATATATGCTGAATTGGGTGAAACCCTCATGATATGGAGGATGATGATTGCTCCAAGGAAGGAGAAAGAACATGATGCTTTTGGAGCTGATTCATGGTTGCAAACAATTTTATTTCTAACAAGATGCACATATTGAGGAAATTTAGGTAAAATTATTATTGATGGTGGTAGTTGTGAAAATATGGTTTAAATTGTGATGGTTGATAAAATTAATCTAAAAAGAGAGAAGCAACCATATCCTTATCATATATCATTTTTTAAGAAAGGGAATGAGATAGCCATAGATAAAATATGCCTTATAAAGTTTTCAATTTGGAATACCTATAAAGATGAGGTGTGGTGTGATGTTATCCCAATGGATGCATGCCATATATTACTAGGTTGGCCTTGGAAATATGATAGAAAGGTTACACATGATGGAGGGAAAAATACATATAACTTTTGGAAGGATGGTGTTGTTGGTTTGAAAATATGTCGAGTTAGAGAGGTCATGGGGAACATGACACCAGGTGTGGGGCATATCCCTCTTTGAGACAATAAAGCGAAACCGGCTTTTATTGCTATTCTATCAAGAAGGAATCTATGCAAATCTACACTATTCTAACTTCGGGGGTTTGGGATCTCATCCCGGTAGAGAGTAGTTCCATCAGTGAACATAAATGTAGGAGGGAAGGAATGGAGGAGGGTAGATCGAAGGAAGAAAAGAAATGAATTCCAAGACGGAAAGGTCGAAGGTTTATGCTTTGGGCTGGTAGTAAATGAGAGCCAAACTTACTTGCATAAACAAATAAAGCAATACTGATGAACATATGATGATAATAAGAAGGAATCCAATAGAATAAAAACATATATCTAACTTAAGAAATATTTTATGCAAATAAAACATATATTGAGCACAAAGTCGAACATATATATTAATATTTCTTCAGTTATAAGGAAGCACAAAGTCTTTCTCTCCTCACTTCTTTTTTCATACAAAAATATCCATCTAGAATACAACAAGCATCCCAATATTTATAGAAGGAGAAGATGAAAGAAGACAAAAAAAAACCAACCACCATTTACAAAATATCTTACAAGATATTTACAAAATATCTAAAAAGTCAAAAGTTGACTTTGGGCAAGTTTTTGGATGGCAACATCCCATGATGCAACATGGATGATGTCATTGTAAATGCCAACATGCTTTTTAAATATTTTTACAAAAATGATTGAAGCGTACATAAGAGGAGAAACTACTCCTCATCATCTCTTTTCTTAAATGGAGTGTTTTACTTTTGATCAGGAGAGGCGATGTGACACTGAGCTCGGTATTCCATAAACTTGTTGATCATTGTCTGAAGTTGATTATGATATGGACCCTTGAAATGGTCGCCAATGACTTCACAAGTTTCTTTTTCATTCTTGAGCTTGTCAGGTATCCCGGTGAATTCCTTGCATGCATCGATCAGGAAGCCAATGAAATCATGGCAAGACAAAAGGTTATTGATTGATTCTCGGTCAAAAGTGACCTCTGGTGCCAAACCTTGAGTGACTATAGCCTTGAAGAGCTAGAATGTATCATCTACTTCTCTCAAGGTGAACAATTCACTGAGCATCCCTGGAGACATCTTTGTAACTATCTACTCCATGTTGTATTTTACATCCAGGGCTTCATCCTTGATTTTATCTATCCTCTCTAGGATATATTCCATTTGATCGACCCGGTAATCTAATGCAACAAGAGCTTTATTATGTGCCCACGGGTGATCGATGATGCCAACCTTTAATAGGTCGTCAAAAAAACAATTAGCCATTGCTTGGAATGTTTCATGTTGCAATCTGGCCTTATCTAATTCCTCGAAGAGGGAACCTCCTACTACTTGTAGCTCATTATTTGCTTGATCTATATCGTGGTAGAGCCCTGTGAACTTCTTAATCATTTACTCACTATCTCTGAGGATTTGTTCAATCCAGGAGGATACTACTGTGCCTTGTTCGGCAATCTTGGTGTATTCATTTATCTTATCCTGACTGAGAACTTCAGTAGCTTTGGTGGCAGTCACAGGAGGAGTGTTGCCCATTCTCTACAATGCTTGGAGGAGATTTTTTTTTTCCTTCTTGAGTATTCTCTTCTCCTCTTTTGCTTCTGAAGCTTTTTACGAGAGCATCTATAGTAGATAAGGCCTCTCCTTGCAGGGATTTTAGATGAGGTTCCCATTGTGGATTGAGTCACTGTGAAATCTTTAGGAAATAGATATTTCTTTTCCTTGGTGGGATCTAGGTATGCAATCTCCATGACTCTCTCCCGAAGTGCTCTTAGAGAAGCGAGTTATAGATTTTTGCTTCATGAGTCCCTTCTCCAGAATGACAGAGAAGTCCATGGGTGCTATGGGAACCTTTCTCTTGTGTTGACCCAGATGGTCAGAGATCCAACTAGGACTTATGAGAGAGGGAGTAGAGGGAATAGAAGAAGAAACGGGGGTGAAAGGGGAAGCAACTGAAGAGGCCGTAGGGAAGAACATTGAAACACTTAGTGGTGGCATCGACAAGGAGTCCAACGCGTTTCTGCTTGTGGGGCCTGGAGTTACTACAGGGGAAGAAAAAGACATGGAGATAGAAGGGATCTGTAATTAGATGGAGGGAACACTTTGGGCTATAGATCTCGAGAGAGAGAGAAGATGGAAGAGGTGGGAGATGGAAGGAGGAAGGGGTGAAGAAGACACATCCATAGGAATAGATACTTTAATGATAGGGGAGGAGAAGGAGTGGAAGAAGGAATGGTGGGTACCTCAGTAGTTGTAGTTGGGATAACATCCTGGGTGGATGTATCTGTTGGAACTTCGGTGGTCTCTTCTTCTTTACCTGGAGACACCAGGTCAACCACTTGTTTCTCAGAAGTAGAAGGAGGGCTTTGGGAGCTTCTTCTTGTTTTCTTGGTTATTCCTCCTTGTCTTTCCCTTTTCCTTTTGGAACTTGGTCTAGTCTTGGAGGTGCTCTACCTAAAGGAGAAGTAGTGAAATCTACCCCGAGGTAGGTGAGACCATTCTGTTTGCACCAATGTTCGGTGTGCTGCAACGTGGGCTTAACCCTTTCCTTGATGGTCTTTGATGCCTTGGCTCTGTCGATCTCCACAAATGGCCAATCATCCCCATCTATGTCAAGGTAAACCTGATCAATTTCTTGATCAGGCTCTTGGAATCCCTTTGGAACGATGGCTACGCCATAGTGGACGATCTCCTCCAGAGCTAGCCGGGAGTGATCCTTTTACCTGATATCTATTTCATGTGTCAGGTCGATCTAGATGTCCTCGATCTCAGGAACATGGATGGGATCAATTTTGGCCCTTGGGAGGCAACTCCGACAATCGAAGGTAAGCCTTACTAGGAAGTTGTGCTTCAAATTTAGCAATTCCAGCTCGGCATACATTTCTCGTGCTTTGGCGGTGTGGTGCAGGTGTATCGGCCAACTGTAAGTGGAAATGGAGTTTCTCCTTTCTTTCTCTTCATGCACTTATCATGGTGAACAATTCTCCCCATTTCTTCATGGTAGAAATCACGCTCGAGTTGGTCCGACTGTGTCTCATATTCGGCCTCAGTAGGTAGATCACCTCATAGAAGAAGGCATCCTTAATCTTGGAGAACTGGGAGATGCTAGCCTCGAGTTTCAGCTCTGGGTAGTATTCATATATTTGTACTTGGGGCCATACTCCATTTAGAGCTAGGCCTGTGAAATATCTCGTTGATCTTTGCGGCGTATACAACGTAGGAATTCATATAGAACTTCCCAATTGTTAGGACCTGTTGAAGCTACTAGGAAATGGTGTCATTGATGATTTCCCACTAGCCAAAATGCTGATCAAGTGTATTCTTGCTCATGGTCTCTAGATACCTCAACATCCATTTGTGGAAATAATGGGCATCAGGAAGCCCAAATACTTTGTTAAGGAAGGTGATTGTATCACTCAATTCCTCATTGAAGTCACTGCAGTGGATGGTATGTGGCCACTGCTCATCGGCTTCTTGTTCTTTAGGTAAATTTCATTCATCATTTACATGCATTTGTCCTCATTGTCATCCCAGGCCTTCTTACAGTCTTCTAGATTTATGGCGATATATTACCTGTGATGAGGAATGCCCAGCGTTATTTCAATGTGACGGGCTATGAGGTTGATGAACATATTTCCCTCCTTATCTTTGACACATCTAGTGTCTTTGTTATAGCTCCGAGCCACCAACATGACAAACTCATTGTTTACAATACTTATTGGAAGCCCACCTCAAAAGTGCAATCCACTTTGCCCACTAACTTGTTCATCCATGGGCCACTTTGCTTGCTGAGTTGGTCCTTACCCAAAAGTTATAAATGTCAATATGCCCTAACTCGAGTCCTTGATGTCAAGGTTGCTCTCGGCATATAAGTCAAGCATCCTAACTTTCTGATAGTTGTACTTCATCTCTTGTTCTATCAGCTTTGCTTTTCCTTTAGACTTGGTTGGTTTCTTGCTTGATGAAGACATGTGTGAGCTCAAGGATGGTTGTTGTTGTTCTGCAAGAAGGATCAAGGAGGTCCAACACAGAAGATCCATGTCAACCATCATGTTATTCATAATAAAAGCTTATAGAAAGAAGAATGAGCAATTATAAGGCTTAGGGTGCAAGGCGCAGTTTCATAACAAGCTATAGAGGCTTGAAAATGCTTTGCACACTTTCTGAGGTGTTGACATGAGTAAAAATGTGCTTAATGTTGACCTGTGAAAAGCTGCACCAAGTTTAGAAAGGGCACACTTTTGAAAGGTGTAGCATGATGGAAAGCAACGTCAAAGGGTAAAGCACAAGGCGTGGGCTTACAACATACAACATGTCATGTTGATGTCAAGGAATATGTGCCTGCGCCTTAGGAAATTTGCTTTAGTGGGGCGCAGGAAAAGTCTATGTTGCATGGGTTTTAAGTGCACCCAAGGCACAAATTTTGAATATGTTGCAAAGGAAAACAATGCACCAAGGAAAAAATGCTTGGCGCAGATTTGAAGCACACAACATCCTATGTTGATGTTGTGTAGGATGCGCCTGCACCCTACAAAAGCTGCTAAGTCTTATTAAACTGGGTGTGGGTTAGGGTCATGTTACCTGGGTGCATAGTGCGCCAAGGCGTGACTGTGGGAGGTGTAACATAAAAGGACAGTGCACCAAGGGTCTAATGATTTTTGCAATTTCTTAGGTTTCTTCTCTCTTTTGGTTTTGTCAAATGGTAAAGAGGTTTCAACAAGATAGTAAGCAGGGAGACATGGCCTTAGGTTTTTTCAGAGGCGGGGCCTTCCATATTTACAGATCTGGAAGGAGAGGAAAAGGGGTTTTAGTTGGTTATAGATTTTAAGTTCTTTTCTTTAGATTTAACCTTTTTAACAACCCTAAAACCTAACATAGCCAGAAACAAAAACCATAACAACAACAAGAATGAGAGAAGACACTTACCCAGGTTTTATAAAGGACGAAGGATAACGTTGGGGTCCACAAGCTCGAAAAATGGAAAGTAGGGGTGATAAGGACAACTGGAAAGCACAGAGAAAACACTTTTCACAATTTTCAATTTGTGAAAATGACATGTGTTGAGCACCTATTTATAGAAAACCTAGCATTTATTATTTCACCAAATTTCTTTGGCACACATTTCAGAGTGTTGACACGGGTTAAAATGCGCCTTGGCACAAGTTTATTAGCGTTGACATAATACTCCTAGTGCCTTAGCGCATATTTCATGGTGTCAACACACCATTTTTGTGCCTTAACGCACATACTAGGCACATGTTTAATGATGTTGACATGTCATTTCCTACGCCAAAGGGGTGCAACTTCATTGATGTTGACATGTTATTTCCTGCGCCAAAGGGTTTTCAAAGGGGCGGACATTTCATGATGTCGACACAACATTTCTTGCACCTAGTTGAAAAAAGCTGAAAATGGCTAAGTTCTAAAAACTTGATTTTCGAAGGGAGTCTTAGGCCATTTTGAACGTTAACAAACTTCCTCGGGGACCAAAATAGAAATTTTGGTATGGTTACCTGCAAAATTTCCCTTGTCAATTTTACAGGATAACAACTGACTCTTTCTGGGGACTATTTTTAAATGAAACTTAAGGGTAGAGAATACCAGATTTCCACGTGCCTATCCATTGGGTTACAGAGAGTAAAAAACAAGGGCGACCAAAAAAAAGGGAGGAAGAAAACACACAACAAACAAGAAGCAAACACACAACGAAAGCAAACACATGACAAAAGCAAACATACACAATGAAAACAAGTTGTACAAAGAAGAGAGAAAGCTCTACTTCCTAAATATCTTTAGGTGCTACGCACTATAGGGAAGCGGGAGCTCAGTTCTGTCTAGATATGAGAGATAGAAACTATTCTCTCCATTGAGCTACTTGATCTTGTATGGCCCTCTCCAAAGAGATTCAAACTTTTTGTGCATACCTTTCGGTTCTCTTCGTTTGTCCCACAGAAGAACAAGATCTCCTACTTGGAAATCTCTCTACCTAGCTTTCTTATTGAACAACCTCTTAACTTGATTATGATGTTCAGTGATCTTTTCAACCACTTTCACTCACTTTTCTTCAAGTTCCATCAGGTACATAATCCTCTTTTCAAGAGAATTCTGAAAAGTTTCATCTTCAATTGCTCGAGCCAAGCGCAGAGCAGGAAGTTATGCAGAGATAGAGATTTCAGCATCGATCCCATACAACACTTGGAAAGGTGACATGCCAAGAGACCTCTTGGGAGTAATACGATCCACCCACAAAGCATCGTACAATGATTTGTGCTAGGACCATTGGTTTTCATCAACTAGCTTCCGTATGATAGTCACCAGGTTCTTGTTGTTGGATTTTGCCTGACCATTTCCTTGAGGATAATAATCAGAAGCATGAGCCAAGGTTATTCCGTATCCATAACAAAAACCAATTACTTCCCATGAAGAGAAGTTGGAAGTGTTATCAACAATGATTTTATGTGGAATGCCAAATCTCACAATAATATTTTCCTTGATGTAGTTGCAAACAACTTCAGAAGTGACATGTTTGTGAGTAAGTCCTCCACCCATTTTGTGAAGTAATCCATTATTGTTAGGATGTAACTATGTCTAACACTCGATTGAGGATTGAGTGCTCCAATGAAATCAATTCCCCATTGCCTAAATGGTTCATCAATAATGACGGGCCTGAGGGGAAACACAACTAGCTTTGGTTTGCCAACGAACTGTTGGCAAAGTTCACACTTTGCTACCCAGGTGGCTGTATCCTGAAATAGTGTCGGCCAATGGTACCTGGCCCAAATGATCTTATGTGCTATCATGGATGAGGAGAAGTGACCACTGTAGGTGGAGTTGTGAAAAATCTCCAACAATTTTATCTACTATGGCTTATCAACACATCGTAGAAAAACATCGTCAATTCCGCATTTGTACAATCCATCATCCCATATGACATATCTTACGGCTCTGAGCTTTACCGCTCACTTTTCCTTAGTGGTTAGGTGAATTGGGCACTCTTCATAGGTGAGAAAGAATGTGATGCCAGAATATCATTCATCGTTGGTTGTGACAAACAGAACCATGGGTAAAGAATCTGCTTTCTCTAGTTCACTTTGTTCTCTATCAACGTGAGCAATTTGCTTCTCAGGTACCTCTAAGTCTTTATTTTCAGCCATTAGCTGACACAAGCCTTTACCTCTTACCAACTTGGTTGGTCTGATGTTTAGATCATATTCTTGGACCTTTGCGATCCAATTTCCTCATAAGCTCCCTAACTCTTGTTGAGTCAGAATAGACTTAACAGTTGTCTCTGGAACCAACACTATTGTATGAGAATTCAGAATGTAGTAGCGGAAACTTTTGATTGCTTTTACCATGGAAAAGGCATGTTTTTCTAGTTGTGACATCTTTAGTTCATGAGGCTTAAGAGGAGAGCTCATGAAAGCAATCGGGGATTCTATATCCTCGGAGTTATTTTGCATCAATATAGCTGATACAGTATGTGCAAAGGCATAACTGTACATGATGAAGTCTTTGCTGAAGTCAGGACATACCAGAACAAGAGCGTGAGCGACAAAGGTTTTTATGTATTTGAATGATGTCCTACCTTCCTCACTCCATTGGAATGTTTGGGACCCTTTCATCATATTAGATATATGACGAGTCTTCTTAGCAAAATCAGGAACAAAGCATCTAAGAAAATTTACCTTTCCAAAGAAAGAGTGAACACCAGTCTTGCTTATAGGAAAAGTGAGGCTCTGAATAGCCTTGACTCTTTCAACATCTATCTTAGTTCCTTCTCTGCTGATGACATGTCCTAGCAGCTTTCCTTCAGTGACCCCAAAACTGACTTCTTGGGATTTAGTGAAATCTCGTGCTCTCGGCATCTGATCAAGACTTGTTCTAAATGATCGCAGTGATCACTTCATTTCTTGGAGAACACGATTAGGTCATCTAGGTAAACCACGATGACCTTTCCCATCATACCTTTGAATGTAAAGTCCATTGCTCGTTGGAAGGTGGCACCGGCGTTAATCAAACCGAATGACATTCTGCTTGTAGGCGAAGGTACCCTAAGGGGTGGTGAATGCTTTGTCTTGAACTGATCTTCAGGCGTGACTTGAATTTGATTGTAACCTGAAAAACCATCAAGCATGGATAGAATTTTTGAACCATTTACTACCTATAGCACTTGATCCATTATGGGCAGTGGATAGTTATCTTTTAAGGATGATTGGTTCAAGTTGCGAAAATCTACGCATATGTGGATCTCACCATTCTTCTTTCGCACAAGCATAATATTTGTAACCCACATACTGTGATGAATTGGAAAAATAATTCTTGCATCCAACATCTTCTGTATTTCATCCTGGATGGTACCTAAGATCTTGGGGTTGTAATGCCTTTGCTTTTGATGAAAAGGCTTGACATCATCCCTAAGTGGAATGTCATGTCAAATGTCCTTTGGTTTGAAAGACTTCATATCAGCATAAGACCATGCTAATACATCCATGTACTTTTTCAGCAACTTGACGAATTTTCGTTTCTCTTCGGGTGTACAACACTTCTCGATGTTCACAAAATGAGGATGTTCCGCAATGCCCAGATTGATGGATTCAGTTTCCGGAGAAGAGGAAGGATCATCCTGTCACTTTTTCTTAACAAAACAATCATGATTATCAAATAATCATTCTAAGGAAACTAAACCTTTCGGAATCTTGTTTCCTTTGAGCTATATCGCTATTTCTTTTTCAGATTCATGTGCTTGACCGGTAAGAGACTCACGACACGTAGAATTTGATCTATCAAAATGAAGTTCTTTGAAATTGTCATCTTTCTCTAGAAAAGTGATAAGTTGGTTGTCATCATTGAACACTTGCCAGTGTTGTGAATTATCTGGCACACTCGGGTGAAAAACCACCTCAATAGTATATATATCTATTTTTAACCCTGGGTGAGGGAGCATGAGAGAGGCTAAGAAAGCCAATGAATTAGCCATGTCATTTTGAGCTTGTGGAACTACTTTGATTGAGAAATCATCAAACTCTTTGATGCTATCCCATACGGCATTGCGGTAGTGTCTGAGCCGGTGATTTTTACTTGATATATCCCTTTTACTTGATTGACAATTAGCTCAGCATCACCTTGCACTTTTAGATTCTTGATTCCTTTTTCTTTTGCAGCTTGCATGCTAAGTAACAAGGATTCATACTCGGTGGTATTATTTGTATTGAAGAACTTTAATTTGAAAGAAAAAGGGAAAATCTCCTCTTCAGGAGATATAAGCACAGCTCCAACACCGCATCCACTTATTGCACAATTTCCATCAAACTGCAACTTCCACACTTTGTTGAGGTCCTCTTTTTGGATGAAAATTCCCATTTTATCTAAGTTAGTGGAAAGAAGTAATTTCCCATCCCTGATGATTCGAAGAGAATTTGAGCCTTGGGGTCGTCAGAATTGGTGACTAGATATTTCTTTTGTGATTCTGGTTCGAATGTCTACATCACTCCTTTGATAGGAATTCTGGCTTTGGACCAGTCTATATGAATTTTCCCACCGACTTCTTTATAGAATCTCCTCCCTAGCAGTATTCCATAGGATGCTGGAATATCAACTACGAGAATAGTCATTTTTACCCTTTTCTCGAAATGTTGCGAATGTAAACTGCGCATCCTTGATTTAACCAATCAATAGTACCTGCTCAGTTTCTATGGAGTAACATCTGCCAAAAGGTTTAGTAAGCATGAGGCCCAAAGCATGGGAAACCTTTACTGGCATAACATTGTCAGAAGCTCCAGAATAAATTATACAATTGCTTAGTTTATGACCATTGATTAGGAGAGATAGGTAAAAAGGTTCAATTTTTTCTGACGCAGAGGTCGAGGTGACGTTTACATGAGATGTAGGAGGGGTGGGAAGAATTCCTTTTGGGGAAATAGGAGGGAGGATGGCAACTTGGCTTTGGATATACTTAGTTAATCTTATAAGTTGCTCTGGGTTGGACTGAAGGTACTCAACTTCAGACATCTAGATCTTGGTCTTTTTAGCATGATCAATTATATCAAATGCGACCAAGGGTTGCGCTAATGAAGGAATGAGTCTTTCGTTTTGTGTTTGTGGAGGAGGATTACTGGTCTTTATGGAATTGGAGGAAGGCTGGATTGGAGGAGAAACAAGAGGAAAATATTTCTTTACAAAAGGTTTAACCGGAGGTTGAGTAGGAAGGGGATTACCTCTTTTAGTGATCATTGGCGGTGGAGCTACCACAGCCTTTTCCTTTTATTTTTCAGCAACAACCTTTACTTCTTTTCCTTGCGAGTGAGTGAAAACTATGTATGATTGTCCACTCGCATATCCTTGGGTACCTTCTTCTTCATCAAATTCCTCATCTTCAAATTCCATATACCCGATAGTAGAGTTGCCAATCGGTTCACCGACATCTTGATCATCTTCGCCTTGCGACAAAGGTTCTTCATAATTTGTATCATCTTCTTCGATCTCAACCAAAGCATTAACTGAGGGGCCTCAATTGCTAACCTTGGAGAAGAAGTAGAGAAACACAGACTTTAGGGGGCGTTGTTGGGAGTGAAGTTCCTCCGTGGGATATCCTGGTATAAAGAAGTAGACAATGTTTGAGCCAATTGCTTCTTTAATGAGACCAAGTCATTGGCCATCTTTTGGAATGTTGGATCTGATGAGGTAGCCTGAGAAGAAGTTGAAGCCTTTGACTTTGATGGCTCTCATCTTAACTCACCAGATATAAGGAGGTTATCTTCTATCCGAATGGCCATAGCTTGAGCAAGGACCAAGGTGGGTATCTGTTCCTGTAAAATTAAGAAACTTACTTTTGAACTCATTGCATTCACAAAGAAACACTTTTGATTTTCTAATGTTGGCAACATGGCAGGTGGCACATGGTTGATCAGTGAATTGAAACGGGTGATAAAATCATGCATGGTTTCATTGGCCTCCTTCTTCATGTGAGTGATCATGACAATAATGTGAATGCATCTTTTGAAGGCTTGTATCTATCTTCAAATGCAGTCCGTAATGTGGCCCAACTGGTGATGGATCCGGCTGGTAAATGCTGGAACCATTCTGATGCAGGCCCTTGCAAGGTCTCAAGAAAGAGACGCACAGATATGTCTTCATGAGTCACATCCAGAATACTACATGACATAATAAACGTAGTGATATGTGCATTTGTGCTTTGATTTCCTGCTCCCATAAAACTTTAGGAAATTCTTGTGATTTTCGTTGGGAAGGGGGTGTACTGGATGCGATAGTGCTAGAGGACCCATGGCATTTCCCCATGGTACAGGTAGATTTATTTCCATTTGAAAAGTGGGAAAAAGAACATGAGCATGGAGTGTGGTTCCACTTAGCAAAAGGGAACTGCAAATGGATGTCAAGGCACCCTATGAAATTCGGCTCTTTCGTGGAGGTGAGACACTTCTTGCTAATCGATCTGTTGAGCTTAGTGATGCGAATCATGCTAGAGTGATACTAAAATTGTGCCTTTGAAGTAGATCAAATATTGGATCAACTTCTCCATGAGCTCTTCTGCCACGAGTAAATTGTTCACCCGCCATGTACCCATTCAGATCTGTAACAATTAAGAGTAGATTTACAACAATCTTTTTGTTTGTACTTGCTGATTTTTGATTTTTTTGGCAAAAATCAGCAGCATGTACTTTTTAATATTTAAATTTTATCCTCTTTAATAACAACCGATTGCAGTTTTCTAACAAAGATTAATAAGGATAAAAAGTGGGTCAATTTAGAAAGCTGATTTTCGGATCTTTGACCTGAATTTTGCAAGGTTTTGAAAATATCATAAAATGTCAGAATCTCAGATCTACTGAAATATACAAGTTTTTTAAAAACTTAGCGAACTAAAAGCTCCTATCTAGTCCAAATCTATGGATTTGTATAACGAAATTTACAGTTTTGATCACTTCTGTAAAAATTTTGATTTTTAACAAAAAGTTAAAATTTGCAATCTGGTAGTGATTTTTACATTGTTTTAATTATTTCCCTAGTTTGATCCCCAGTGGAGTCACCAAAAACTGTTGGTTTGAAAATCTGCATCGAGCTTAGACAGTCATGGGAACAAGCCAACGAGTGTGCGGGGCATAGCCCTCTTTGAGATAGCAAAGAGAAACTAATTTATTGCTATTCTATTAAGCAAGAATATGTGCAAATCTACACTATTCTAACTTCAGGGGGTTTGGGATCTCATCCCAGTAGAGGTATTTCCAGCTGTGAACATAAATGTAGGAGGGAAGGAATGGAGGATGGTAGATCAGAAGGAAGAAAAGAAATGAATTCCAAGATGGAAAGGTCAAAAGGTTTATGCTTTGGGCTAGTAGTAATCGTAGTCAAACTTACTTGCATAAACAAATAAACCAATACTTGATGAACATATGACAATAATAAGAAGGAATCCAACAGAATAACAACATAGATCTAACTTAAGAAAGATCTGATGCAAATAACACATATATTGAGCACAAAGTCTAAACATATATATTAATATTTCTTCTGTTACAAGGAAGCACAAAGTCTTTCTCTCCTCACTTCTTTTTTCATACAAAAAATCTCCACCTGGAATACAAAAAGTATCCCAGTATTTATAGAAGTAGAAGATGAAAGAAGACAAAAACAAACCAACCACCATTTACAAAATATCTTACAAGATATTTACAAAATATATAAAAAGTCAAAAGTTGACTTTGGGCAAGTTTTTGGATGGCAACATCCCATGATGCAACATGGATGATGTCATCGTAAATGCCAACATGCTTTTTAAATATTTTTACAAAAATGATCGAAGTGTACATAAGAGGAGAAACTACTCCTCATCATCTCTTTGCTTAAATGGAGTGTCTTACTTTTGATCGGGAGAGGTGATGTGACACTGAGCTCGGTATTCCATAAACTTGTTGATCATTGTCTGAAGTTGATTATGATATGGACCCTTGAAATGGTCGGAAATGACTTCACAAGTTTATGTTTCATTCTTGAGCTTTTCAGGTAGCCCGGTGAATTCCTCACATGCATCGATCAGGAAGCCAATGAAATCATGGCAAGCCAGAAGGTTATTGATTGATTCTCGGTCAAAAGTGACCTTTGGTGCCAAACCTTGAGTGACTATAGCCTTGAAGAGCTGGAATGTATCATCTTCTTCTCTCAAGGTGAATGATTCACTGAGCATCCCTAGAGACATCTTTGTAACTGTCTGCTCCATGTTGTATTTTGCATCCAGGGCTTCATCCTTGATATTATCTATCCTCTCTAGGATATATTCCATTTGATCAACCTGGTAATATAATGCAATGAGAGCTTTTATTATATGCTCATGGGTGATTGATGATGCCGACCTTTAATAGGTAGTCAACTGAATAATTAGTCATTGCTTGGAATGTTTCATGTTGCAATCTGGCATTATCCAACTCCTCGGAGAGGGAACTGCTACTTCATGTAGCTCCTTATTTGCTTGATCTATATCCTAGTAGATCCTGTGAACTTCTTAATCATTTCCTCACTATCTCTGAGGATTTGTTCAATCCAGGAGGATACTACCGTGCCTTGTTCACCAATCTTGGCGTATTCATTTATCTTATCCTGACTGAGAACTTCAGAAGTTTTGGCGAAGTCACAGGAGGAGCATTACCTATTCTCTGCAATGCTTGGAGGAGATGTTTGTTTTGCTCCTTGAGTATTCTCTTCTCCTCTTTTGCTTCCTGAAGCTTTTTACAGAGAGCATCTACAGCAGATAAGGCCTCTCCTTGTAGGCTTTCAGATGAGGTTCCCATTGTGACTTGAGTCACTGTGAAATCTGTAGGAGATAGATCTTTCTTTTCCTTGGTGGGATTCGGGTATGCAATCTCCACAACTCTCTCTCCCGAAGTGCTCTTAGAGAAGTGAGTTATAGCTTTCTACTTCTCTGGTCCCTTCTTTGGAATGACGAAGAAGTCCATGGGTGCTATGGGAACCTTTCTCTTGTGTTGACCCAGTTGTCAAGAGATCCAACTAAGACTTATGGGAGAGGGAGTAGAGGGAATAGAAGAAGAAACAGGGGTGAAAGCGGAAGCAACTGAATAGGCCACAGGGAAGGAAATTGGAACACTTGGTGGTGGCATCGATAAGAAGTCCAACGTGTTGCTACTTGTGGGGCCTGGAGTTACTACGGGGAAGGAAAGGACATGGAGATGGAAGGGATCTGTAATTAGATGGAGGCAACACTGGCTACGAGATCCACGAGAGAGAGAGAAGATGGAAGAGGTGGGAGATGGAAGGGAGGAAGGGAGAGAAGAAAACACATCCATAGGAATAGATGCTTCATGACAGGGGGGGGAGAAGGAGCGGAAGAAGGAATGGTGGGTACCTTAGTTTTTGTAGATGGGATAACATCTTGGGTGGATGTATCTATTGGAACTTTGGTGGTATCTTCTTCTTTACCTAGAGACACCAGTGTCGATCACTTGTTTCTCGAAGTAGGAGGGCTTTGGGGAGCTTCTTCTTGTTTGCTTGATTATCCCTCCTTGTCTTTCCCTTTTCTTTTGGCACTTGGTCTAGTCTTGGAGGTGCTCTACCTAAGAAGAAGCGAAGAAATCTACCCCGAGGTAGGTGAGACCATTCTGCTTTGCACCAATGTTCAGTGTCTTTGCGCAACATGGGCTTAATGCTTTCCTTGATGGTCTTTGATGCCTTGGCTCTGTCGATCTCCAAAATGGCCAATCATCCCCATCGTGTCAGAGGTAAACTTGATCAATTTCTTGATCAGGCTCTTGGAATCCCTTTGGAATGATGGCTATGCCATAGTGGATGATCTCCTCTAGAGCCAACCGGGAGTGATCCTTTCGCTTGATATCTATTTCATGTGTCAGGTCGATCCAGATGTCCTCGATCTCAAGAACATGGATGGGATCAATTTTGGCCCTTGGGAGGCAACTCCGGCAGTCGAAGGTAGGCCTTGTTGGGAAGTTGTGCTTCAAATTTAGCAATTCTAGCTCGACATACATTTCTCGTGCTTTGGCCAGTGTGGTGCAGGTGTATTGGCCAACTGTAAGGGGGAATGGAGTTCCTCCTTTCTTTCTCTTCATGCACTTCTCATGGTATGTGATTAGTTTCCTTGACAACTCCAAGAGAATCAACTTTGGCCCTGCATACCTTGGTAGCTTTGTCGGTTCCCCCTCAAATTCACTGCTCTGAGATATGTGAATGTGGGGAACTGTGTGAACAATGCTCCCCATTTCTTTATGGGAGTAATCAAGCTCAGGCTGGTCTAACCGTGTCTCATATTCGGCCTCAGTAGGTAGATCACCTTATAGAAGAAGGTGTCGTTAATCTTGGAGAACTGGGAAATGCTATCCTCGAGCTTCAAATCTGGGTAGTATTCATATATTTTGACTTGGGGTCATACCCCATTTCGAGCTAGGCATGCAAAATCTCTTGTTTATGTTGCTGTGTATACAACGTAAGAATTCATATAGAACTTCACAGTTGTCAGGAATTATTGAAGCTGCTGGGATATGGTGTTGCTGATGATTTCCCCCAGCTAAAACGCTGATCAGGTGTATTTTTTCTCATGGTCTCCAGATACCTCAACATCCATTTGTGGAAATAATGGGCATCAGGAAGCCTAAATACTTTATTAAGGAAGGTGATTGTATCACTCAATTCCTCATTGAAGTCATTGCGATGGATGGTCTATGGCCACTTGCTCACCGGCTTCTTGTTCTTTAGGTAAAGTTTGTTCATCATTTGCATGCATTTGTCCTCATTGTCATCCCAGGCCTTCTTACAGTCTTCTAGACTTATGGCGACATATTACCTGTGATGAGGAATGCCCAAGGTTATTTCAAAGTGACGGGCTATGAGGTTGATGATCGTCTTTCCCTCCTTATCTTCGACACATCTAGTGTCCTTGTTATAGCACCGAGCCACCAACATGATGAACTCATTGTTTACAACACTTACTGGCAGCCTAGCTGCAAAGTGCAATCCACTACCCACTAACTTGTTCATCCATGGGCCACTGCTTGCTGAGTTGGTCCTTTCCTAGAAGTCATCCATATCAATATGCCCCAGCTCAGAGTCCCTGATGTTGAGGTCGCTCTCTTGCATATGAGTCAGGCATCCTGAATTTTTGATATTTGTACTTCATCTCTTGTTCTGTTAGCTTTGCTTTTCCTTTAGACTAGGTTGGTTTCTTATTTGATCAAGACATGTGTGAGCTCAATGATGGCAGTTGTTGTTTTGCAAGAAGGATCAAGGAGGTCCAACATAGAAGAGCCATGTCAACCATCATGTTATTCATAATAAAAGCTTACAGAAAGAAGAATGAGAAATTATAAGGCTTAGGGCGCAAGGTGTAGGTTCATAGCATGTTGCAGAGGCTTGAAAATATTGGGTGCACTTTCTGAGGTGTTGACATGAGTAAAAATGCGCTTAATGTTGACCTGTGAAAAGTTGCACCAAGTTTAGAAAGGGCGCACTTTTGAAAGGTGTAGCATGATGGAAAGCAACGTGAAAGGGTAAAGCATAGGGCACGGGTTTACAACATGCAACATGTCATGTTGATGTCAAGGAATATGCACCTGCACCTTAGGAAATTTACTTTAGTGGGGCACAGGAAAATTCTGTGTTGCATGGGTTTTAAGTACGCCCAAGCCATTTTGAACGTTAATAGACTTCCTCATGGGACCAAAACAGAAATTTTGTATGGTCAATTTTATAGGATAACATGTGTAAAGATGGTCTTGTTACCCTTCAAGGAAGAAGATAACAAAGAGGACTTTATGGCTACAAAAGAGTTTGTTACGAAATTGAAGAAGTTTTCTTGGTGTTATGTACTAATGTCAAAGAAGGTTGAAAGAGATGACTTTAATATACCTGATGTTGTGGAAAAGGTACTAAAATAATACAAAGATGTCATACCAGATGAGCTACTAGATGGGTTACCTCCAAAGTGAGATATTCAACACCATATTGATTTGATCCTAGGACCGACCCTTCTAATCCAAGCAACCTATCAGATGAGTGTGAAACAAAGTGAAGAGTTGAATAGACAAGTGATAGATCTAATACATAAAGGGTTAGTGAGAGAAATCATGAGTCCATGTCCAACTCCAACGCTATTGACTCCCAAAAAATATAGAGATTGGTTAATGTGTGTAGACAACATCGCCATAAATAAGATCACAATTAAGTATCAGTTCCCAAATCCAAGATTAGATGATATGATGGATATGATAGCTAGAGCCCAATATTTGAGCAATATTAACTTGTGGAGTGGGTACACTAGATCTAGATCCGTGACGGGGATGAATGGAAAATGACATTCAAAACGAAAGAAGGATTGAGTGGATAGTGATGCCATTTGGGCTATCTAATGCACCCTATTCATTCATGAGGCTAATGAATAGAGTCCTCTGAGAATACAATGGTAAGTTGATTATTGTCTATTTTGATGATATTATGATATTTAGTAAGATAATGGAAGAACACTTGTTACATATGAAATTGGTGTTAGACTTGTTACTTAAAGATAGTCTATATGCAAACTTAAATAAGTGTAGATTTCTTTAGAAGAGTCTTGTTTTTTTGGGTTTTTCATATCATAGGATGGAGTGAGGATGGATGATGAAAAATTAAAGGCAATTTTGGAATGGCTTATTACAAGGAATTTGACAGAGGTTCATAATTTTCATGGATTGGAAAATTTTTATAGGAAGTTCATTAGAAATTTTAGTAGCATTGTTGCACCCATAACAAAGTGTACAAAGGGAAAGGAGTTTGTATGGACAAAGGAAACAATAGATAGTTTTGAATTGTTGAAGAAGAAATTGTCAGAAGCACCTATTTTGGTATTGCTAGATTTTAGCAAGGTCTTTGAGGTTAACTGTGATGCCTCACATGTCAATATTGGAGCTTTATTGAGTCAAGAAGGACAACTGTGTCATTATTAAGAAGTCGGAAGAAATATTCTACTTATGATGTGGAATTTTATGCTATTACTCGACATTAAGGCATTTGAGACATTACTTGGTAGCAAAGGAATTTGTACTCTTTTCCGACTATGAAGCCTAGAGGTATGTAAACACGCAGAAGAAAATAAATAGTAGGTATGTAAAATGGGTTTCATTTTTGGAAGAATATACCTTTGTCTTAAAGCATAAGTCGAGTACGTAGAATCAAATTTCCGATGCCTTGAGTATGCATCTAACACTTTTGACAACAATGGAAAATGAAGTACTAGGATTTGAGGTAGTTAAGGAGTTGTATGAAGGTGATCACGATTTTGGTGATGTTGTGAGACAACTTAAGGACCCTATAATAGGTAGTGGTTCTTCTAATTATTTGATGCATGATGGTTATTTTTTCAGGGGGAAATAATTGTGCATCCCTGCTGGTTCAATGAGAGAAAATATTATAAGAGAATTACATAGTGGGGGGTTGGCTGGATACTTTGGTATAAGTAAGACAATTGTTCTTATTGTAGATAATTATTATTGGCCAAAGGTAAAGAGGGACATAAGTAGGATTGTAGCAAGATGTAGAGTGTGCCAAATGGCTAAGGGCCATGCACATAATATTGGGTTGTATATGCTATTATTTGTTGCTATAGGGCCATGCACAGAATATTGGGTTGTATATGCTATTATTTGTTGCTATAGGGGCATGTGTTGATTTGAGTATGGATTTCATGTTAGGACATCCTAACACACAACGAGGGAATGATTCTATCTTTGTTGTGGCTGATAGACTCTCTAAGAAGGCACATTTCATTTCTTGTAAAACAACTAATGATGCTTCCGGAGTTGTAGATTTTTTTTTTTCGAGAAGTGGTTATATTGCATGGAGTTCTAAGAATGATCACTTCAGATAAGGACATAAAGTTTTTGAGTCACTTTTGGAAGATGTTGTGGAGGAAAATGGGGACAAAACTATAGTTCAGTAGTGTATATCACCCCCAGAATGATGGACGAGATGAAATTAGTGAATAGAAGCCTTGGAAATATTAATGTTGCTTAATTGGAGAAAAGCCAAAACAATGGGACTTAGCTTTACAAGAAGCTGAGTTTGCCTTTAATAACTTGGTAAATAGGTCCACATGGAGGTATCCTTTCCAGATTGTATATGGTAGGAATACCAAGGGATTCCTAGATCTGATTGTGCTACCTGGTGAAGATAAAACTAGTGATGATGCAGAAGCATTTTCAGAACAAATTCTATAGCTATAGGATGAATTACGGGAAAAGATGAAGGTGAGTAATGCACAATATAAAGTAGCTACAGATGCCACTAGAAGAGTAAGTGTATTCAAAGAAGGAGATATGGTGCTGGTTCATATTATAAAGGAGAGGTTTCCAAAAGGAACATATAATAAACTCAAATATAAGAATATTGGGTAGTGTAGGATTCTGAAGAAAATGAGTAATAATTCCTATAAGGTGGAGCTACCTGATAAGTTTTCTATCTCACCAAATTTTAATGTTTCTGAATTATATAAGTTTACAGGACATGATGAAAATGTTGTGGAGGAGGAAGAAATAAACCGGGAACAACAAATGTTGAAGAAGAAAAAGGAAATGGTAATGCGTGTCTTCGACCAAAAGATAGTCACTACTAGACATGGGAGCTATAACAGATATTTGGTATAGTGGGTAGGTTTGCAACAATAATAAAATACTTGGATTCTTGAGTGGGAGTTGAAGAATATTGATAGTGTAAAATTAGATGAATTCCGTTGACTGAATTCGCATGAGCTGAATTCTTTTCAACCAGGGGAGAATGATGTCGGAACATAACTTGCAGAGACCATAAATTTTGATCCAGATGTTGGATCATCTTGAAATTTTACAAAGTGGTTGATATACATTAGTAATATGGTATTTCATACAAGGTTGAGGCCATTTTGGCACATTTTCGAGCCTGAGATTCCTTTATCTAGTGGCCTAAAATTTACTCGAACATTTTCTTCACTTTTGACTCTGTCTTAAAAATTTAATAACTTTTGTTGTGCTTGTTAGAATAATTCCAAATTTTGCATGAGCCTTAATTTATGAAGGTATATTTGAAAAAAATAGTTTGGACCCCATCTAAGTTTTTTTCTAGTAGGTAATGTTTTGGCATTTTAGATTTTTTTTTTTCCTTTTGGGTTTTAAGAGTAGATGTGAAATAAAAGGAGGATTTAAATGATATAAGATATTAGTGTGGATTCCCGAATGAGAATAAATATATTTTAAAATTCCAGGTTTTTATTTGCAAATATTTTTATGTGTGTTTTAGAGGTATTTCAACCTCTTGCAACTAGGTTCACATTAATTGGCATCAAAGACAGATTTTGATCTAGGAGATATAGTTAAGGTTGCATATTACATTTTTCTGTGTAATTTTTTCCTCTACTTTATATAATCATGGCTAGACGTGGGAGGGGAGGTTATGACTAGATGAATAGGATTATGTAGGAGCTACATAGATAAGTTGTTGAGCTCACAAGAGAAGTTATCTACCTTAGAAGGAGACATTTAGATGGGGATGCAAACCCAGATAGTGATACTGAATTAGTACCTCCATTAATGAATGAAGGTGGAGATGAAGAAGAAAATGAGAGAGATGAAGAAACCTTGAATGAGAGACCATTTGGGGAGAGATTGATCTAGGATTTAGAGGAAAGAATGATGACATCAAGATTAATGTTCTTGATTATGGTGGAGGGTTACAACCAAAGGAGTTGATTGACTGGTTGAATCGCATGGAAAATTTATTTGAGTGGAAAACCCTTTTAGAGGAGAAGAAGGTTAAGTTTTCATGCACTAAGTTGGCCGGAAATGCATTGATCTGGTGGGATCACCTACAAAATGAAAGACAAAGGAATGGAAAGGGAAAGATCCGAAACTAGAATAAAATGGTAAAGAAGATGAAATAAATGTTTCTTCCTATAGATTATGCTTAGACACTCTTTCGAAGGTTCCAAAACCTAAGACAGAAGGATATCAACATTGAGGTGTCTACTAATGAATCTTACAAGTTATCAATCAGGGGTGGAATAGGGAGAGTCTGAAAAACATAAGGTTACACGATATATAAATGGGTTGAGTTACACAATACAAGATGAGATGAGTATGCTCCAGATCCATAGCATGGATGATGATTATAAAATCATATTAAAGACAAAAGAAAATAAAAAAGAGGAATAATTTTAGAAGAGGTGTGAAAAGAGGGCCATCATCATCCCCAATGAGAGGTAGTGGTAGATTTTAATCTTTAAAAGGTGAATCCTCTAATGTAGAAGAGCATGAAGATTTTGGTCAAAGCTGTGGTAACTACCAAATAGGTTGGGGTTTCGAGGGGAAGAATTTATAATGGAGGATGGGGCTGGAATAGCCCCCAAAGGAAATATGCATGTTACAGATGTGGTGAAGAGGGGTACAAAATATTTTGAGTGTCCGCACTATCCTACACAAGATAGATGGAAAGGAGAACAACCATGAGAAAATTTGGTTGAAGCTGAAAGAGGAAGAAGAAATGGAGGATATTGTAGACTTGGTTGAAACCCTCATGATACGAAGGATGATGATTTACCTAAGGAAGGAGAAAGAAAAGGATGCTTCTAGAGATGATTCATGGTTGCAAAAATATATATTTCGAACAAGATGCATATAGAGGAAAGGTATGTAAAATTATTATTGACAATGGTAGTTGTGAAAATATGGTTTCAACTGTGATGGTTGATAAACTTAATCTAAAAGGTGAGAATCATCCATATCCCTATCATATATCATGGTTCAAGAAAGGGAATTAGGAAACCATAGATAAAATATGCCTTATAAATTTTTAATTGGGAATACCTATAAGGATGAGGTATGGTGTGATGTTATCCCAATGAATGCATGCCATATATTACTAGGGAGGCCTTGGCAATACGATAGAAAGGTTACACATGATGGAGGGAAAAATACATATACCTTTTGGAAGGATGGTGTAAATGTGGTCTTGTTACCCTTCAAGGAAGAAGAGAAGACCGAGGGCTTATTGGCTACAGAAAAGTTTGTTACAAAAATGGAAGAAGTTTGCTGGTGTTATGCACTAATGTCAAAGAAGGTTGAAATAGAGGACTTTAATATACCTATTGTTGCGGAAAAGGTACTAACAAAATAAAAATATGTCATACTAGATGAGATTCCTGATGGGTTACCTCCAAAGAGAGATATTCAACACCATATTGATTTGATCCTAGGATCGACCCTTCAAAACTAGGAAGCCTATCGGATGAGTTTGACACAGATTGAAGAGTTGAACAGAGAAGTGAAATATCTAATACAAAAGGGTTAGTGAGAGAAAGCATAAGTCTATGTGTAACTCTAGCACTATTGAATCCCAAAAAAGAGGGAGACTAGAGAATGTGTGTAGACAACAGAGCCATAAATAAGATCACAATTAAGTATCAATTCCCAATTCCATGATTGGATGATATGATGGATGTGCTAGCATGAGCCTGATTTTTTAGAAATATTGACATTCAAAGTGGGTACTACTAGATCTAGATCCATGAAGGGGATGAATGGAAACTGACTTTCAAAACAAAAGAAGGATTGTACGAGTGGATGGTGATACCATTTGGGCTATCTAATGCACCTAGTACATTATTGAGGCTGATGAATAGAGTCCTATGAGAATATAATGGTAAGTTTGTTGTTGTCTATTTTAATGATATTTTGATATTTAGTAAGATAATGGAAGAACACTTGTTACATATGAAATTGGTGTTAGACTTGTTATGTAAAGATAGTCTATACACAAACTTAAATAAGTGTAGCTTTATTTAGAAGAGTCTTGTTTTTTTGAGGTTTTTCATATCATAGGATGGAGTGAGGATGGATCAGGAAAAGTTAAAGGCAATTTTGGAATGGCCTATTCTAAGGAATTTGACAGAGGTTCGTAGTTTTCATGGATTGGAAACTTTTTATAGGAAGTTCATCTGGAATTTTAGTAGCATTGTTGTACCCATAACAGAGTGTACAAAAGGGAGGGATTTTGTATGGACCAAGGCACCAACAGATAGTTTTGAATTGTTGAAGAAGAAAGTGTCAGAAGCACCTATTTTTGTATTGCTAGATTTTAACAAGGTTCTCGAGGTTGACTGTGATGACTCACATGTCCGGATTGAGTTGTATTGTGTCAAGAAGGATGACCAGTTGCATTATTTAGTGAAAATATAAATGAAGTTAGGAGGAAATATTCTACTTATGATGTGGAATTTTATGTTATTGTTTAAGCATTAAGGCATTGGAGACATTACTTGGTAGAAAAGGAATTTGTACTCTTCATCGACCATGAATCCTTGAGGTATGTAAACATGCACAAAAATAATAAATAATAGGCATGCAAAATTGGTTTCATTTTTGCAATAATATACCTTTGTCTTAAAGCATAAGTCAGGTAAGAAAAATCAAGTTGCTGATGCCTCGAGTATGCGTGTAACACTTTTGATAAAAATGAAAAATGATGTAGTAGAATTTGAGGAAGTTAAGGAATTGTATGAAGGTGATCTATATTTTGGTGATGTTGTGAGAAAACTTAAAGACCCTACATTAGGTAGTGGTTCTTCTAATTATTTAATGTAGGATGGTTATTTGTTCAGAGGAAACAATTGTGCATCCCTTCGGTTCAATGAGAGAAAATATTAAAAAGAGAATTGCATAGTGGGGTGTTGGCTGGACACTTTGGTATAAGTAAGACAATTTCTCTTGTTGTAGAAAAGTATTATTGGCCAATGGTAAAGAGGGACATAAGTAGGATTGTAGCAAGATGTAGAGTGTGCCAAATGGCTAAAGGTCATGCACAAAATACAGGGTTGTATATGTCATTACCTGTCCCTATAGGGCCATGGGTTGATTTAAGTATGGATTTCATGTTAGGGATTCCTAGCACACAACGAGGGAATGATTCTATCTTTCTTGTGGTTGATAGATTCTCTAAGATGGCACAATTTATTTCTTGTAAAAAAACTAATGATGATTCAAGTGTTACAATATTTTTTCAGAAGTGGTTAGATTGCATGGAGTTCTAAGTATGATCACTTCAGATTTAGACACAAAGTTTTTGAGTCACTTTTGGAAGAATATGTGGAGAAAGTTGGGGACACAACTACACTTCAGTAGTTTATATCACCCTCAGAATGATGGGCAGATGGAAGTATTGAACAAAATCTTTGGAAATCTCCTACATTGCATAGTTGGAGAAATTCCAAAACAATGGGACTTAGCTTTACCACAAGCTAAGTTTTCCTATAATAGCTTAGTAAACAGGTCAACAGGAGGTCTCATTTCCAAATTGTATATGGTGTAGTGCCCACTTCCCTTCGGCACCTTTTTGATTATTGTTTCGATAATGTCGATCGCACTTATGATCTATTATAACTTCTTTGATTTAACATGTTAGTAGATATCTAAGATATTGAATTGTTATTGTTTTGATTCGTATATGATGCATATGGACATTAGAGACATTTTATGTTGATCTTGATATACTGTTGACATGGTTATTTATCTGTCTTTCGATGTGATATATTTAGTCATATTGAGTAGACATTTGATAATTGGATAAATGTTGTGATCATTTTGACATGGATGAAATGTGGAATAGAAATGTGCTAGAAATTTGTAAGTCATGTCATATTTGCATAGATGATATTAATTCGTATATAGTTGATTTTAGATTTATATCACATATTTTGACATGAATTTTTTAATGCGGCCACAAGGCTGAAGGAGGTATTCTCTGTTTTGTAGGTATATTATATTCACAATAACATCGGGGGATTGGAGACCAACCACATTGGAATTCGAGAAGAATTTAACTAGGGTCGCCATGGCAACATGTAATTGTGTGTGTGTTAGAATTAATTGGTTAGGGGAAAATTGTGACCTAGGGGTCATGTGTTTTTTTGTTTTATTTTCCTTTTTAATAATGTTGGTATGTGTTCCCCTTTTGTAATGGAATTTACTTGTTTTATTATTTAGATGGTTGGATATATGTTTACCCCTTTTATTATTCATGGGTTGTAGTGTCTTAGTTAAGCTAATTTAAATTTTTCCTAAACTAATTAAAGATGTGACCAAAAATAAGTTCATTTATTAGACTTGATTTACTCTTGGATTTTGTGTTGGGTAATGTGTGTTGGAGTTTTGAGTGTAGCACACTCTAACCTTCATGGGAAACTCCAAATTAGCCTTAGAGGCCAAATTTGGAAGCTTATAGGACAAGTCAAACTTGTCCCACACTTCTTAAATGCCCATGTGAACCCTACCCATGGGTTGGGGGGTCAAATTTAGGCTCTTTTAGGTGTTTTGGGGGGATAAAAATGTGAAATGTTAATTGCACTTTCTTTCAAATATTTAATTTTGTCCTTTGGGGAATGGGCTTAGATGGAGTGTGTAAGGTTCTTGTCATTTCTCCAACCACTTATTAATTATGCATTGGAATATGAGGTTGACCAAGTGATGTGGAGTGGAGAGGAAATGAGGTGGCATCCTACGTGGAGCCACATCATCCCTCCCTCTCCTTTCTCTATTTATTGAATCCTTTTTGCTTGTTTTGGGGTTACATGATCATTTTAGTCTCTTGAATTTTTGGAGAGTGAGAGGATTTTGAAAGATTTTTTGGATTGTTGGAGCTTTGTGCATGCTTGTTTGGTCTTTGGAGAAGCTTGGAACTTCATACTTGGAACAAGCTCTACCACGGAGAGGTAGGAGCTTCACCTTAGTTTAAATTATGTTCTTTACTTTATTGTATGTGTTTATATGTTGTGTTGAGTGTGGTTATCTCCTTGGAATGTTTGTTGTGTGTGGGTAGATTTCCTATGTTGGGAGTGGGAGGAGACTATGGGGAGTTTTTCTTGTAGGGAGGCATAAAAGATCACTTTCTTGTGGAGGGAATTTGTGTTGGGTGCCCCATCTAGTATGATGAATGCTTTCATTTCTTCTTGTTCTTACTATGAGGGAGGCATCAGATATTGAGAGATGCATAAGAGTATATGGAGGCATAAGGGGTACTTGATGGAGGCATAAGAGTATATGGAGGCATAAGGGGTACTTGAGGGAGGCATAAAAGTTTGTAGGGAAATTGTGTTTTGCATTAGAGGCTTTTAAGTGGGCACCCATTCCCATTGGGAGGCATAAGTGGCCTCCCCATAGGTCTTACTCTTTTGGATTTCTTGATAAGCCATGTGATTTTGTTTTTTTGTTGTTTTCTTCTTGTTGAGTTGTTTTTGTGTTTGTATGTAAATGGAATGAATGTGAAATTATATGTTAAGTATTTTGGAAGCTAGTAGTTGCCTTGAGTTGAAATCTTCTCCCATTGTAATGTGGTTGGGGCTCGGGGGCTAATGGAGAGGATGGATTCTCCTCTCCACTGGATATCTTGGTTGGGTGGAGAGCATTGCCTCTCCCCCTATTTTGTTATGAATCAAGAAATTTCTTGGAGGAGCTATCTTGTGTAAGTTGGAGCTTGGATTCTTGTTGGTGACCATGTGAAACTCCCTTGTATTTTACCCACTTAGAGTGGAAGAAATTGTAATAATGTATTTTATTATTGTATTTACTTTTGTATGAATTCCCACATTAAGTGGAGAACATTGTTGTAATCTTGTGGAAAGGAGTTTACATTTAATATTTGTATTTTGAAAAGAGAAAGAAATATTTTTATGTTTTAGTTAGGAAATGAGAAAAGGAAGTCTTCTTCATTGTGAATATTATAGAGTTAGTTTTGCAAATATAAAAGGAAGTATTTTCTCCTTGTTGAAATCTTGGATGTATTGTGAGAAAATAGTGCTTGTATTAAAAGATTAAGTTATTTTAAAAGGAAAAGAAAGTATATTTTCATTGAGTAGTTATTGTATTGTAAATGTGTGAGAGAAGAAAATGTAGAGATTTTTAGAAGCTGATCTTGTGTGTGTAATAAACTTGAATGGAAAAATAAAGTTATTTTAGCTATTTTGGATGTATGTACATTGTATTGAAACAAAGAGGAAACTAAGTTAGATTTTATTGCATTTAGCAATGTTAATTTTATAGTAAGGAAATGACCAAGTAGTGAAATAGATTTTTATTCATTTTGCTCTTGTAATGGAAAGTAGAAACTAGTTAAGCAAATGGAAATTATGCTTGTAAGTAGATGAATTTTAATAGAGTTGAGAACACTTTAAAATGAATAGATTTAGCTAAGAAATGAGTAAAGGAGAAATAAATCTCAAATCTGGAGCTCTAAAATGAACAAAGACAACTCAAAATGCATTTTTACATCCTTTAGCAAATTTAAGTTTTTGTAAAAATCTTGGCTTTATGGTTATGTTTTTCAGAAACAGGACCGCCACCTTGTACAGAGCGGTGGTCCCGTAACCACAACTTAGGCTATGACCGAGGTCTCAAAACCACTACTCAGTAGGGTGGTGGTCCTATTTTTATCACCTTGATAGGGTGGCACTTCCAGGACTACCAGTCTGCTCTGGATGGTGGTCCTGTCACTTATGATAGAATTCCTCGATTCGCGCCTATACGTGAAATTTAGCCAGGTTGCTCTAATTTCTAAGTTGAAAAATTTAATCTATTATTACTAGCAAGTAAAATAAAGAGAAATACTATGGAATGGAACAACAAACCACACAAATGGTGAATCTAAAAGCATTCTTTCATTTATAACAAAGGGGGTAGGGTTTGCCCCAAATTTAAAACCCAATACACTTTAATCTTGAAATAAAAACCAGATTGGAGGAGGAAATCCCTCCCAATCCTTGAATGAAATAGATTACATAAATAAAACTAAAACTAAACTAAGCCTAGACTAAATCTTCATGTAGAATCCTCCATGGCTCTTCCTCTTTTGCTCCCATGGCTTCCTCCTCTCCAACCTACAAATTTAACAAAAGGAAATGGACCAAATGAGAAGATTAGAATGAGAAAAGGTTTTAATAGAATTTCATAAGGATTTTAGGGCTAAGCTTGGAACCCTAGGATCTAGTGGCTAAGATGGATTTGATCCAAGGGTGGAGAATTGACCCTACATTTATTAAGAAGAAATATATTTTAAATGTTTATATAAAATCCTTAAGGGTATGTGTAGATGGGTGAGTTGGGCAAAATATTTGCCAAGGGGTGTGAGGTCCCTTTGAACCCTTAGTATGTGTAGAAATTTAATAAAGGATCCTTTAAGATATTAAAGTAATGAATTTAATAATTTAGCATAAGGTTAACCTTGTTAGGATTGAACTTAATTTTTATGAAAGAAAACATCTAATTAAGTGAATTAAACCTTGTTATCTTCTTATGGAACTATTGATTAATGTACCCTAGAGATAATTGTGCTAACATATAACTTTTAACTAAACCTAGTTCTTCAATCATAAAATTGAGTTAAGTAGTGTAAGTAAGTAAATGAACCCTAAAGGTTAAGCACCCTTGTAACATCCTTATACCTTAACCTCCTTTATACCTTAAACAAAAAAATTAAAAAAATTAGTCGCATTTTCGGGTTAAGTGTTAGGTTGAAGCGAGTTCCTTGAATGTCATTTTTTCGAGCTTTACACTTGGTATCAGAGTCGTGGGTTCAAAGCTTGGACCCTTGGGCACACCTAGAAAACATGAAACATGAACTTTTAACCTAATGCAAAGTTGGTTCTTTTAATCTAGAAAACCATAATGTTGTAAATTGTAAAAATAGAAAACTTAAAAAATGAAACAAGACATAGAACAATGAACTAACTCTCACCTTGATCTGTGCAGGAGGTGCGGGTCAGACGAGGGGTATTTTCATATAGACCTAGATATACCATTGCCAGAGCAAGCTGTAGCGGCCATTCTACCTCATATTTTACAGACGCTTCAAGACGTCAATGCCGTTATACACGGAGAGCCCTTGGGAGGACGATTTTCTAGACATGGCATGGAGCCATCAGTATATGCCCATGTATCCCTTCAACACAGTGAGGAGTATAGGGAAAAGAACTTCAGCGCAGATTCGGCTAGGGAAGAGTCACCATAGAGAGGACATGGGGACATGATCTCAAGACATAGGGACAGGTCTCGAAGCCCTAGACAGAGGGAGGAACATATAGAGAGACCTAGGGGTCGTTAGACATTAGCAACAGACCATTTTAGGGAGATCCTAAAACTATGACCATCTCACTATTCAAGTGATACAGGTGGTTTTCAGCAGAGGCTTGGTTGGTGAGCTTGAGTGGATGCTTCAAGCTCTTCCTTATACTAGCAACATGAAAGCTCGTGTTGCGATCCATCTTTTGAGGGATGGAGCAGGAGTTTGGTGGAGGACCGAGGAGCAGAAGCTCCATGTTGACTTGGAGACAATCACCTAGGAGCTATTTGAGGAGCATTTCAAGAGAAGGTATTTACCCAGGAGGTTTATTCAAGAATGATAGACGAGTTTCACGACCTCTGTCAGAAAAGATGACTGTAGCCGAGTATGAGAGTCAATTTCTGGACCTACTCTAGTACATCGACTATATGTAGGATGAGTAGGTATGGATTCATAGGTTCATCCGGGGCCTGAACTTGGATTTGGGTGGTGCGGTGCGCATTCACTACCCACAGACATTAGCAGAGGTCGGAGAAGGCATATATTGTAGAGGAGACATGGGGAAAGATGCAATAGGATAGAGATAGAGTTTGAGCCGTATTCAGCAGATGCAGGATGGAAGATCAAGGGTTCGATTCCTCCTCCATGTTGTGATAGAGTTCAAGACATGACTTCATTTAGACCACCACAACATCAAAAGTAAAGCAACAAAAGACCCACCCACCTTACAGACCTCCTTAGAGATTTGATGCGCAGAGAGGACAAAGTATGGGGCCTCCTCCTAGGGTTCCCATCGAACACACAGGGTGCACCAAGAGCTCGGTCAACAGAGCTCATCAAGTAGAGACCTCACCATCCATAAATGCGATTATCGTGATCCATAGTTCAGACATCTAGAGTATCAACAGGAGCTGCATCCTACTGGAGAGGACTAGGCAATCACAGTTATGGTTGTGGTGTTACTGGACATCATTAGAGAGATTTCCCACAGAACCCTAATAAGGGTAAGATGTAGATCTCAGAGCCTACTATTGGAGATATGGCACAGAGCCATCGGATCTACGTAGCGGTCGAGAACTACCAGGCTGAGCACCAGAGTACCGTGATTGAGACGACATGTAGTATTGGTGGTATTTCCGCCTCTATATTATTTGATTCTAGCTCTTCTGATTCATTTATTGCACCATCCTTAGTAGAGTGTTGTAGGCTGGTGGCAGTTAGGTAGGGTCATAGTTGGGATGTTGAGATGGCTTCGGAGCCAAAATTTCTATAGACTCCTTAGTTAAGGAGTGTGTAGTGGATTTGGGACCCTTCACCACTACCTCGGATCTTCTGAATCCTTCCATTAGGATCTTATGGTGTCATTTTGGGCATGGACTAGTTGTCTGCTCATAGAGCTAGAGTGGACTATTACCATAAGACTATTGCTTGCATAGATGATCTTGGAGTGGAGTCAGTGATATCAAGAGTTAGGAGACCTCATTTCCATTCGCACCATCTCCACTATGCAGCTTAAGTGGTGTGCATGACGGGGTTGTCAGTTGTATGCTATTATGGTTAGTGATAGATTAGAGGATGAGTCTAGTGGACCATCCCTTGATGACCATCCCATCTTGAGAGAGTTTGTTGATGTGTTTCTAGGGGAGCTATCGGGGTTACCTCCCCCATGTGAGATAGATTTCCATATAGATCTAGTTCCGGGTGCAGAGCCTATCTCACGAGAACCTTATCGGATGACTAATCCTGAGCTATGTGATCTCAAGTTGCATCTTGAGGGCCTTTTAGAGAAGGGCCTAATCCATCCTAGTGTATCCCCTTAGGGTGCACCGGTGATCTTCATGAAGAAGAAGGATGGATCTCTATGGTTGTGTATTGATTACCGTCAACTGAACAAAGTAACGATCAAGAATCGTTACCCCCTTCTGCGAATTGATGATATATTTGATCAGATGAAGGGGGATTCAGTTTTCTATAAGATAGATCTTAAGTCAGGGTACCATCAGCTTAGGATTACAAAGGTGGATATTCATAAGACCGCATTCATGTACGAGATATGGCCACTACGAGTTCACAGTGGTACCTTTCGGTTTGACGAATGCCCCCGTAGTGTTTATGAGTTTGATGAATGGGGTATTCAGGAATTTTCTAGATCGATTCATGCTCATCTTCCTTGATGACATTCTGATCTACTCACGTACATATGAGGAGCACCTTCACCAAGTTCTTCAGTGTCTTTGTGAGCAACATCTTTACGGAAACTTGGAGAAGTGTGTGTTCTTTCAGACAGAGGTGCAATATTTGGGCCACATCATTTCTAGGGAAGGTATCATAGTCGATCCTTCCAAGATTTGAGCCATCATGGATTGGCCAACACCCACTAGTGTGACCGAGGTGCGCAATTTCATGGGTTTAGCATGATATTACATGAGATTTATCTAGGACTTTTCTCGGATTACGCACCCCATCACTTCCCTTTAGTGGAAAGGGAAGAAGTTCGTATGGTCAAATGTGTGAGTAGGAATTCAGTACACTGAAGGAATGCCTTGCGACATCACCTATTCTTGCTGTACCAGATCCTCAGGGTGAGTTCTATGTTTATACAGATGCTTCTTTGGCAAGAATTAGAGGTGTGTTGATGTAGGAGGTCAGGGTAGTTTCTTTTGAGTCTCGCAAACTCAAGGATTATGAGCTCAATTATCTAACTCATGATCTTGAGCTTGCAGCAGTTGTGTATACCTTAGTGCGGTGGAGACATTTCCTTCTTAGATGAAGATTTACACTTAGGACTGATCACTTGAGTCTTTGCCAGCTCTTCACGTAGCCCAATCTCAATGCTCATCAGTGGCGTTAGATGGAGTTTCTTTGTGAGTATGAAAAGGAGATAGAGCATGTGAAGGGGAAGAATAATGTGGTTACAAATGCCTTGAGTAGACGAAGACATGTGGCTATGGCCACCTCAGTAGGCACATATTTGTGGAGAAAGATTTTGCAGCAACTTCCTCATGACAGTTTCTACCTTGCAGCTAGAGAGATTGAGTCTCAGAGACCCCTTGAGGGGAGATTTGATGGATTTTCATTAGAGATAGATGGCCTTCTCAGACACAAAGGTTGGATATATGTTCCTAGAGATGGAGGCTTGAGGAAGGAAATTTTGACAGAGGCTCATCGTGCACCTTATTCAGCCCATCTAGGGGTGAAGAAGATGCATGCCACCTTGAGACAGTTGTATTTTTTGAGAGGACTTTAGAGAGACATGGCCATGTTTGTGTCACGCTTCTTAGAGTGCTAGAGGGTGAAGGATGAGCATCAACATCCATACGAACTTCTATTTCCTCACGCCATATCGGAGTGGAAGTGGGACACCATTTCCATGGACTTCATTGTTGGGTTACCTACGTCGAGATACCACCATGACGCCATCATGGTCATAGTGGATGAATTGACGAAAGTAGCTCATTTTTCTTCAATGAAGACCACCTATATAGCCAGTGTAGTGGCATGGGTATATCTAGATGAGATTTTTAGATTATATAGGATTCTGCGGAAGATCATTTTGACTACGATCCTTTATACACTTCCCATTTCTGACCACCATGCAGCATGCTCTCGGGACGAGGATCAATTTCAGCACAACATATCACCCTGAGACAGATGGATAGACTGAGTGGGTGAATCGATCCTGAATACATGCTTAGGATGTACGTTATGGATCACCAGTCGAGATGGGAGGAGTATCTGTATTTGGTGGAGTTTTCCTACAATAATAGTTTTCAGGGTTTTGTTAGGCATGGCTCCTTTCCAGGAATTATATGTCAGAGAGTGCATGACACCTATTAGTTGGGAAAGGTTAGCGGACAAGGTTTCACTTGGGCCAAAATTATTACAGGATATGGAGCAGCAGGTTACATTGATCAAATAGAGATTGCAGGAGGTGCAGGACATGTAGAAGAAGTATGCGGACCAGCATATGAAAGATCGTAGTTTTGAGGTAGGCACGAAGGTGTTTCTTTGTGTCAGACCGCATAAGATTCCTATCTGTTATGGAAAAGGTTCTAATCTTGCTCCTAGGTTTGTGGGTCCCTTTGCGATCTTAGAGTGCATCGGTCCCTTGGCCTATCATCTAGCATTGCCACCTAGCTTGTCTCATGACCATGACGTGTTTCACATTTGGGTGCTTAGGAGATATATTTATGATCCTTCTCATGTGCTAGATTGGATCTCATTGTAGGTGTAGGATTAGGGGCAGGTGATGGTGGAGCCCATACGCATTATAGAGTGCGTAGGATCCTAGGCCTTCACGGTAGAGAGATTGACCAGGTTCGGGTCCAGTGGGACAGATATGATGAGACTGCAGCTACTTAGGAGGATGCTACTTTACTATGAGTGCAGTTTTCACACATGTTCTAGTGACTTCCAGGAAGAAGTCGAGTCTAAGGGGAGGGGGATGTAGTGCCCACTTCCCTTCGACACCTTTTTTATTATTTTTTCCAATACTGTCAACTGCACTTATGATCTATTATAGCTTCTTTGATTTAGCATGTTAGTAGATATCTAAGATACTGAATTGCTATTGTTTTGATTTGTATATGATGCATATGGACATTAGAGACATTTGATGTTGATCTTGATATACTGTTGACATGGTTATTTATCTGTATTTTGGAGATGTGATATATTTAGTCATATTGAGTAGACATTTGATAATTAGATAAATGTTGTGATCATTTTGACATGGATGAAATGTGCTATAAATGTGCTATAAATTTCTAAGTCATGTCGTATTTGCATAGATGATATTAATTCGTATATAGTTGATTTTAGATTTATATCGTATATTTTTACATGAATGTTTTAATACATCCACGAGGCCGAAGGAGGTATTCTCTGTTTTTAGGTATATTATATTCACAACAACATCAGGGGATTGGAGACCAACCACATCGAATTTGAGAAGAATTAAATTAGGGTCACCATGGCAACATGTAATCGTGTGTGTGTGTTAGAATTAATTGGTTAGGGGAAAATTGTGACCTAGGGGTCATGTGTTGTTTTGTTTTATTTTCCTTTTTAATAATGTTGGTATGTGTTCCCTTTTTAATGGAGTTTACTTGTTTTATTATTTAGATGGTTGGATATATGTTTACCCCTTTTATTATTCATGGGTTTTAGTGTCTCGGTTAAGCTAATTTAATTTTCCTAAACTAATTAAAGATGTGACAAAAAGAAGTTTTTATTTATTAGACTTGATTTACTCTTGGATTTTGTGTTAAGTGATGTGTGTTTGAGTTTTGAGTGTAGCACACTCTACCCTTCATGGGAAACTCGAATTTGGCCTTAGAGGCCAAATTTGGAAGCTTGTGGGACAAGTCAAACTCATCCCACACCTCTTAAATGCCCATGCAAACCCTAATGATGGGTTGGGGGTCAAATTTAGGCTCTTTTAGGTGTTTTGGGGGATAAAAAGGTGAAATGTTAATTACACTTTCTTTCAAATATTTAATTTTCTCCTTTGTGGGAGTGGGCTTAGATGGAGTGTGTAAGGTTCTTGTCATTTCTCCAACCACTTATTAATTGTGCATTGGAATATGAGGTTGACCAAGTGATGTGGTGTGGAGAGGAAATGAGAAGGCATCCTACTTGGAGACACATCATCCCTCCCTCTCCTTTCTCTATTTATTGAATCCTTTTTACTTGTTTTGGGGTTACATGATCATTTTAGTCTCTTGAATTTTTGGAGTGGGAGAGGATTTTGAAAGAGTTTTTGATTGTTGGAGCTTTGTGGATGCTTTCTTGGTATTTGGAGAAGCTTGGAACTTCATACTTGGAACAAGCTCTACCATGGAGAGGTAGGAGCTTCACCTTAGTTTAAATTATGTTCTTTGCTTTATTGTATGTGTTTATATGTTGTGTTGAGTGTTGTTATCTCCTTGGAATGCTTGTTGGGTGTGGGTAGATTTCCTAAGTTGGGAGTGGGAGGAGACTATGGGGAGTTTTTCTTGTAGGGAGGCATAAGAGATCACTTTCTTGTGGAGGGAGTTTGGGTTGGGTGCCCCATCTAGTATGAGGAATGCTTGCATTTCTTCTTGTCCTTACTATGAGGGAGGCATAAGAGATTGAGGGAGGCATAAGAGTATATGGAGGCATAAGGGGTACTTGAGGGAGGCATAAGAGTTGGTAGGGGAATTGTGTTTTGCATTGGAGCTTTTGGGGGCACCCATTCCCATTGGGAGGCATAAGTGGCCTCCCCATAGGTCTTACTCTTTTGGATTTCTTGATAAGCCTTGTGATTTTGTTGCTTTGTTGTTTTCTTCTTGTTGAGTTGTTGTTGTGTTTGTATGTAAATGGAATGAATGTGAAACTATATGTTAAGTATTGTGGAAGCTAGTAGTTTCCATGAGTTGAAATCTTCTCCCATTGTAATGTGGTTGGGGCTCGGGGGCCAATGGAGAGGATGGATTCTCCTCTCCATTGGATATCTTGGTTGGGTGGAGAGCGTTGCCTCTCCCCCTATTTTGTTGTGAATCAAGAAATTTCTTGGAGGAGCTATCTTGTTGGAGTTGGAGCTTGGAGTCTTGTTGGTGACCATGTGAAACTCCCTTGTATTTTACCCACTTAGAGTGGAAGAAATTGTAATAATGTATTTCATTCTTGTATTTAATTTTGTATGACTTCCCACATCAAGTGGAGAACATTGTTGTAATCTTGTGGAAAGGATTTTACATTTAATATTTGTATTTTGAAAAGAGAAAGAAAGATTTGTATGGTTTAGTTAGGAAATGAAAAAAGGAAGTCTTCTTCATTGTGAATATTGTAGAGTTAGTTTTGAAATATAAAAGAAAGTATTTTCTCCTTGTTGAAATCTTGGATGTATTGTGAGAAAAATAGTGCTTGTATTAAAATATTAAGCTATTTTACAATGGAAAAGAAAGTATATTTTCATTGAGTAGTTATTGTATTGTAAATGTGAGAGAGAAGAAAATGTAGAGATTGTTAGAAGTTGAGCTTGCTTGTGTAATAAACTTGAATGGAAAAATAAAGTTATTTTAGCTATTTTGAATGTATGTACATTGTATTGAAACAAAGAGGAGACTAAGTTAGATTTTATTGCCTTTAGAAATGTTAATTTTATAGTAAGGAAATGATCAAGTAGTGAAATAGATTTTTTTATTCATTTTGCTCTTGTAATGGAAAGAAGAAACTAGTTAAACAAATGGAAATTATTCTTGTAAGTAGATGAATTTTAATAGAGTTGAGAACACTTTAAAATGAATAGATTTAGCTAAGAAATGAGTAAATGAGCAATAAATCTCAAATCTAGAGCTTTAAAATGAACAAAGACAACTTAAAATGCATTTTTACATCCTTTAACAACTTTAAGTTTTTGTAAAAATCTTGGCTTTATGGTTCTATTTTTCAGAAACAGGACCGCCGCCTATGCAGTAAGTCGGTGGTCCTGTAACCGCCGCTTAGGCTATGGTGGCGGTCTCAAAACCACCACTTAGTAGGGCAGAGGTCATGTGTTTGTCACCCAGAGAAGGTGACGGTCCCAGGACTGCCGGTCTCCTCTGGGTGGGGTCCTATCACATATGACAAAATTCCGTGGATCCGTGCATGTTGTTCGTGAAATTTAGCCAGGTTGTTGTAATTTCTAAGTGTAAAAATTTAATCTATTATTACAAGCAAGTAAAATAAATATAAATACTATGGAATGGAACCACAAACCACACAAATGGTGAATCTAAAAGCATTCTTTCATTTATAACAAAGGGGGTAGGGTTTGCCCCAAATTTAAAACCCAATACACTTTAAGCTTGAAATAAAAACTAGATTGGAGGAGGAAATCCCTCCAAATCCTTAAAGGAAATAGATTACATAAATAAAACTAAAACTAAACTAAGCCTAGACTAAATCTTCATGAAGAATCATCCATGGATCTTCCTCTTTTGCTCCAATGGCTTCCTCCTCTCCAACCTGCAAAATTAACAAAAGGAAATGGACCAAATGAGAAGATTAGAATGAGAAAAGGTTTTAATAGAATTTCATTATGATTTTAGGGCTAAGCTTGGAACCCTAGGATCTAGTGGCTAAGATGGATTTGATCCAAGGGTGGAGAATTGACCCTACCTTTATTAAGAAGAAATATATTTTAAATGTTTATATAAAATCCTTAAGGGTATGTGTAGATGGGTGAGTGGGGCCAAATAATTGCCTAGGGGTGTGAGGTCCCTTTGAACCCTTAGTATGTGTAGAAATTTAATAAAGTATCCTTTAAGATATTAAAGTAATGAATTTAATAATTTAGCATAAGGTTAACCTTGTTAGGATTGAACTTAATTTTAGAAAAGAAAACATCTAATTAATTGAATTAAACCTTGTTATCTTCCTATGGAAGTATTGATTAATGTACCATAGAGATCATTGTGCTAACATATAACTTTTAACTAAACTAGGGTCTTCAATTGTAAAACTAAGTTAAGTAGTGTAAGTAAGTAAATGAACCCTAAAGGTTAAGCACCCTTGTAACATCCTTGTACCTTAACCTCCTTTATACTTTAAACAAAAAAATAAAATTTAGTCACATTTTCGGGTTAAGTGTTAGGTTGAAGCAAGTTCCTTGAACGTCATTTTTGCGGGCGTCATATGGTAGGAATACCAAGGAGTCCTAGATCTGATTGTGGTACCCGATGAAGATAAAACTAGTGATGATGAAGAAGCATTTGCAAAACACATTCTACAGTTGCAGGATGAAGTGAGGGAAAAGATGAAGGTGAGTAATGCACAATATAAAGCAGTTGCAAATTCATGTAGGAGAGTAAGCGTATTCGAAGAAGGAGATATGGTGGTGGTTCAACTTAGAAAGTAGAGGTTTCCAAAAGGGACATATAATAAACTGAAGTATAAGAAGATTGGGCAATGTAGGATTCAAAAGAAAATGAGTGATAATGCCTACAAGGTGGAGCTACCTGAAAACTTTGCTATCTCACCATTTTTAATGTTTCTGAATTATATATGTTTCCAGGACATGATGAAAATTTTGTGGAGGAAGAAATAAACTGGGAGTAGAAGATGACGAAGAATAAAAAGGAAAGGCTAATGCGTGTCTTGGACCAAAAGATAGTCACTACTAGACATGGAGCTACAATAGATATTTGGTATAGTGGGAAGGTTTGTAGCAGAAGAAAATACTTGGATTCCTAAGTGGGAGTTGAAGAATATTGACAATGCAAAATTAGATGAATTCCATCAATTGAATTTGCAGGAGCTGAATTCTTTTCAACTAGGGGAGAATGATGCGGGAGCATAACTTGCATGGAGACCATAACTTTTGATCCGACCATTGGATCATCTTGAAATTTTACAATGTGGTATATATACATTAGTACTATGATGTAATCAACCTTTTTTTGCAAGTTTGTGGCCATTTTGGCACATTTTTAGGCCCAGATTCCTTCATCTAATGGCCTAAAATTGGCTCTGAATGTTTTTTCACTTTTGACTAGGTCTAAGAGCTTTAATAAATTTTGTTGTGATTTTTATAATAAGTCCAAATTTTGTGTGATCCTTAATTTATGAAGGCATATTTGGCTCACAAAATTTGGGGCCCATTCGACTTGTTTTGTTAGTAGGTAATTTTTTTAGCATTTTAGGATTTTCTAGCATTTTAAGGTTTCTTGGCATTTTAGGGTTTCTAGAGTAGACGTGAAATAAAATGAGGATTTTGATGATGTATGAGATTAGTGTGGATTCTAGAATGAGAAGAAAACTATTTTGAAACTCCGGGTTTTTATTTGTAAAGTTGTTTATGTGTGTTTTGGAGGTATTTCAACTTTGTTGCGGTTGGGTTCACATCATTCAGTCACTCACACAACTAATTGATTGCAAATGCAATCAAACAACTACTAAAGTAATTGGATGGTTGGGAATGTAACTAAATGAATGGAAACATAGCCAAACCATTGTATATTTAGTGAGATAATTATTTGATCATCCGTACGAGATAGTCATTTGTATTATGCATATGTAAAAAGGGTCGTCTATATTTATCGCCCATTTTTTATGCTCTCTAAAAATATCCATGTTTTGTTGTCATTTTGTGATTTGAAAATTTAATTCTCCTATTTGACTACGCATTTTGAACTTTTTACCAAAATAATTTGAAACCCATTTTCATAGATTCACTAAAAAAAAAGCAGAAAGGGGATTTGATTTTTTTGAATAAAAATTAAATATTTTTTTAGCTCTTTTAGATGATAACTAAATCCCTCTAAAATTAACATAAAAATTAAGTTTGTTACACGATAACTAACCCCTCACATTATAACACAAAAATATATACTTCCAAAAATAACACATTAAATTTACATAAATTTAAAATTATTGAATTTTAAAATTCAACTACATGATAAAAATTATTGAATTTTAAAATTCAACTACATGATAAAAAATCTATTGAAATGACTAACTCAATCATGAACTCAACAAATATATTAGGAAAACTAATACTTTAGAGATAATATTATTGAATCTCCGCATAATTTCTGAACTTTTCAAATAGTTCTTATAAGTAAGGATTTTTATTTCTTTAGTTTCTATTCTTAAATTATTAATATTTAAATATAAATTTTAGGATAGTGTATTAAAATTATTTCCTAAACTTTTCAAATAATTCTTGCAGATAATGATTTTTATTTCAATTGTTTCCATTCTTAAATTATCAATATTATGTATAATTTTTAGGTATGTATTGTGGGTGTGAGATTCGAAGCTCAATTACACATACATTATTTTATCCAATAAACATTATACCACAACCCAAAAACACACCACATTCTTCCTTATTGTAGATAATTATTTTATTATTTTTCCATACACTTTTTAAAAATACGTGGAATTTAAGCTATTTGTCATTTTGGGATGTCCAAGGTTTAATTAAGGTTTTTGAATGAGTTTAGAGTCTACATTCTTTTGTTCCCTCATTTTTAAAATAAATTATCATTGTTTAGTGTTATTGTTACTATTGGAAATTAGTCTTTTAAACATTATTTCTCCTTAATATTTATATAGTGTTTTATCAAAATTGTGTTTCAGTTATTTTTTAATTTTAAAGTTTTTAAAAATTTAATATTTTGTATTATTCTTATTTTGTTGGAAATTTTTGTATCATGTTCTATTTAATATAATATAAGATATTTTTCATGAAAAAAAAATAACATTCTTGGGTGTTACTCTTTCCATCTTTCTTTTTGTATTATTATCATTGTACTATTTTAGTTTTTATTAATAAAGACACACTTTTCAATAAAAAAATATAAAATTTAAATACATAACTTATAAACATAAATATTGAGCATGCCTAAACTTGGTTATACTTTGAAAGGTATTCAATTCTCAAATTTATTAATTTCTACAATATAATTCAGTATTTGTTATTATTTTGAATAAAAAATATATATTGTTCTTTGTCACACCAACACCAATATATAATGGAAGTGTCTAAAATTTAAATATATCATTAAAATGGAAGGAAAAAAATTAGTAACTATAACAATCCTTACTAATTTATCACAAATAATAGAAATTAATTACTACTCATAAAAAACAATAATTGAATTAAATTAACACCCTCTAAAATAACACCCATAAATAATTAAATACGACAATCGCCTTGGTATCATATTAGTGACAAAAACAACCAATAAATTAAATTAACACCCTCTAAAATAGCACCCCTGGACACTATCTACTTTAGCTAAACCTTAATCCAGCCCTCTAAATATAATATTAATCCCACTGGGATATTCCTCATTTGTTGGGTCTTAAAGGAAAATTTAGGCTCAATGTTGTTTGTGTATTTTTTTTATCTTTTAAAATTGTAAAACTTATAATATACAGCTGTTTTACTAAGGGCTTAGTGGGCCAATAAAGTACACAGTAGCCAAGACATAGCTTTTCAAATTTGATTATACAAAAGTCCATATCCATTGGTTAAAAGTATATTATCTCTTATCCCTTGGCTAGATTCATATTCAATCTTGTCCTTAATGTGTGGTGCATCTTTGGCTTTTTACTGATAGTTGTTTCATTGAATTCGAGTTATTGGAAATTGTATTGGGTACCACATACAAATTGACGAGGCTTGGACAGTTCACTTACCAGGGGCAGGCTTTTAATATTTCAGATCCCCATGTTGATGTTCCCAAGGTCCAAAGGCAGTTAAAACTCTCCATTAAGTCTGTAACAATCCAAATTAACTTTGTACTCACTCCATGTGATGCCCACTGTTCACGGGCCTCCGAAAATAGCAGTTATTCAATGGCTTACATCATGTTCTTTTCCATTGTTAATAAAATCCAACATTTGTGTGTCTGTTATAACTAGTTTTATCCTCAGGTGATGAGTGGTAAGAGGATCATTAAATTTTATATAATAAATATAAGAGGCAATAAGTGTTAAAAAGATACAAGTTTAGATTTAAATTATGGATTTCTGTGAAATAATATTAACCATATTTAAGGTAAGATGAATAGACATGTTTATATAAAGACTTGTTAACAAAATCCATGAAATAGAATACAAACATACTTATATTACAAGAAATATTTTGTATGTGGAATATTTTTCATAGTCAAGAAAATTATGCTTATTTAATTTTAAATTTTTTAATATATATTTATTTATGTCGAGAAGCATTCTCATATATATATATATATATATATATATATATATATTGAGTAGAAGAGTTTGATGTCGTGTCCGTGAAATCGTGTCCGTGATATTTATTTTTAATTTGTAAAATTCGTGTGGGGAAGTTACAAAACACTTTACTAATTTAATTGGTTAAATTCTCGGTGTGGGGAAGTAAATAATTTAATTTGTTAAATTCTCGGATGTGGGGAAGTAAATAATTTAAAGGTAAAAAATATTTTATTAAATTAATTTTATAATTTAAAGGTAAAAAACACTTTGGTAATTTAATTTTTTAAACACTTTAGTAATTTAATTTAACTTTTGTAATTACTAATTTAATTTAAAATTAAAGTAAAGAGGGTGTGGGGAAGTAAATAATTTAATTTGTTAAATTCTCGGGTGTGGGGAAGTAAATAATTTAAAGGTAAAAAATACTTTAGTAAATTAATTTTTTAAATTATCGGGTTAGTAATTTAATGTGTTAATTTAAAAACTATAATGTTTAAATAAATAATTTTTAAACACTTTAGTAATTTACTAATTTAATTTAATTCTTAGGGAAATTACATAAATTAAAGTGAAGAGGGTGTGGGGAAGTAAATAATTTAAAGGTTAAATAATTTTTAAAAAAATTAGTAAATTAATTTTTAAATTAGGGTGTAGGGAAGTGAATTATATTTAAAAATTAAAGTAAATAAATTGTTTAAACAAGTAGTAAATATTTTTATGTAAAATATGCTAAAAGGTGAAGTTCACGAGGCACCTATATATTTATATAATATATAAATATATGTAATATATACCTTTTATACTTAAGTTAGTCTTTTTATTATTATTTTAGAAGGTTTTAACGTAAGAGGGCATTATCCAATAACCTTTTATGTAATTTTTAACTATTCTGCTCCACACACTACAATCAACTGATAATTTTTTCATAATAATTTTTATTTTTTTATAATGCCACACTATGGATTTTTATTAATATCTTATGAATGGAGTGTGAGTACATTGACTCGAATATGGAGAAGTGTGTAATACCTAATAGAAGTGTGTAATATGTAATATGTAATTAGTTTAACTATAAAATATTAAGAAATTTAAATTTTAAAGAATATTTATTAATTTTTTTACATATTAGTTTAATAAATTTTTTAATGGGTTTTCATTTAAAAGATGGTATTGATGTAATTATATTTTTTGATTGAATGTGTAAGTATTATAATTAGACAACGCTTACATAGATTATTGGCATTTTTGTTCATGTTTCACAGAAAAATATATCGATAGTACAATTTAAACAAACGTATAAATTAAACGTGTGATCACCTTCACTAAGTAGCTACAAGTAAGGAGCATTCATGCCGTCAAAATCACCAAGGGTGCCTTAAGTGCTTGACTTCTATATTAAGATGTCCAAGTCTTTATACTCAACACAATTTAAAAAAATATTAAATACAAATTAATATTTTAATTAATTCCAAATTAAAAATAAATATATTATAAAATAATGAATGCTAAGAGGACCTTTCGGATCTTAAAAATAACTTCTTACAAACTAATACTCATAAAATATAAATCAACATAATTGAGTCAAAATACCCAACATGGAACATAGAAAATCAAATCATTTAAACTTCTATATTTAGAACTAATTGGAACTTGATGGTTTTGATGAGAACTTAGTACTCACCCAACATTATTAAATAAGTCTGGATAAGTTTCTCTTTTTCTTTCAAAAGTACAATAAGTTAACACCCAAAAAAATCTTAAAAGGAACCACAAAAAAAAACCAACTAAACACTATTCGGCAGACAAATTTTGAGTAGAGATGGCCCTATTTTTAAAATCAATGTCAATTTATTACCCTCCATATCTAACATTGAAAAGTACAACCGAAGTCTGCCACCTCTTGTTTCTTCCGTCATTATTCAGCTTTCCTTATTGTAGTATACTGTATAATCATTGAATGCCTTCAAGAAAAATGATCAACGAACGTGATACCGCTTTAAAATCTGCCTGATATTTTAAAAATGGTACTGTTTGGTTTAATATTGGTCAACGATATCATTGTTGGGAGCTGTTTAAGTATTTAAGTATTATAATTAGACATTGGCTTACATAGATTATTGGCATTTACGCTCATGTTTCACGGAAAAATATATCAATAGTACAATTTAAACAAACGTATAAATTAAACGAGTTATCACCTTCACTAAGTAGCTATAAGTAAGGAGCATCCATGCAATCAAAATCACCAAGGGTGCCTTAAGTGCTTGACTCTCTATATTAAGATGTCCGAAGTCTTTATACTCAACACAATTTAAAAAAATATTAAATACAAGTTAATATATTAATTAATTCCAAATTAAAAATAAATATATTGTAAAATAATGAATGCTAAGAGGACCTTTTGGATCTTAAAAATAACTTCTTACAAACTAATACTCATAAAATATAAATCAACATAATTGAGTCAAAATACCCAACATGGAACATAGAAAATCAAATCATTTAAACTTCTATATTTAGAACTAATCGGAACTTGATGGTTTTGATGAGAACTTAGTACTCACCCAACATTATTAAATAAGTCCGGATAAGTTTCTCTTTTTCTTTCAAAAGTACAATAAGTTAACACCCAAAAAAATCTTAAAAGGAACCACAAAAAAAAACCAACTAAACACTATTAATGGCAGACAAATTTTGAGTAGAGATGGCCCTATTTTTAAAATCAATGTCAATTTATTACCCTCCATATTGAACATTGAAAAGTACAAATCAAGTCTGCCACCTCTTGTTTCTTCCGTCATTATTCAGCTTTCCTTATTGTAGTATACTATATAATCATTGAATGCCTTCAAGAAAAATGACCAACGAACGTGATACCGCTTTAAAATCTGCTTGATATTTTAAAAATGGCTGTTTGTTTTAATATTGGTCAGCGATATCATTGTTGGGAGCTGTTTTTTTCATTGGAACTCATCATAAATTATTAAAAAAACAAGATTTACAATAAGTTATAATAAAAAGTGGTTGATACGTAATAGTGCGCTTAACTTTAGAGGTGTGTAGATTTATGTAGAAGTCTTATTAGCGCAAAAAAAATATCATTGTGTAGTCTATGACCGTGTCACACCATTTTTCGTTTCGTACATTTATTTGGAAGGAAAAATGGATTTTGAATTGATTTAGTATACGTATAACTTTTAAAAAGAACTTAAAAAGTGTACCAATAACCGAGCGCCTATGTGTCACATTGTGGTTGGCTCTTAAAAACACCATTAATGATCTAGTAAAAAATTATTGGTACTTTTTCCATAATTTATGGTGAAATCAAATGTACATGTTTTGGTACATGCACAATTAGAGGGTCATCTCCCCTATGTCATATCTAAAAAGTAAAAAATATCAATGAAATACAATATTAATTATATTACAAAACTAGAAACAACATCCATAGGTGCTTGTGGAAGACCGATAGGCAATGGTTTATTGGTGCAAGTGAGTAATTCGCCAAAAAAACATACATTCATTGATATATATTATAAATGAATTTATATAATCTTCCCTAATTTAAATTACAATCTCAAAAAGATCATTTATTTATTTATAAACAATGTCTTAATTTTCTTCACAAAAAAATATTTTAATAAAATAATGAGAGTAAATATTTCTTTTATGTTCCATTGAATTATATGAATTTAGTTAAACAACTCATGTGTCACCTGTATGCTTCCACATTATGCATACATTTCTATTGGGGAGCTTGCATCTACAATATCTAGAAACAATCAATTTAAATTATTGTTTAATGTTTTTAACGGTAAAACACTTCCAAATATAATATAATACTAATTACATTACAAAAAAATAGTCATACAAACTAGAAGCAAATAAGTTTAGGCACAAAAAAATTAATACATGGAGGTCGTGGCGGATTGTCCTAAAGTGGAATCTAATGTGGAGGCACATTAATATAAGGATCAGTGAACACACATCCGTCCCTATCTTTAAATTGATAATTATCAATAGGATTTAAAGAAATATTATAATTGCACCCCAGTGACACAAACACAACATAAACATTGCCTTGGATAAGTGGAAACCATTGATAAGCGTCTATGGTTGACTTGCCCTATGTTGAAGGCAATAAGATCCACCTACCTCATTAAAGAAAAGGGGATTAGACGTGACTCTGGGACTAGCTATGGTGGCGTTTGGGTGGAGGTGGAAGAAAACCTTGTGGATGTTGGTATGTTGGTACTTGAATTAGTACAAAGGGCATTCCCCCAATGGAGGAAAAGCCCATGTAAGAACTAAAATTCCAAAAAAAAAAATTCAGCCTAGGCCCTCATCTACATATACAAAGAGGATATTATAGAAAAACTTCATGAATCGAGAGTTTGAATAAAAGAGTGAAATTTCTAAAGATAGCCAAATGTCGAGAATTGCATAATTGAAATACAATAACATAAAAAAAAATCCATAAAAAGGAAATGGAAGTAGGCCAATTTGTCTAGTCTCTAAAGAATATTAACCTCAACAAAAAGGTTTGGGGTGGAAAGGATTAAAGATGTCATGGATTCAAAACTAGGACGATTGTTCTTGAGGGAAAAATTAGAAGGTGTGTTTGATTGATTCAGGCCACACATAGGAAGGAAAATGCGTAGTGAGGCCAAATTTGTAGAGCCAATCTCAAAGGGATGAACCCTAGTATGCAATGCACCATAAAAAGTGGGCATGTTTGAGCTTTAATTTGGAAGAATAAATTGAATCGAACTAAGAACTCCAAGTATAAGGAGATGCGTTTAAATTCCAGTGAGAATCTAATTTGCATAATGCTAGGGAAACATGACTAGAAATAGGATGAAACAATCTTTGAGAGTAACATCTAAATGTAATCCCGCAACTCCTGTGTCGGTATTTCTATCAAGCCCTTAATAGTTGGAGGAAAAGTTTATGAATAATCACATCCACCATGAGATCCTAAATGTGAGTAATAGAAGGTAGATTAGATTGAATAAGGTTCAACATCTATTGCAAGAGTGGCCAGAGAAGCCATTCATGAATGGAATGGATGCCTTTGTGAAATAGTAAGAGAGAATTGATGTCAAGATTCTCTATCAAATCGATCAAAGAAGAAGAAGTAGTAGGGTACCACCAATGATTGTGGTTATTGATAGATAACCTAGTGCGAAAGCCATCTCCAATCAACTTGAGGCAGGGTTCATTTTAAGAGACCTCTTAGAAATTGGAGGTGGAAAATACCTAGCGAATATCCTTGGAACCGGTTTCGCGGGAAGACAAATTTTTTGGGGTCCAACAACAAAAATTTTGCCTAATTTTTAAGAGGTGTGACAAAGGTTGCAGACGCGCGATAGGAGATTTGCTGTCGTGCGTCAACAAGGTGGTTGACATGTGTCAATGAACCTCACCGCGGCGTGCATCAATGACCTTGTTGACGCGCGTTAGCGAGGCTCATTGACGCCACGCAACAACAAGGTCGTTAACGCACATCAGTGAGGTTCGTCGACACGTGTCAACCACCTTATTGACGTGTGACAACAAATCTTCTATGCGCGTTCATGCTCTACCCTCTGCGGTCGCACGATAAGAAAATATCCATGTTGCACATCAACAAACTCTCTGTCGCGTCAATAAACTTTGTCACGCATCTACTTCCTCTACACTCTGTTAGACGTTAGCAAAATATCCATGTCACGCATGAACAAACTCTCCATGTTGCGCGCCAACAAACTCTATGTCACTCGTCTACTACCTCCGCCCTCCTCCCGTTGCGCGTCGTAGCCTCTACCCTTCTATCACGCATTTCTTGTACTTGATAACACATATGCCCCGGGTGGTATGAGTGATATAGTAGTGTTCTACCTGGTGAATAATCTAGGATTATATAGGGGATAGTTTCAAGGGTAGGTGAAGCCAACCCCTAAAAAAATTAAACTGTAATTTTTAGGTGAACAGGTCACTGACCCGTGCCAGAAAATTCACCTTTTCAATTTTTTCAAAAATGGAGTATTCACCATATTACGAATATTCACCTCTAAAATTATCCCCGACTTGAGGTGTCGTTTAAAGAACATTAAAGGATTTCCATATGCTTTTAGCAAAAAAAGTCCCTTCATTTTAATAGGAATAGTGACAATCAATGGAGTTTGAAACCTAATGTAATTCCAACAAGGTTTTAGAAGGTGTACCGAATGAAATATAATGACGAGATAACATTTTTCCAAATTTCCTTTCTAGCCACTACCCACATGAAACAAATAGTGCGAGAGAGAACAACTTTATAAATAGATATCATTGATACCCATACCTTGTTTTTCATGTGGTAAAAGCTAACATCCCATACGACCCTACGGAATCCACAAGCCTATTTGGAATTAGCCCATATGAAATTACTTTTCATCTTAAATAAACTATCATGGTAGGCTTTCGATAGATTCCAACATGAGAAATAGTAAATGTGTATGGCATAAAGTATTTTTCTACTCACTTGGTATTTACCCGCAAGTGATAGAGGCTTTGAAATATAATAAGATATTTTCTTTCCTATATTCAATATATTATTAGGTAAATAATTTTTAATTTAACTTTAGTAATTTACTAATTTAATTTAATTCTTGGGGAAATTACATAAATTAAAGTGAAGAGGGTGTGGGGAAGTAAATAATTTAAAGGTTAAATAATTTAAAAAAATACTTTAGTAAATTAATTTTTTAAATTATCGGGTGTGGGGAAGTGAATTATATTTAAAAATTAAAGTAAATAAATTGTTTAAACAAGTAAAAAATACTTTTAAATATAATAAGTTAAAAAAATACAAACATTATTAAAGTAATAATTACCATCTACACATAGAAATGTTGGTTTTCTAAGTCAGGAATATGGAAACCTATATTAAACATGAAATATATTGTTTAATGTATTAGAAATTTTTTATTCAATATATGGGTTGATAAAAATACAAACATTATTAAAGTTGTAATTGTCTTGGGCACTTAGAAATGTTGTTTTAATAATAGATCTCAACCGAATCTTTTTCAAACAATTCAACTTACAATGTCTACATTTTTTTGAAAATTACTCAAAATTTCAAGTATATTTTTTTTTTTTCAAAATTAATAAATTTTACGAAGATAGAAATTTAAATAGGATATAAATTTCATAAAGTAACTTTTAGTAAAACATCTCAACTAGATTTTTTTCTTTTCATTCAAAATTATTAAATCTAATCATGATATAAATTTAAATATATATAAATTCATAAAGTAACTTTTAAAAATACATATAAAACCCAAACATCAAAGTGAAAAAGACACTTGAATATATTTTCTAATAATAATTTTTTTATACATTTCATACCTATATCATATTAATTACTTATCCTGGATTGTGTCCAAGTTATGTGAACTCGCAATTAATAATTTTTTTTTATAAATTTCATACCTATATCATATTAATGACCAATCCCTGGAGTTTGTCCAAGTTATGTGAACTACAATTAATCATGTCTCCATTTCTGTGATATCATGTAAGGTAAGAATTTATTTACATAATCCCAAAAATAAAATTGAAATATATAAAACACTGTAAATAAATATTAAATTTTTTTGAAGTAAAGGTTCGGGGACTGGTTTTTAATCTGAATATCATGCATAAATTTTAATAGTGATTATTGAACCTGTCACAATTTCCAATCCGGGTTTGTTTGTAAGGAACAAATTAAATTATGCAGTGAGCAATGTTCTATCTAAAATAAGGAATTATACTGAAATGAAACATAAAGAATAAGATCTTACTATCACGTTATTGAACCTGTCACAATTTCCAATCCGGGTTTGTTTGTAAGGAACAAATTAAATTATTATAATGTGTGGGGAAGTTATGTAACTGTTTTTAATAACTTATTTATTACTTAAAATTATTTACCTAATAATATATTGCATATTTAAACTTATTTATTTATTTAAACATTATAGTTTTTAAAATTAACACATTAATAATATCCATATCACGCGTGAACAAACTCTCCATGTCGCACGCCAACAAACTCTATGTCACTCGTCTCTTGCCTCCACCCTCGTGTTACGCGTCTCCCAGCCTCTACCCTCCTATCGCGCATTTACTTGTACTTGATAATACATATGCCCTAGGTGGTATGAATGATCTAGTAGTGTTCTACCTGGTCAAAAATCTAGGATTATATAGGGGATAGTTTCAAGGGTAGGTGAAGCCAACCCCTAAGAAAATTAAACTGTAATTTTTAGGTGAATGTCACGACTTCGTCTTAGAAAATTCACCTTTTCAAATTTTTCAAAAAAGGAATATTCACCGTATTACGAATATTCACCACTAGAATTATCCCGACTTGAGGTGTCGTTTAGCAACATTAAAGGATTTCCATATGCTTTTAGCAAAAAAATTCCCTTCATTTTAATAGGAATAGTGACAATCAATGGAGTTTGAAACCTAATATAATTCCAACAAGGTTTTCCGTCGAAGGTGTACCAAATGAAATATAATGACACATAACATTTTTCCAAATTTCCTTTCTAGCCACTACCCAACATGAAACAAATAGTGTAGAGAGAACAAATTTATAAATAGATATCATTGATACCCATACCTTGTTTTTCATGTGGTAAAAAGCTAACATCCCATGCAACCCTACGGAATCCACAAGCCTATTTGGAATTAGCCCATATGAAATTACTTTTCATCTTAAAGAGACTATCATGGTAGGCTTTCGATAGATTCGAACATGAGAAATAGTAAATGTGTATGGCATAAAGTATTTTTCTACTCACTTGGTATTTACTGCAAGTGATAGAGGCTTTGAAATATAATAATATATTTTATTTCCTATATTCAATATATTATTAGGTAAATAATTTTTAATTTAACTTTAGTAATTTACTAATTTAATTTAATTCTTGGGTAAATTACATAAATTAAAGTGAAGAGGGTGTGGGGAAGTAAATAATTTAAAGGTTAAATAATTTAAAAAAATACTTTAGTAAATTAATTTTTTAAATTATCGGATGTGGGAAGTGAATTATATTTAAAAATTAAAGTAAATAAATTTTTTAAACAAGTAAAAATACTTTTAAATATAATAAGTTAAAAAAATACAAACATTATTAAAGTAATAATTACCATCTACACATAGAAATGTTGGTTTTCTATGTCGGGAATATGGAAACCTATATTAAACATGAAATATATTGTTGAATGTGTTAGGAAATTTTTATTGAATATATGGGTTGATAAAAATACAAACATTATTAAAATTGTAATTGTCTTGGGCACGTAGAAATGTTGTTTTAATAATAGATCTCAACCAAATCTTTTTCTAAACAATTCAACTTACAATGTCTACATTTATTTGAAAATTACTCAAAATTTCAAGTATATTTTTTTCTTTCAAAATTAATAAATTTTACCAAGATAGAAATTTAAATAGGATATAAATTTCATAAAGTAACTTTTAGTAATACATCTCAACTGGATTTTTTTCTTTTCATTCAAAATTATTAAATCTAATCATGATATAAATTTAAATATATATAAATTCATAAAGTAACTTTTAAAAATACATATAAAACCTAAACATCAAAGTGAAAAAGACACTAAATATATTTTCTAATAATATTTTTTTATAAATTTCATACCTATATCATATTAATTACTAGTCCTGAGAGTGTGTCCAAGTTATGTGAACTGCAATTAATAAATTTGTTTATAAATTTCATACCTATATCATATTAATGACTAATCCTGGAGTTTGTCCAAGTTATGTGGACTGCAATTAATCATGTCTCCATTTCCTGCAATATCATGTAAGGTAAGAATTTATTCACATAATCCCAAAAATAAAATTGAAATATATAAAACACTGTAAATAAATATTAAATTTTTTTGAAGTAAAGGTTCGGGATTGGTTTTTAATCTGAATACCATGCATAAATTTTAATAGTGATTATCAACTGTCACAATTTCCAATCTGGTTTGTTTGTATGAACAAATTAAATTATGCAAAGAACAATGTTCTATCTAAAATAAGGAATTATACTGAAATGAAACATAAAGAATAAGATCTTACTATCGATTATTGAATGCAGCTTAATTTCCAATCCGGGTTTGTTTGTAAGAACAAATTGAATTATTATAATGTGTGGGGAAGTTATGTAACTATTTTTAATAACTTATTTATTACTTAAAATTATTTACCTAATAATATATTACAGATTTAAACTTATTTATTTATTTAAACATTATAGTTTTTAAAATTAACACATTAATAATATCCATGTCACGTGTGAACAAACTCTCCATGTTGCGGGCCAACAAACTCTATGTCACTCATCTACTACCTCCACCCTCCCGTTACGTGTAATGCCCCGTTCGGCGTGTACCCTAGTTCTTGTCTCTATGACCCTCTTGTGGAGCGTCGAACGGCTGTGTGTAATTCTGATGTCTTGGCTCCATGGTCGGTCTTTGCTTCGTGTTCGCCTTCGAACTTTAACATCTAGTTTATCCCCTTGGTTGTTTAGGCATGTTTCTTGTCGTTTCAATCATTTATATTATAATTAAAAGAAATTATAATTTCACTCCACCGGCTTGTAAATCTTTTGGTCAATTTTCTCTGCTGCTTGGCGTGAGCTGATGTGGGTTCCATTTCCTCTCTTTGAATTCCTTTTTCCTTGTCTTCTAGTTAGTGGGTGGGTGGAGTTTGTTGGCCACCTGTTTGCTTTATTGTTTCTCATTTATGCCATACTTGGCGTGGCATGGTGGTAGTCTTTTTCCTTTATTTTATTGATTGTATGTGCAGGCTGAAACACATTTTCCTAATGCTTTGACCACTCTCTTCTGGGTCGCCATCTCTTGTTTTCTGCGTGGATTCTTGTTGAATTTTGTTGTTATCTGGCAAAGTGGGTGCATGGGAATGAAGGCCACCTACTTCTTTAATTATTTCATTTATGCTTGGTTTGTCCCACGTGCCTTTGTGGGTAAGAAATATCTCTTCCCTTTTTGGTAGTGGGCCGCATACTTTAATTTTAGTTGTTCTAGCAAATCTTTCCCGGATTTCTTGTTGTTAGCTGCATGGATTTTTGGTGAGTGCGCAAGACTTTTTGGATACCTTTTTACCTGCTGGCCGCATACCTGTTTGGGTTGGATTTATTCTTTCTACTCTGATTTCTTCTCCTTGCTTTGCGTATGTGATGGGTAAAGAAGATGCACTGGGATTGTGGTGCTTTGTAGAAGCACAACATTTGATGGATGACCTTGATTGGCAAGGTCTTTGTTAAAGTTATTATGGCGTCTGTGAAGTGGTTGAAGGAAAATTGTTCAAGGAAGGTTAGAGTATGCACACCAAGCGTTTAAAAAAATCTCTGAATGAGATGTGATATCTTGGAATGTGGTGATTGGAGGTTATGCTCAGAATGGGCATTGCGAGGAGGCGATGAGATTGTTCGAGAAAATGGAGGCGATGGGTACTGCACTAGATTTGGTTACATGGAATGCTGTTATTGGAGGACATGCCCAAAATGATAATGGTAATGAAGCTTTGAAGCTCCTAAGGAAGATGATAGTGGTGGATATTAAACCCAATTCAGTTACAACTGCTAGTGTTCTTCCAGCATGTGCCCGATTAGCAGCTCTGCAACATGGCAAGGAGATCCATGGCTATGCAATACGTAATGGTTTTGAGTCAAATGCTACCGTGCAAAATGCCCTTATTGACTTGTATGCCAAATGTGGAAGTTCAGAGAATGCCTGCCATATGTTTCACACAATGACTGAGAAAACAGTAGTGTCATGGAATACAGTGATTGCAGGGTATGCACAGAGTGGACATTATGAGGAAAGTTTAGATCTCTTTCAACAAATGCATCTGGCTGACACGAAACCCAACAATGTTACCATTGCAACTGTTCTTCCAGTAATTTCCCACCTGTCGAATTTGCATCAGGGGAAGGAGATCCACGTCTTCATACTAAGAAGTGGTTTTGATTTGTTTATTATAGTAATGAATGCCCTTGTAGACATGTATTGCAAATGTGGGAATATTAGAATTGCATGCCGAATATTTGATCAAATGCCTAAAAGAGATGTATTCTCATGGACAACCATGATTGCAGGTTATGGGAGGCAAGGAAAAGGTGAGGATGCCGTTGCATTCTTCTCTCAAATGCAAGTGTCTGGCATGCAACTAGACGATGTTGCTATTCTGGCCCTTCTATTTGCATGTAGCCATTCTGGCCTTGTGTCTGAAGGTTGGAAATATTTTGAAATGATGAGAGAAAACTATGGGATCATTCCTAGGATGGAGCATTATGCATGCATGGTTGACCTCCTTGGTCGAGCTGGTTTCTGACGGCAGAAGAATTCATTAAGAAAATTCCAATAAAGCCTAATGCTGTTGTGTGGGCCACCTTGCTCGGGGCATGCAGAATTCATTCCAATATGGAGCTTGGAGAACGTGTGGCAGATTGTATTTTTAAGTTGAATCCTGAAAATCCTGGATATTTTGTGCTGATGTCAAACATATATGGTGCAATAAAGGCGGGGATGACATGGAAAAAGTGAGAAAAAAAAAGATGAGAGAGCATGGGTTGCAAAAAGAACCTGGATGGTCCAGAATAGAGGTGAAGAATCAGATACATGTTTTCCATGTGGGAGATATGGAGTGGTTATATGCCTAATACAAGTTTTTTTTGATGTACAAAGAAGAGGAACAGAAAAGAAAACCTGTTGCGGTCATTGTGAGAAGCATTACTGTGTGTTGACTTGTCAAATCATGACCAAAGACACCTCTCATCGACAAGAACACACATGTATGTTGTGACTCTCATATTGCCAAAATGGGGCCTACGAAGTTCTAGGGCTAATTTGGAGCTCTCTCGCCTGTAAAGCATAGACGAGAATGGAGCTTGAGTGCCAGGCCTATAAAAGGGGAGATTCAACTCGAGGATTGTTGTCATTGCTCGGTGGTGTCCATGAAACCTGTTGAATCTGGAGAAAAAGGCAAGATATTTCTACACTTTTCTACTGCTATTATATTTACAATTATTGTGAAATTGAACCGCTTTTTCCTTGCATTGATATGTCAGTTGGATGTCATGATGGGAGATTTCCCCTTTCTGCTTGTTTCTTCTTGTTTTAGCTTTTATCGCTTGATGCGATGTTGGTTGAAAGGATGTGTGTGCCCTCTCCTCTGAATGTTATGTTTCTCTTACTCGAATGATAGACCTTCGTCTGTTTGTTTATGTATTAATTCTTCTCTGCGATTGAGTTGCAAGTTATTATGTTGATCAACTAGTATTTTTGATATTATGGAAGTAAGTTACGATAACTATGAAGCTCCTCCCTAGCACCCAAGTTGTCTTTTGACGTTTTTTGTTAGCCCCTTCGCAAGTCCCTTTGATAACCTTTTGGCATCGAGAAAGAAAGGTTGTAGGATTGTGTGAGCAATGCGTGGGCTAGCCAGCTTAGAGTTTTGGTATTAAAACTGGTAGAATGAAAAGGTTTGTGTGCAATGTGTTTTTCCGTCTCACGTGTTTAGAATCTTATACTATCTTTCATCTTGTTTCTAGGATTTTAAGGCCATCCTCAAGAAGTACCTTGACCATCCCTATCAACTTGAACCATAACTAGCTTTTCGGATCAACTAAGCTGGAGGTTTCATTGTGCAAATCCAGTACCTCATTGACACTAGAATAGTTTGGTCTAATCCCCCTCTCAGAATTATTGCTGATGGCGCTCTTCTATTTTTCCTAACTTGCATTATTTTCTCCCTTGTAATGTTAACGCTATTAATTAATATTGGTTGGTTTTTATGCACATAATTACCGTAATAGTTTGTGATGGAAATTTCCTTAAATGTGATTAATCTTCGGGAAAAACTCAGCTTTCATTTGATAATCTTATGGATTCATAGCGGAAGGTTTAGTTTTGATAATGTCACATAGAAATTATGTTTGTATCTATTTGTGTGATGGTTGATTTGTGTTACCAAGGGTTGCCGTAAAATATGGTTGCTTTGGGATATGGGTAATTTATTTTAAATTAACCAAACATTAGTATTGTAGAGGAGGTTTGCAAATATTTAGTGTTATAAAAATTTGTTGATGACATTATTGTATACTCTTGTTGGGACGGAACCCCTTCTTCTCTCGTGTTTGCTACTAGCACCGTAAGACTTTGACCCTTCTTGGATGATTGGAAAATCTTTGTAGTTAATGGTCAAAACTAATATACTTTTCTTTCACCTCGAAACTTATGTTGTGTGTATACTTTATTTGATTTCCAGTTTGAAACTTGATTATACATGGCTTTTTGTGTTGATTTTTGAAACCCATGGTTCCCCTTTCTTGGGACGATCAACTCTTATTCTTTTAGAAATATATTAATTTAGTCTATGCGTTTGGTACCTTTGTTAAATTTCTAGATGGTTGGTGTATATATCAAATCTTAATCTTGTAATTATGGTTTAATTATTTACTTGATGGGAATTCTATTTTTGCTAGATTATTTGTTTTCTCCTTATAGGGCCAAGGGCCATTCTCTTACGATTGCTATAATTTCGTTGCTTTTACTCCTAATCAAGTACAAGGTCTTCTCCTTCTTTCATTGGCATGATGAAGACTTTATTATAACTTGATGTGTTGATAGTGTTTAGAGGTTTGAACCTATTCTTGTAATAAAGTGCTTCCTTTTCGTGGTATTGTTAGATAATAGTTATGGTGGTTTTGTGTAGCCTTATCTTGCTCGGTTCGTGAACCGACTCTTGTAGAAAATTTGCTGCAGATGGATTTTGCGTGTAGATGAGGGATAGATTTGTAGACTTTGTCATCAACCTCGCCTGAGAAGATCCTTTGCTCGAAACCTTTTTATGTTGTTCAAATATTGTTAACGTCCAAAGTGGAAAGTTTAAAAGAGGATTAATGTCTTAGTATAAAGTATTGTGGACTTTGTCATCCGAACTTTGGAAACCTTGTATTGTTTGACCATCATTGAAATTATAAGAAAATTTGGTTATTGTTGTTGAGTGACTTTTTGGAGTATCAGTATTTTAAGAATTGATGTAATCTTGTTTTGTTCTTGTAAATGAGTGTTGCTACAACCTTGCCTTGAGAATAAATTTTGAGTTAAACCTTGACATGACTTAGTAATAAAGTGTCATAAGTAAACTAACATGGGATTGTTTAATACTTCTGGAAGTTAAATTAAAATTTGTATTCAAATAAAGTAACGTAGGGGTCACCAACTTGAGAGCAAGAAATTCTTTAAGTAATCAAGGGTGAGACTATCCTTGCAAAGTGAAATTATATCACGTGATATCCCTAGCTAAACTAGTGAACACTACTCTTTTTGGTGAACGCTTAAAACAAGCTTAAAGGAAAACAATGGTTAGTTTCTAATAAGATTTAACAAGTAAGAGAAGAAAATTTAGAAACCACTCATTTTATCTCTCAGCCTATTTGAAAGTAAGTAGTTTCCTTTTGATAAGCTCTTTCGGTGAAGCCTAAGTAAAAGCGTTTATAATTACGTATATAACCCCAAGCTCCAATTAAACCTTGGTAATAACTAATGACGTCTTAAAGAGGAATTTAACTTGACCTTATATCCTTAACCCTTTCCCAGGATACTTTGTAAGTTCATCTTGATTTTGTTGAACACGAATTCTTGTTGTAGCAAGGTAATGAGCAATTTTTAGTAACGTAAGTATGGACAGATAGCCTTGTGGAATTAAATTAATCCCTTATTAAATAATGGAACTAAATAACTAATTGTCGTAAAGTGAAGACTTTAAGTGAACTTCTCTACAGTGTATAAGAAATTAACTCAGTTGGTAAGATGAATTTGTGTGAATCATATATTGAATCTTTCTGAAAACATAAGTCATGAGTTAAAGGGAGTTATATCAAAATAAGTAACCTTCAATCATTTCTTACTGTGGCTTGCCCTAGCTGTGAGAGTGTCATGTGGTTGGACTTCTATGTTGTTCTGTCTAAAAGAAAAGTGTATTATCCTTTTGGGTGTGAACATTTCCGTGTTGTCCTTGTGGTCATCCTCTTAATAAGTGGTTCCCAGAGTTAGATGTAACCTTGGTGACGACAAGTTGTGTCGTGTTATGTGTCAAGCAAGTCAAAAAAAAAATATCCTGTCTTTTACAGTGTTGTTCGTGTGTGAATTTTTGGGGTGTTACATTACGCGTCTCGTAGCCTCTACCATCTTATCGCGCATTTACCGTACTTGATAATACATATGCCCCTAGGTGGTATGAGTGATCTAGTAGTGTTCTACCTGGCGAATAATCTAGGATTATATAGGGGATAGTTTCAAGGGTAGGTGAAGCCAACCCCTAAAAAAATTAAACTGTAATTTTTAGGTGAACAGGTCACTGACCCATGCCAGAAAATTCACCTTTTCAAATTTTTCAAAAATAGAATATTCACCGTATTACGAATATTCACCACTAAAATTATCCCCGACTTGAGGTGTCATTTAGCAACATTTAAGGATTTCCATATGCTTTTAGCAGAAAAAAGTCCCTTCATTTTAATAGGAATAGTGACAATCAATGGAGTTTGAAACCTAATATAATTCCAACAAGGTTTTCCAAAAGGTTTACCAAATGAAATATAATGACACATAACATTTTTCCAAATTTCCTTTCTAGCCACTACCAACATGAAACAAATAGAGTAGAGAGAACAACTTTATAAATAGATATCATTGATACCCATACCTTGTTTTTCATGTGGTAAAAGCTAACATCCCATTTGAACCTCTACGGAATCCACAAGCCTATTTGGAATTAGCCCATATGAAATTACTTTTCATCTTAAAGAGACTATCATGGTAGGCTTTCGATAGATTCCAACATGAGAAATAGTAAATGTGTATGGCATAAAGTATTTTTCTACTCACTTGGTATTTACTGCAAGTGATAGAGGCTTTGAAATATAATAAGATATTTTCTTTCCTATATTCAATTTATTATTAGGTAAATAATTTTTAATTTAACTTTAGTAATTTACTAATTTAATTTAATTCTTGGGGAAATTACATAAATTAAAGTGAAGAGGGTGTGGGGAAGTAAATAATTTAAAGGTTAAATAATTTAAAAAAATAATTTAGTAAATTAATTTTTTAAATTATCGGATGTGGGGAAGTGAATTATATTTAAAAATTAAAGTAAATAAATTGTTTAAACAAGTAAAAATACTTTTAAATATAATAAGTTAAAAAAATACAAACATTATTAAAGTAATAATTACCATCTACACATAGAAATGTTGGTTTTCTATGTCAGGGAATATGGAAACCTATATTAAACATGAAATATATTGTTTAATGTGTTAGGAAATTTTTATTCAATATATGGGTTGATAAAAATACAAACATTATTAAAGTTGTAATTGTCTTGGGCACATAGAAATGTTGTTTTAATAATACATCTCAACCGAATCTTTTTCTAAACAATTCAACTTACAATGTCTACATTTTTTTAAAAATTACTCAAAATTTCAAGTATATTTTTTTCTTTCAAAATTAATAAATTTTACCAAGATAGAAATTTAAATAGGATATAAATTTCATAAAGTAACTTTTAGTAATACATCTCAACTGGATTTTTTTCTTTTCATTCAAAATTATTAAATCTAATCATGATATAAATTTAAATATATATAAATTCATAAAGTAACTTTTAAAAATACATATCAAACCTAAACATCAAAGTGAAAAAGACACTTTGAATATATTTTCTAATAATAATTTTTTTATAAATTTCATACCTATATCATATTAATTACTAATCCTGGAGTGTGTCCAAGTTATGTGAACTGCAATTAATAAATTTGTTTATAAATTTCATACCTATATCATATTAATGACTAATCCTGGAGTCTGTCCAAGTTATGTGAACTGCAATTAATCATGTCTCCATTTCCTGCAATATCATGTAAGGTAAGAATTTATTCACATAATCCCAAAAATAAAATTGAAATATATAAAACACTGTAAATACATATTAATTTTTTTTTGAAGTAAAGGTTGGGGGACTGGTTTTTAATCTGAATACCATGCATAAATTTTAATAGTGATTATTGAACCTGTCACAATTTCCAATCCGGGTTTGTTTGTAAGGAACAAATTAAATTATGCAGTGAGCAATGTTCTATCTAAAATAAGGAATTATACTGAAATGAAACATAAAGAATAAGATCTTACTATCACGTTATTGAACCTGTCACAATTTCCAATCCGGGTTTGTTTGTAAGGAACAAATTAAATTATTATAATGCATGGGGAAGTTATGTAACTATTTTTAATAACTTATTTATTACTTAAAATTATTTACCTAATAATATATTGCATATTTAAACTTATTTATTTATTTAAACATTATAATTTTTAAAATTAACACATTAATAATATCCATATCACGCATGAAAAACTCTCCATGTTGCGTGCCAACAAACTCTATGTCACTCGCCTACTACCTCCACCCTCCCGTTACACGTCCCCAGCCTCTACCCTCCTATCACGCATTTACTGTACTTGATAATACATATGCCCCCAGGTGGTATGAGTGATCTAGTAGTGTTCTACCTGGCGAATAATCTAGGATTATATAGGGAATAGTTTCAAGGGTAGGTGAAGCCAACCCCTAAAAAAATTAAATTGTAATTTTTAGGTGAATAGGTCACTGACCCATGCCAGAAAATTCACCTTTTCAAATTTTTCAAAAATGGAATATTCACCATATTACGAATATTCACCACTAAAATTATCCCTGACTTGAGGTGTCGTTTAACAACATTAAAGGATTTCCATATGCTTTTAGCCAAAAAAAGTCCCTTCATTTTAATAGGAATAGTGACAATCAATGGAGTTTGAAACCTAATATAATTCCAACAAGGTTTTCCGTAAGGTGTACCCAATGAAATATAATGACACATAACATTTTTCCAAATTTCCTTTCTAGCCACTACCCACATGAAACAAATAGCGTAGAGAGAACAACTTTATAAATAGATATCATTGATACCCATACCTTGTTTTTCATGTGGTAAAAAGCTAACATCCCATGCGACCCTACGGAATCCACAATCCTATTTGGAATTAGCCCATATGAAATTACTTTTCATCTTAAAGAGACTATCATGGTAGGCTTTCGATAGATTCCAACATGAGAAATAGTAAATGTGTATGGCAGAAAGTATTTTTCTACTCACTTGGTATTTACCTGCAAGTGATAGAGGCTTTGAAATATAATAAGATGTTTTCTTTCCTACTTGATAAATAAAATATTGTCATATATTTTAGGGAGAGGAGTGAAAGGTAAATATAATGTCCAATAATTTGAATCAATCTAAATGGGATATTAATTTCCATTGTTATTTTATGATCCATTCTAGTAATAGAGAAAAATTTAGAGGAAAAGATTGAATTTTCACCCACCAAATAGAGGATCGTAAGGCCTAACAAATATTATTGGGTTTCTTTGTTTAGAAGATAAGTTTCATGAATTAAACCATTTTGTGCCTATTATAAAATAAGGTTACCAAAGGACCTAGTATCTAGGAGAAAAATATATAGAGAAAGATGGCATCTTTGACGAATGGAACGAAACACATCAACAAATTCATTGTAGCATCCATTAATGGTTAAACACGAAGAGGCTTGTATAAATAACATTTGAACAAATAAAAGAAATAAGTCACTAAACCTGAGAGATTTGAGAATGTAAAAGATGAATGGCCACTCTATACTATCATATGTATTTTCAAAATCACGTTTTAGGAAGATTATTTTTTATTAGAAGTGTAATGCCCCAATTTTCCATGGACGTTTTCAACAAGAGATATATACAAAAATTATATAAAGAAAGAAAGAAATAAGTAGAAGCTTGAAATGCATGTGAGAGGTTTGACATCGGTGGTGATCTTAAGCGGGTTGTATTAAAATTTGATCCTAATAATAATAATAATAATAACGTAGGAAATATATAAAATAGTAAAATAAATGAAAGAATTGAATGTATATATTATAAGTAAATAAAAATAAATAATAATAAAGTAAGGTTTGAATGCTCGGGAAGGGGTGATTTGAGAGGATGGCGTGAGGTTTCCAGGAAGGTGGTTGGTAGGGAATTAAAATGATTCTAGAGTGTGGCAGGGGTTGGCATAGAGGAGTATGGAAGCACATGGGCCTCCACCGACAAGTACATGGGCATCCTCCTAGCCCTTTAGACCTATCATGTCCCTTGCATAATAATCCAACCACTTTATTTAACATCTAGAGGAAATAACCATGATTTAACCTGTGTGAACATTGTAAATTTAGCTATATTTGGATAGTTACAACGACGATAGTGTATAGGAGACATGGGTTCCTCACGAGACAGTCACATTGTTTCACCTATGCAGCAAAAAGGTCTCCAACTGGATCACTTTACATTTTCCTACATACTCCTAGCCTATGCCAAAATACGAGTTCTAAAATAGGGTATGAACATCCAACAAAGCATAAAAGATAAAGGAATGTTGTCAGATGTTGTAGTTGTAAATGTTGTGGTAGATGTGTATGTGAAATGTGGAGCCTTACACAAGGCAGGTGAATTTTTTGACAAAATAATAATAAAAACATGGTTTTATGGACAATATTGACTGGAGGATATGCAAAAAATGGGTTTGTTGAAAAGGATTAGAAACTGTCAAGAAAATGCAATTGGAATGAGCTTTAAAATAAGTTTTGACATCTACTAAGCAAGAGAAAACATAGGTTTCTTTCTCGATGTTGTGTTGTTAGTGCCTTGGAAGCCTGGATGAGGAGAACACAAGCCCAAACACATGAGATGTTTGAAAAAATGTGTATGAAACTCTTCTCCTCGCATATGTGGGTATAATGTTTTTTTTTTTTTTGAAAAGTTTGTTTGTTGAAAACCTAAGCCTCATGCCTTAATATGGGATTGGATTTAATTACCATTTTGTGGCATTCTTGGAAACATTGCTAAGAAATAGTTGGAAATTTATAGAAGAGTTTTATTTGAGAATTGGAAATGGAAGACATTGGCATTGGCTATTTTGTTACAGAAAATGTGGATGCATACCAAAGGCACATGGACTGTTTGACAAAATGCATTGAAGAAATGTGGTCCCATTGAGCATGGTAATTAAAGGGTAACTATTGTTCTGTCTAGAATTTAAGGTGTTTCAAAGAAATGCCTCGTCCAAACGTCATCCCTTGGTTTTCCATTTTTGCACGAAATGAATTTTTTGAAAGTCTCTAAGCGGAAAAAAAGTAAATTCCATTAGTAATTTTAAAGCCAAGATCCCACAATCTTTTAGCTTCCTCCCAACTTGTACCAAATAGGGAGTTTTGAAATAGGGTGTGGAATTGCGGGTGCTTACAAGAATGGATATGGAATGGTAATTTTAAAGGGGGAGTGCCTCAAATAAACTTGGTTTGACGGCTACAATCATGGTGGAGAATGCTCAAGTTGTTTTGGGGAACATATATATAAGCTTTTAAACAAAATGAAAATGGGGATTTTTTTTTGTACGCAAACTGCTTAACGAAATGACTAAAGGAGTTTTGGAGTCTCATGAAATGCTAGTGGACTTAAGTGGAGCCACGCTCTCACTATGTTGTTCATGGACATGCATGGTCTCCTTACCTACATCTTTTATAATTTTCATATGATTGGTTCTTCATTTGCAATATAATAGAAATATTAAACTATTAAATACTCAAACAATTGAATATTTTAACTAGATGACTAGTGTATTCAATAAAACAACACCTCGTAATTTATGCTACCGAATTGCAAGTTGACCCTTAACCATGCCGCGAACACAACCTTATGCATTGCTAAACCCAGGGTGTTAAAACTTGGTGCTCATGTCCATTGGTATTGGAGAGAGCTAGATTAGCTAACTAAACCCACCTTTTTGTCCACCTTGCAAAGTTATAAAAATGTAATTTACAGAGACGTACAAAAAAACCTTCTGAGCCCCATAAAAGAGATTTCAAGCATCATATATGTTCCTTGTTATGAGGAGAGTCGCATTAGGCTTTAGAATGACCCCAATTGACTGTTTGTACTCTCTTCATCACTCCTCTAGGAGCCCTGATACCCCATTTTTCCCTTTTAGGAAGTTGTTAAAAAGTTGGGTTTCAATTTTGCTCACCGTTTGAACCCTGAGCAATGAAATTCTTATCTGTCTTCACAAACCTCTAGCATTTTACTAGAAAATTGCTTATAACCTTCAGTTTGGGGAAAAACACTCTTCTTGAAAGTTTGGAAACAGGGTTTTAGGCCTCCGAGCATAGTTTGACAAGGTCAAACTGGACCAATTACGATCGGTGACTTTGGAAAAATTGTTGCCGTTTGTAGCCCGTTTTCATGTTATTAGCACCGTCGAATCCGTTGAATTCTCCATATATAGGAGAGAATGTAGGAAATGTTCTATTGCAAATTCATCTATTGAAGGTCAGTTTTGGATGAGGTTTACTTATCCCTTGAGATAAAATTGGTCATTTTACAATTAGCCAAATTACAACCGATGGCCCCAGAAAACTAGCCGCAAATCGTAAACCTTCTAGTTCTGAATTCTATCAGCCTTGTGAATTCTTGTAAACAGGAGTACACATAGGAATTTAACTATTGTGTGAGTTCCCATCAGAAGGAAATTTTTGAACGTGGTTCTTTATCCTTTGAGCCAAAATGAGATGTTTTTGCAACTAGTAGAAAAATGTAAAGTAAGGTCACAAGACCCTAGCCAAGACAATAGAATGTCATGAAAACTGATAGAAATGTGTAAGTAATTGTATGAAACTCTCCTATGTGGCTTGTGGTGTGAAATGTGACTTTTGGAAAAATAGTGTTTCTCTCTCTCCCTATCTCTTTCTCTCTCCTTAGTTAAGAAATGAATTGAATTGAAATGAAATGAATATATGTCTCTAATCCTATATTTTTGAGTTCAAATTATTATTATTATTATATAAATGGAAAACTAAAAACGTTAATTATGCTAGATTTAGGTGGATGCCATGCCAGGTGATTTAGGTGGATGCCATGCCAACGATTTATCATTGATTTCATGCTCACATGGTTTTGTAGGATGTAAGTAAGATGGTGAAACGACGTGGTTGTAATTTAATGTGGATTATTGTAATTTATGTATGTTAATGGAAAAAATATATATGTATTTCTATGTTACAATAAATTTTATTATTAGAATTTTGTAATGTGTATGAGTTGCTAGTTTTAGGGATGCTTTGGGAAATGTGCATTTATCCATAGGTGTCAATTTGATTCAGATTTGCATATGGTAAAAGGTTGGATATATATGTTAAATTAAACTATAGAGGATAATTCAACATTTTGTGAAGTATTAAAAGGTTTATTATTGAAGTTTTGTAATATTTTTAAGATGCTAGGGTTTAAGGGAAATGTTCATCTAAACATGGGTGTTATTTTGATCCCCATATTTTTGTATTGTAAAAGTTGGACAAATATGTTAAATGAAATTGAATTTGACATCTTATAGTGCATTCTCATTGTGAAATTTATGATGAAATCTCTAGAGTGTTGTGTTATTTAACTAGCAAATATAAAAAGAAACCTAAATATAATAGTCAACCTTAGTTTAAAACTTGTGCATATCTACCCTTCTCGCATGATCTTTCTTAGCATAGAAAACTAAAACCTTAAATGAACTTAAATCTTTACACTTGATGACACCTTCTAGTTTAAGTAAATAAGAGCCCTAGTTTGGTTTTATTTTCATATCTTTTATGCATAGCGACATCCTCGCGAACCCGATAGTTAGGAATGACATGGTTAAAATTTGTTCTGGTGTATGTCATCCCCTCATAGGATTGATAGTTGGGTGTGTAGTAAGGAGAATGTGTTCTCCTAGGGTAGTGCACCATAGGAAACCAACATTAAACATAATGTAAAACCCTCTTAGATCGACACACGTGTTGAGTGGAGAAGACCGCCAACTAACCTTGAAAGTCACCCTTAAGAGTTGGGATCATAAATGAACTCGATACCCAATCTCAATTGTCATTTTGGGTTCTATGGTGCAATACTAAGAGTTAATTGTGAAACTTAACAAAATTTTAGTGTATGATTAGTTTGTGAAAATGTAACCATAAGATGATGTGCTTGGAGAAAGGTGAAATTTAGGTCATTCTCATATCGTGTTTAAACCATCTTGTGGTGAGAAACGAGACCCATGTTGTGTAAAATCTAATGTGAACCTTAACCCTTTTAACAATGAACTACTCCATATTTCTCTCCCACTAGTCCTATTAGGTAATGGATGTCTGATGTGAAACTAGGTGATCATGTTCTTAGAGACAAATCCCCTAAGATAGGGACTAGTAGTCTCATGAGGATACAAATGTCCCTATTAAAAATAGGTTACACAATTCATTACAAAAATCATATGAACCTAGTTAGGAAAACCCTCTTAAGTTGGACGTAAATGATACTCAAAGAAACCTAATCTAGAAACAAAAATAAGGAAGTATGTTGCAATGCTAAGAGTCTTTGAATCCTTAACTAATTATTGGAGCATAACTATAAAAACTTATAATTGATGCTTGTCTTTGGGAAGTGTAATCATGAGATGTTATTCCATAGGTAAAGTGAAACATGATCTTCCTTGTAATGTGATTAAACTCTCTTGTTGTGGATAAAGAAAATATTTCATATATAATCCTTAATGGGTACTAAATAAACTATCAATTTATAAATGAGTAAAAGAAATGTGACCCTAAATCCTTAAACAAAAAAAAATGTGAACTCCATCTCAATTGACTTACACTTGTTTCATTGTGTAATGGAGGTATGATATAAGATCAAGATGCATGCCCTTAGGATTGAATCCTAGGGATAATACCTAATAGCCTTGTGTGTAAATAAATATCCTATTAAAAATGAGTGAATTAAACAAGTAATTGAAATAATGTAGATGATCCTTATTCAATGAGATACACCATAAGTTAAATGTTAAACAATATAAAAAGGAAATCTAGCAAAAGGAAAAAATGAATGTATGATTCACATATTATGAGCCTTTCTAGAACTTAAGTTAAAGATTGAATCATCATTGTAAAAAATATGTAATTCTAAAAGTATCATGCCATGGGAACACCCTATATATAAGTTTATACTATAGTTGAATCATTATGTTGTGCCTTGTTATATGGGAAAAAATGTGGCTTGTTGTGCATCACGTGTTATCTATCTATGGGTCAATGTTGTGCAAACATATCATGTGTTGTGTGTTGTGATCTCATGTAGTGTCATGTATACTACAATGTAAGTCAATTTTTTCATTCCAGTATTTTATCGTTGTAATTATGTGTGTAAAGTGTGGGCATTACAAGAAGTTTGAGATCATTCCTTTTCTTTGTTGAATACAATAATTTTATCCATAGTAAATATACTCTTGATGAATACTATTTTCTTGAGCCAAATAATGACAAAGAAAATATGTCTAAGGTGAAAATATAGAGCTTTGGAAATAATTTTGTAGGAAATACTCAAGAACATGATGGAGAACCAACTGGTAAGAAAATTTTGATCACCTAATTTGGGAATGAACTTGATATTTCCTTTGTTAATGACTTTTCCACCAAGCATTTTGTTTCTAAGGGCTTCATTGAAAACTTGTAAGACATCTAAGTAAAAGAAATGAGAATTAATATAAGACTCATAGGGTAACATTTTTAAATCAAGAGAAGTGTCATCAACCATGCTACGAATAACATCTTAAATTTCATAAAGAGTAATAGGGGCATCACACTTCCTCTTAGTGGAGAGAATAATTTTGCATGGAAGAACATCAAAGCATTATTATAAAGCTTGGGATATCTTGGTTGTGAAATATTACACTTGGAAGATCAATTTATAATGGTTGACAAAGGAAAAAATTATTTCAAGGAGGTTTATGAAGTAGGCATGAGCAATCTGCATGGCCTTAAGTTTCTACAAGGATTATTGTTGATGATAAACAAACATTTAAAAATATCTATAATAGGAAAAATGAAATACCCAAATAAACTCCAAGATTCTCCTTATTTTCCTTTCATTTGAATTGTAATGGATATACAGATTAATTGAATTGGAACAACTATATAATAAAACACGAGTAGACATAATATTTTGTAAAGTAATAGCTATTTTTAGAAAATTTTAAAAATAGCTTTCCGATCCAACAAACTTGTATACATTATCCATATTCCTAACTTTATTTATTACTTTTTTTTGAAATTAAGTTGACTCATGGTTACAAAGATATGGTATTTTGAATTAAAAAAAAGATGAAAATATTTCAAACCCAATTTTGGGTCATGATGGTTGATTTTGGCATCTAAAAATTGTCAAAAACTATTGTAATAATCTAGCACAAATTATGGTGGCATAGATGTTGTTTTTAGATATTTCTATTAAAAAAACTAACTCATCTCAATTCTAGGGTTAAAAGTTAAGGCCTCCCTAATTCCATTAATCAAACGTGCATAATTTTCTCCAGTTGAAAAGAACTCAAATCCTACGAGTTTCTATGATATAATTGTTGTAGCTTGTGTATATCAAATGTCTTCATCTCTCATTTTGAAATATTCTTATTTCCCTCTTATTGTAGACCTTCCCATTAAAGTAAAATATTTACTAAATTTTCCTTTCCTTGCATTTTTAGACACTAAATTTTGGAAACTTTTCCTTCATGTAATGCAAATTTTGACGATGTTCTTTTTCTTAAAAAAATTCTCATGTATACGAACCCCAATCTCCTCATACCACTTTATGTTAATATCGGGTAACTTGATCCTAAATATTATACTATTTTATTATCTTTACACTCCACTCTATAATTAATTTTGAGAATACTATTTGATCAAAGAAACATTAAACCTATGATATTGATGACACAACTTTAGTTCTCGCCATCTCTCTAGTTTGAAAACATATGGAAGGGTCTGGATGCGGGGATAATTTTAGTGGCGAATATTCGTAATATGGAGAAAATTTCATTTTAGGAAAATTTGAAAAGGTGATTATTTCGGAAGCGGGTGGTGTCTGTCGCCTAAAATATATAGTGTATTTTTTTGGGGGTCGGCTTCGCCTTCATTTGAAAACATCTCCTATCAAAACCTAGGTGATTCGCGGGTAGTATACCTCAAGTAGCTTACCAAATTACCAATACCATGAAGTTTGAACTCACATACTCTTAAGCACCGTGAGATTGATTCTTTGTTAGCTTTGTTAGGGTTAGTTGTTGATGCGCGACAGGATATAGTTGACACGCGACAAAGAGTTATTACAGACACGCGACAAGGAGATATTGCAGACGTGTGAAAAAGGAATAGGTTTGACGCATGATAGAGAGAGTTGACGCGCGATAGGGTATAGGTAGTTCACGCATGACAAGGGGAGTTGGCGTGCGTCGACGTGCAAAGGCTGACCTCGTGATAAGTGGATGCCTTCGTGACACGCGATAGTGTCAGTTGTCACCTTGTTGATGCCTTGTTGACGCACAATAGGTAGTCGCTCTTTGGTTCTTTTACTGACGCAGAATCTCTTCAAAATAATGGAAGGTGCTAGTTCTAAGAATGTGAAGACCCTAAAAGTAACTAAGAAATATCAGAAATTGCTCTTCAAGTATTTTGGAAACTTTGCGGATATAGATATTGAAAATACCAACCATATAGATGCCACCACAAAGAATCAGAATACTGACTGTGTGGAAGGTATTATTGAGGTGGACATGTATTCTGCATAGTATCAAAGTCAAACAAATGACACCTATGATAATATGCTAGATCTTGAAGATATTGTTCCTGTTGGGGTGCAACCAGAAGTTCATCAAGATATCACACATACAAATGCAAGAAAAATAGAACACAAAAGTGTCCAAGAAAGAGGAAACCAGTGATTGTGATATTGCTCAAAATTCTACTCAAAAAATTAAAACATTAAAAATGAACAAGAATATGTAGACCATTGGAAGGACATACAAGTTTGATTGGGTAGCTAAATTTCTGTTTATTGAACTTGTACAATCATCTAATTCTAAAGAGATCCCATATGAATGTACATGTACAATATGTACGTGGAAATTGGGAAAGCAACAAAAATGCAAATGAAGTGACACTATAGAAATTCATTGTGGAAAAAAATATTTGATCAGTAACGGGGGAGGATGGCCAGAAAATCAAAACAAACAAGTGGAAAAATGAAAAAGAATGCATGCATGTTAGATACGTAGCGGAATATGAGGTAGAGCAGAAAAAACACAGACATCTCTTGGAAAAGGAAGGAACGATCACATCAAATATTGGTAAGATGAAACAAACAAATCTACATGCAAAACTCATGCAATTCTCTACTCTATTTCACATACTAAAAAAAGGAAGACCGATTTCAGATTTCCTTGATTTCAAAGTGTTGTATCAATTTAATGGAATGCTGAATGTACCATAGTCTCACTTGGTCTAAAAGTAGTGGATGGGAAATGGCAAAATGCCTTTCGATGATAGAGAAGGAAGGTTTGAAAGAGAATGTAAAAAAATCAAAGTTTATCTCTCTTCAATTGATGAAGTGATAAAGAATCGAAAACACCGCATGGGTATGTATCCATGTCTATACTTTAGAAAATCATATAAGGACACCTCATCCATTGGGTGTTATGAAAATGGTTGAAAACTGTAATGCCGAAAACCTACATAAAATAGTTGTTTCTCATTTGAAAGATATTATTGGAATGACTGATTATGAAATTGCTACTGAAGTTGGTATGCATTGGAGCAAATGGTGCATCTCATGCATGGTCACCAAACAGTAGGCTGTGTTAGATTACAAACAACAAGTGGCCCCATATATGCTACCAATTCACCGTATGGCTCACATAATGAATTTAGTGTATAAAATGGTAAACAACCATGAAAAAATGTTGCTAAATTAGAAGACCTTATAAGAGAACTTCATGCCTATATGTCCAAGAGCCCAAAGTGATTTATTCGAGTTCCAAAATTTGTAATTGGAATTACAGATGGCAAAAACTTTTGAAGGATGTCGAGACTAGATGGATCTCTTTCTATGAACTCGCATGCGAGTTTGTGAGAAATATCCTTCATTGGTTGGTTTCATGCACAAATATCATCATGAAGTTAATATGGCAAGGGACTTGTTGTTTTGTTTAACTGATTTGGAGACATTGCTTACATTGGTTGGTATTCTTCCAATGTTAAAGGAGATCAATACACTGATGAAGCATGCATAGCACAAATTAATCTATATTGTGGATTTTATACGGATGAGAAAAATATTATGTTAAAGTCTTGATATATTGTACTGTTCCCAAGATAGTTTTGATGCACCTATTTTTGAGAATTGGAAAGCTTTATTAGATCTTAAAAATCCTAGCACCTTTTTGAGATTTAATATCCATGATCACCTCTGCATCACTATTAATGGGAGGGAAATACCACTGCACATTTTGCAAAAACGTCAAGATATTATAGGATCGGAATGAGAAGATGTTCCCGTGACACGTAATCTCTTTGAGTCTGTTATAGTTGAAACAAGAATAAAGCTTAAAAAAATTTCAGAATCCTTGTCATCAGAAATTAGGGAACATTTCTACAAAGATAAAATTCTGGAAGCCATGGGTGTGATGAATCCTAATTTTTGGAATACTGAAGGTGGTATGTGCAGACTTTGTCAGAAAGCATTTCCATAAATCCATGGGTACAATAATGGAACAATTCACAAAGACTTCAGAGTTCAAGGGTATGGAAATCAAAGGTATACTGAATGCTGATTTATTAAAGTTTTAATCAACAAATTTTGCAACAAAAATGAGGAACCAATATAAAATTTTAGATGAACCTTCTGAAAGTGGTGCTATTACAAGGCTGTAGTGAGGAATCTATCAAAGTTATATCTTACAAGAAGATATCAATGAATATTTCAGATTATATGAGTTATGCCAAACAATGATTTTGGGGTTTGTGGAGGATGAAAGGGTTTTCAGTGCATTATCATTTATAAAATCAAAACTGAGAAACAAGTTGGATAAAAATCGGAAAGTTGCATGAGGTGTTATGTTTCTCAATACTCCATCGAAACCTTTCCATTTAGACAAAGAAATTGCGCATTGGAATTCCCTTTGCAAAGAAGGGGTGTGAATAATACAGCTACAAGTACAAATATTCCCAACATTGAGAGTATAATTGGTGCATTGTCACACTCTACAGAAGAGAACATCGAGTTTGAAGAAGCTATTGATAATGGATTGTTTCAACTTTAAATAGGTATCTTCTTCACCTTAATCTTATTGTTTGTCACTTTACATTTTTTTCAGCTCTTGTTATCATTAAAGATGTTACAGGTCTATATATTTAAATTTATTTAACTACAATATTTTTATTTTTTTTGAAAACGTGGGTTGACATCCATCCGAGGAAGCTGGTACTTCTCGAGACTGACAATGTCAGTAACTCACCCATCTATCTACTAATCCATTTCTTGTGTTGAGTTTTCTTAAAACATAGATCTAGCACATTACCAGTGGCAGTGATGATTTCAACTTTAAATAGGTATCTTCTTCACCTTAATCTTATTGTTTGTTACTTTACATTTTTTTCAGCTCTTGTTATCATTAAAGATGTTATAGGTCTATATATTTACATTTATTTAAATACAATATTTTTATTTTTTTAAAATGTGGGTTGACATCCATCCGAGGAAGTCACATTACTTCTCGGACTAACAATGTCAAGCAACTCACCCATCTATCTACTAATCCATTTCTCGTGTTGATTTTTTTAAAACAAAGATCTAGCACATTACCAGTGATGATTTCAACTTTAAATAGGTATCTTCTTCACCTTAATCTTATTGTTTGTTACTTTACATTTTTTTCAGCTCTTGTTATCATTAAAGATGTTACAGTCTATATATTTACATTTATTTAAATATAATCTTTTATTTTGTTGAAAATGTGGGTTGACATCCATCCGAGGTAGTTGTTACTTCTCAGACCGACAATGTCGAGGCAACTCACCCATCTATCTACTAATTCATTTCTCATGTCGAGTTTTCTTAAAACAAAGATCTAACACATTACCGGTGATGATTTCACAACAATCTAATACACTAGAGGTAAGTTAAACCCTATCATATCATCTTTCTTTTCTTACAATTATGTTTAATTTATTTTTATATTTGCAAAATGCTTTGATATATTTTTTAATCTGTGGATAAAATGACACAATCAAATTTTACGAGAGGTTCATATATTTCTATACTATACAATTCATAATCCACGATACATTATACAATTTATAATATACGTCCACGTAAAATTCATCATCATCCATATATATCATATCATCACCATATCATTATCATAATCCTGAGTCCTGACACTACAATTATTATTAAAACAATTATTTATCTAATTTAAATTTATTAAAACAATTCCATTTTTTAAAACAATTCATAATCATATCATTACAAGTATATCCATTCTAATTTCATCTATATCCATTCTAATGTCATCTATATCCATTTTAACACATTCCATTTATTTATCATCTATATCCATTCTAATGACATCATGATCATATCATTACAAGTATAGAGAAGATGAATTATGTGGTGCCCACATTTTACACACCCAAATACAACAAGAAAATACTAGGAATAATTTTTTTGACTCACATTGCTCACTACACAACGTCACAAGGCTCCAAGTACGAAACTTGACTCACATAAGACAATCACATAAATTTGACTCACGTAGACACATGAAAATGACATAGGCATGTCGATGCCACACTTTTCCAAATGAAAAATACTAGTAATGATCCAACCACAAGAACATGACTTCAGGCAGCGAATCCCACAACACATCATTTCTTTAATTACATTTTAGTTACAATTATCATTCTAAGAACATTATTGTGCAAGGATATCATTTCTCCTTTTCCCATCTGCAAAATCTTGAGTTCATTCCACATTTAATTTACTGAAACCAATTTATTAGTTCAACCAGTCGGCTTCCTTTATGCATCATGGAAATTTCCATAACTTACTTGCTTATTTGGCACAATTCAAATCACATATAAAGTACTCAATTATCTTGTTCTTATGTTAAGAATATGCTTCTCAAACATTTATTTAATGTTTAAAATTTACCCTTGCTACACAAGTGAATCTAACGTGATGTCAAGATGAAATCTTGGGATTAAGGAAGACATAGATTCGAGATAGATTTTTTCCCAAGAACATCCATCGATCACGGAATAGTTATTTCACTACCATAGTTAATAAAGTTCAATAACTTATTGACTTCCATTTATATTTATATATCTTTTGTTTTCTCAAAGTTTGGTCACACCAAGGCAATACATATTCTTTGAAAACACATAAAGATATTTAATTGAGTTATAAGGACTCCAAGTGTGACAAAATAACCCTAACCTCAAATCTATTTTCATCTTATATGATATGCTCTTACATCACACTATGGTCTTGTTATTACATCATCATTTAAAACAAAAGAGTTACAAAAGCACTTGTCTGACATCTTAAGGAAGTACATGGCTAGGAGCATTATAAACTACACATGAACACAAGTGATCTATGTTCACGAAGATCCCATATCTTTGCATTGCATGATTCCACATAAGAAATATTCTTTATTCCTTAATGCCATAAAATGACATAACAAGGGATTAAGGGACAAGATTTCAGTTTCTAAGGTTCTCTAGAATCAACATCTTTCAACTCAATTTCGTATGCAAGGAGTTAAATTATAGTTTTCTACCCACAAGTTAACATCCTAATCCACTAGGGTTTAGTTTAATTCCAATTTTTCACTTAGGGCTTTATGCTCCATTATAGATTAGAATAAGATTCAAAACATATTCACTCTATAAACCCTCCGTAACAAATCAAGCACTTTATTGTCACTAGCCAAAGATAGTACATATAGCTAAGAGGATCTATTCCTTAACAAAATTTTAAGTGATAGAACCACTATTTCTCAGCTCCATGATGTCATTTGGATCCCATAAGAAATTCATCATGCAGTCAGAAATTCTAAATCTATTCGATGCGTACGAAGAAGTGTTAGATTATTTGAAGTTTGACTGTGTTGCTCCTATATGTCTAGTTTATGTCGATGTCACCTAAACGTACCTACTAAGACGATAAACCCCTTTCTTGGGAATCTTATTTTCCTAAACTAGGATGTTCCATCGAGTGTAAAGGTTCGTTCAAGGTCACAGTTTTCTACACTAAGGGGATCAACATAGGCAGGTTAGTTATATACAAATTTTGAACTAGGGTTGACTATTGTGGTTAGGTTCCTTTATTACATTTTCAAGGTAAGAAACACAACACCAATTATTAAACCAATAATTACACAATGAAAGTTCACTACAAGGTATAAATTTCAATTCCTTTTGACATTTGTATTCCACTTTTACCATAACAATTTTGGGATCAAAATAACATCCATGAAAGAAATACCAATTTCTCAAGCACTTATTAATCTATAAATTTTTACATACTACCAATTTCAACAATAAGTCTTTCAATATATTACCAAAAATAAACAATGAATTACTCAACGCCTTTACGTCATCATTCTTTCCTCCCGCAAAACCACGTGAGCAAGATATCGCGATAAATCACCTGCATGGCATCCACCCTAATCAACATAATTATCATTTTTCAGTTTCCCATTTACATATGATAAAATTACAATTTTAATCTAGAGATAAAAAGGTTTAGATACATGTATTCATTACATTTCATTTTGCTTCAATTTGTAACCCAATCTAGAGAAAGAGAAGGAAGTAGAGAGAAAACATCGTTTTGTCAAAAGTTCTAATGCACACAACTTTCAAGTTACAATTTTCATTATAGTGTTTTTAAACAGCTTATTTACATGTGTTAAAAGTTTCCAAGGTGATTTGGCAAACCCTACGAGAGTCCACCTTTATTTTCCATTTTACATTTTCTCACTAGTGGTACCACCGTCTACAAAACGTTTAAAATGGGCTCAAACAGAGGGCTAAGAAACCGCTTCAAAATTATCTTCCGATGAGAACACACACCATGTTAACTTTCTCTCACGTGTCCCCAATATACCAAGAATTCATTCGAATGCGACGGAAATTTAAAAAAGTGAACAATTTGCATTTTGGCGGCTAGTTTTGGGGCTTACTGTTAGAGTTAGCTCTACTTACTCAAAAATTACAAATTTTTGCAAAATTTAGCTCGATGTCGATGTCAAAAATGTATCCATAATCGACATTTCGATGGATCAACCCATTCTTGAGATCTTATTTTTTATAAGATGCTCCATCGAGTGAGGAGAGATTCATTTGAAATGGTCACAACGACTCGAGAAATAGGGCAATTGGTCCAGTTTGATCAAATAAACAAAATATCAGAGGCGACAAAATGAAAAAACTTGGTTAGTTTTTCCTTTATTAAGTCTTTTCAAAAGAAGCGCAAAAATTCAATTTAAACAAAATCTTAAAATATCCATAAACAGTGCTTTTCCCCATTTATTTGAATGTTCCACTGCATAATTTTACCAAAAAACAAGGTTTTGGGAAGAAAAAAAAATCCATGAAAGAAATACCAAAAAAGTCGAAATCACTTAATAATCATATACTTTTAGATTTCATGAATGAAACAAAATTTTCAATCGTAAACCAAAAAAATTACTTGGCTCTTTTAGCGCATCAAAATTTCATATGCTTAAAATTAAGGGAAACGTGAGCAAGATGTCATTTGAAAAGAAATCATAGAATGTAATCAATATCTCTAACATAACATCTCATTTTTAGAAATTTCCCATTTACATATGATAATTTTGGTTTTCCTTTAAAAATCAAAAACTAAAATTCATGTTATAATGGTACAAAACATATTAATTACATTTCAAATTTATTCACTTTGTATACCAAGAGATCAGAAAGATCTAAGAGGAAGAGAGATTTCTAAATCCATTTTGTCAAAAGTTCTAATTCACACAACAATAGGGGTGGAAGTTCATACATTATAGTGTTTTAAACAATTATTTACATGTGTTAAAAGTTTCCAGGTGGTTTGGAATCCTACGAGGTCCCGACTTTCTATTTTTACAATTTTTTAAGCTACAAAAACGTTCAAAATGGGCTCGAGGCTAAGAAACCACTTCCAAAAGTTATCTTCCCTGAATGAGAACACACACAATTAACTTTCAACGTGTCCCCGAGATATACCAAGATTTCATAAAGCAAATCACTGATGGAATCAGAAAAGTGAACGGTTTAACGTTTGGCATTGGTAAAGTTTTCACAGAAGCCAACCTTCCCGATCACTTGAGTTTTTCCCATTTGAATGAACAAAATTTAGCTTTGAGGGCCCAAGAAACCATGTCTATAACTGATATTTGATGGATGAGCATTAACGAGACACTACCTACAGTTCCCGTATATGAGGAGAATTCATCGAGTTGCAAGATCGAGAAAACTAGAAAACCATTTTTAAAACGAAACAAGTTTTCTCGAGCTGACAAGTTGATATTGGGTCTAGTTTGACTCGTCAGTCTACTAATCAACTTTGAACGAAACATACAAAATGGCTTTCTTGCCAAATTATCCATAAAGTGATTTTCCCCAAGTAAATGTTCCATGTAATTTTCTAGTATAAACACTAGAGGTTTGGCGAAGATAGAAGTAATTTCTCCTCCAAGGTTTCAAATGGCGGTTTCAAAACCAAAGCCAACTTTCTAGATTTAATGGCTTTTTACACATCCAATGTAACCCCATAAGGCACACTTGGCTCCTATAAGAGTGCATCAAAAGGTCACATATACATTTTTCGGGGTCAAAACTAAAGGTCAAGGTGACTCTCCACATAACAAGGTACACAAATAAAACTTAACATCTCATTTTCAAAGTTATGAAGGGTACTTAAAAGAGTCTCCAAAAATGTAAAAATTAACTATTTAAACAGAAGAAGGTCAACAATATTACTCCATCAAAAGTCAAACTTGTCTTGTTGATATACGAAAATTGTATGCAATCTAACTAGGTAGGAAGCTTTCTAAATCACCTCAGAATGAGGGTGAAGTTCATGTTTTAATGTAACGAGTTATTTCGACATCGAGAGTTATGACAAGACATTTCATTGTTTTTGCACAAGTTGAAATAAACAATTAACTGTATTAAGATCTTGATATTTTAAAATTATTTTAAGTTGTAAATGAAAACTAAAATACGAGAGTTATGAAAGATGAGGGAAGGTGAACCATGCCTGGAAAAGAGCTGGCGAGGTAGAAGTCGAGGAGTTGACATCGCACCGATTGATTTCACTTGCTTGCAGCCACGGAAGGAAAACCCAAAAATAACATCCACAATAATGTCCAAATCAGTGGCCAGTTCATCCAATATAGGGTAAGCCTCTCACCCGAGATCTGCAACATTTGAATCCATATATGTACAAACCACCTCCAAAGAAATTTCCATCACAACAAAACTCAAAATAAGCTCATGTTCTAACTTATTTGATTCTTTCCTGGGACATGTAGCTAAAGCATTTAGGGAACTTTACGAAGAAGTAACAAGATTTTCAAATCATCAAAAGAAACTTGGCAGCCCACATGACACTATCTGATGAAAAACCATGATGTACAAGACTTGAGGGAGGCGATGAAGAAAACTTGAATTAAGTTGAATGCGGTGATTAATGTATGCATAAAAGGCATCCATATCTGGCGTAGAGGGACTACAATCAACTCTTGAATATTCTCCTAATCTTTTCTCTATGCTCATCTCAGATTCTCCTTCCATCAAATATCCCTAAATTCACACCCACTCTAAGCCCTAGCCTCTCATAAGAAACAATATCGGACAAAATCCCTCCTCCATTTTGCTTTGATGGATGTCCATACTTTGCTTTTCAAGAGCTCCATTTTGGACAATTTGATCGGTGAGAATGTTGAAAAAGGTTGTTAAATTTGGCTTTACACCTGCTATTTACATTTGGTTGAAAAATTCTAAATCCTTTTCAACAAATCCATTTTGTGCAAATCTTTCAGTTCCCAACCCCAACACTCCATGAGACCGCATTTCTTAAAGGCATTCTAACAACAATGCCATTAAATGCCTTTTCAACAAATCCATTTTGTGCATAATTTAGATATATGTAATGTAAACTAATATTCCTTGAGTTTGGAGACCTATGGTTGCATGCTCAAATGGCGTGACTACCTTATGAGAGGAAATTATGTCTTTTTGCTGCAATAAATATTCCATGAAATCTGCCTCTCTTTCATTTAGTCAACAAGGAGGGAAGAAGGCCCCCTTCAAATTTAACTCAACATTTGACAAAACCCCTAATTCACAATGAAAGAAGACTCATTTTTTTTACGCACCTAGGGAGAATCTTTTCACAAGGCCGATCCATGGCACTCCACCAAACATCCAAATTTTTGATAAAACAACAAAAATAATGAACAAAAAAAAGTTGATAACCCAAATCATTGTTTAGTGAAAAGCTATTATTTTTATCCAAGAAATGGTGCGAGCTTCCATTAAAGATTACTATCCCCATGGTGGTGGCGAATTCCCTTCTCTAATGCTACAAAAAAAACCAAAGAAATCTCAAAAAGAGCCCCCATCTTTTTCCCTAAAACTACCCCAAAACAAAACATGGGTTTTTTTTTTAATCCTTTTATTTTTTTTATATTTATTTTATTATTATTTTTATTTTAATAATAAATGGAGGCATTACATTCTCCTCCCTTAAGAAAGCATCATCCTCGATGTGACATATAAATGAAGAAAGAGAAAAGGTACGCAACAAGGGACGAATGTGGTGAAGGTACGCTCTAAGGTTAAGATTTCAGATCCAAAATCACGGTTATGGGGTGGCCCTAGGAACATTTGGTAGAAATTTTAACTTTCAAGGTTCTGTGAAGATTGGTAGTTCTCTCTTATTCATTATTTCATTAATCTCTTTCTATTAACATTATTCTTAATTCAAGTCCTTTAAAATTTCATTTTTTTATAATTTTAGTTTATTCATTCCCGTGGGTTCCATCATGACTACTACAATCAACACCCTACCAGTGGTCATACACAACACTAAAATTTTCACAAGCATACTTTTACATACTTTCACGATCGTATCACATCACAAGGGTTTCACCAAACCATGGAATGACAACAAGTAGACCACATAAAAATAATTTCCAACAATTACATCCTAGACATAGATCTAGTACACACATATGACTGACAAAAAATAGAATCAACACGTTGATACATATACAATGGGTATCACATGACTCACAAAAAATCCATGACTATAACGACATAGTTCCAATCCAATATCCAATAGTCCATACCAACCAAGGGGAGAGTCAAGCCATCAATCATAACAAAGTCTAACCAGACTCACAAGAGGACACATAACTCACTATACCAACTCCACACATCACAAGGCATCACGAAACAACTCCAGATATCTCCAAAAGCACAAAATAAACTTCCATATACCATCCCAAAGCATCACCAAATAACCTCCATATACCTCCCCAAGAGAAAGAATCATAGTGCCAAAACCAAGTCGGGTCACTCAACCATAGAGCCCCATCAAGAATATCAGGTCACTCAACCATAGAGTGCATAAAGAATAATAGGTCACTCAACCATAGAGGCCCATCTCCTTTCTCCTTTTAATGAGGCCGGGTCACCCTATGGCCCTGGCACATAGAGCCCCATCACCCCCAACCCAAGTGACATAATAACTCGTGGTTCAACAACCCGCTAGTTATCTGTAACTCCTTGGGGCGTACCCCCATACAATGAAGTGGGTCCATAGGTTCAACCACTCCATGGTTAATCCCATGACCCTATTCCAACACATTACGACATTAGAACCAGCATAACAATCCATTCAAATGCCAAGTGGCAAAATCAAAAGCCTTGGGCTAGGCTACAAAACTTTTAAATATGAAAAGAAAGTTTTAAAACTAAGAAAAAAAAATGGCTAATTAGCCATGGTTAGTGAAAAATCCAAATGTTAATGCAACAATCAAATAAATGCCCAAAATATAAGAACATGTCAATCAAGAAAATAGCTGGTTCTAGCAAAAAGAGATAAAGATCAATTTACGAATAAAATACGTATTGAGAAAATAACACATTACAATCACTATGTGGCCTCATACCACCACCAAAGGGGTACTCATCGAGTTGTCTGGCACTCGACATCGAGCCTCAGCTCGTAGAAAATATACATGTAACCAGAAATGAGTATATCAAATAATGTAACTGTCATCATCTCTACTTGAATCATTCCTCCATACTCCCACAAGGATCAACATAGTCAAAATCACATAGGATTATTCAATGAACAATCCAATAGGAAAGAGTAGGGAACTCTAGTTGCATAAGTTGAGCCTAAGGTGGTGTGCACCCACAATATACTGAGCAAGCTCGAAGTATACTAAATAGATAGAAGTGGGTTTTCAGTCTATATAAGACTCCACTTCCTCACTCATACTCAGCTCAAGATTATGAAAACTTGGTCCACGCCTCCTCTCTCCACACATACACTCTTGACAATTTATCCCCTTAGGGTCATCTAGTGTAAGGTCCACAACATACACATAACTACATCACAAACACAATGGTGATTCACACACAATAACCATAACGTCTTACGCATGGTATATATATATAGGGTATAACACAATCATTACTTTCACGGGTTACGATACATCACATTACCACATCCTGCACCCAAAGTGCAATCATTGTACACTAGGGATCATACTCACCATATGCCCCTAAATCATGACATGAACCATCACATATTACATGAATTATATGCATGAGGAACACAATGTCTAACATTACAACATATAGTCAATTGTAATACAACACAATGATGCACACAACTAATCACAATACGGTGATGACATCATGATAAAATGTGATTCACTTTACATCAATTTTTCATGCAATACATCAATACACCTTCACATCACATAAAGTCAAAATGTTTCAACACTCTGCAATTCACAATATCATTCCTTTCACACAAAATAAGGTGGTACATCACACACATTCCTCATTGAATCCATGAAAAGGAGAGTCAATACTCTCATCACAAGCACATCAAAATGATAAAACATAGGAGAGAGAATACTCACTAAGGGACATGACAACATGTGCAAAGTGATATACACATCATTGCAATCACACTTCACAATTATGACATAGATCACATCACTCTTAAAACACATTACTCTTCCAATATTTATCACCATCATGCAACCAATCATCATCAACTCCAATCCATCCCAGGTTCGAGAGCATGAACCTCCGCTTTGATACCATATGTAGTGCCCACATTTTACACACACAAATACAATAAGTAAAATACTAGGATAATTTTTTTTTTTACTTACATTGCTCATACACAACGCCACAAGGCTCCAAGTACAAAAACTCAACTCATATACATACACTTACATAAGTCATCAAATCACATAGACACATGAAAATGCACATATACATGTCGATGCCACACTTTTCCCAAATGAATGAATACTAGAGAATGACCAACCACAAGAAAATGACTTCAAGATTGGCGAACCCACAACACATCATTTCTTTAATTGCATCTTAGTTACGATTAACATTCTAAGAACATTATTGTGCAAGGATATCTTTCTCCTTTTTCCATCTACAAAATCTTAAGTTCATTCCACATTTAATTTACAGTTCGACCATTTTAAGTTGGCTTCCTTTATGCATCATGAAATTTCCATAACTTACTTGCTTATTTGGCACAATTCAAATCACATATAAAGTACTCAATTATCTTGTTCTTATGTTAAGAATATGCTTCTCAAACGTTTATTTAATGTTTAAAATTTACCCTTGCTACACAAGTGAATCTAACGTGATGTCAAGGTGAAATCTTGGGATTAAGGAAGACATAGATTCGAGATAGCTTTTTCCCCAAGAACATCCATCGATCACGGAATAGTTATTTCGCTACCATAGTTAATAAAGTTCAATAACTTATTGACTTCCATTTATATTTATATATCTTTTGTTTTCTCAAAGTTTGATCACACCAAGGCAATACATATTCTTTGAAACACATAAAGATATTTAATTGAGTTATAAGGACTCCAAGAGTGACCTTAATCCTAATCTCCAATCTCATTTTCATCTTATATGATATGCTCTTACATCGCACTATGGTCTCGTTCTTAGCATCGTCTTAAAACAAAAGAGTTATGAAAGCACTTGTCTGACATCTTAAGGAAGTACATGGCTAGGAGCATTATAAACTACACATGAACACAAGTGATCTATGTTCACGAAGATCCCATATCTTTGCATTGCACGATTCCGCATAAGAAATATTCTTTATTCCTTAATGCCATAAAATGACATAACAAGGGATTAAGGGACAAGATTTCAGTTTCTAAGGTTCTCTAGAATCAACATCTTTCAACTCAATTTCGTATGCAAGGAGTTAAATTATAGTTTTCTACCCACAAGTTAACATCCTAATCCACTAGGGTTTAGTTTAATTCCAATTTTTCACTTAGGGCTTTACGCTCTATTATAGATTAGAATAAGATTCAAAACATATTCACCCTATAAACCCTCCATAACAGATCAAAGCACTCTATTGTCACTAGCCAAAGATAGTACATATAGCTAAGAGGATCTATTCATTAACAAAATTTTAAGTGATAGAACCACTATTTCTCTAGCTCCATGATGTCATCTGGATCCCACAAGAAATTCATTCGATGCAAAAAATTTAATTCTAAATCTATCTTCGGAAGACAAGGTAGTCCACTAGGACACGAAGGAAGTGTTAGCTCTACTTACTCCAGGTCAAGTTTGACTGTGTTGCTCCTATATGTCTGGTTTATGTCGATGTCACTAAACGTACCTACTAAGACGATCAACCCATTCAGGGGATCTTATTTTCCTAAACTAGGATGTTCCATCGAGTGTAAAGGTTCGTTTGAAGGTCACAGTTTTCTACACTAAGGGGGTTAACATAGGCAGGTTAGTTATATACAAATTTTGAACTAAGGGTTGACTGTTGTGGTTAGGTTCCTTTATTACATTTTCAAGGTAAGAAACACAACACCAATTATTAAACCAATAATTGCACAATGAAAGTTCACTACAAGGTATAAATTTCAATTCCTTTTGACATTTGTATTCCACTTTTACCATAACAATTTTGGGATCAAAATAACATCCATGAAAGAAATACCAATTTCTCAAGCTCTTATTAATCTATCGATTTTTACATACTACCAATTTCAACAATAAGTCTTTCAATATATTACCAAAAATAAACAATGAATTACTCAACGCCTTTACGCCATTCTTCTTTCTCCTACAAAACCACGTGAGCAAGATATCAGCGATAAATCACTGGCATGGCATCCACCCTAATCTAACATAATTATCATTTTTTAGTTTCCCATTTACATATGATAATAATTACAATTTGCAATCGAAAAAAAATGTTTAGAGACATGTATTCATTACATTTCATTTTGCTTCTTTTTGTAACCTAGAGAGAGAAAGAGAAGGGTAGAGAGAGAAAACACCATTTTGTCAAAAGTTCTAATGCACACAAAAGTTTCATTATAGTGTTTTAAATAGTTATTTACATGTGTTAAAAGTTTCAGGTGGTTTGGCAACCCTACGAGGGTCCCGCAACTTTCTATTTTTACATTTTCTCACTAGCTACAAAACGTTCAAAATGGGCTCGAGGCTAAGAAACCGCTTCCAAAAGTTATCTTCCGATGAGAACACACACCACATGATTAACTTTCTACGTGTCCCCGTATATACCAAGAATTCATAAAGAATCGACGGAATTGGGAAAAAGTGAACGGTTTGCGTTTGGCGGCAAGTTTTCCTGGGGCCACTGGTCATAGTTGACCCAGTTGCAAATGAACAAAATTTAGCTCGAGGGCCCAAAACCACATCCATAATCGACATTTTCATGGATGAGCATGCAACGAGACACTTCCTACAAGTTCCCTATATATAGGAGAATTCATCATAGTCAACGGGACTAAGAAATAGAAAACCATTTTCAAACGGCGACAAGTTTTCTAGAGCGACAAGTCGAAATTGGTCTAGTTTGACCTCGTCAAACTTTGCAAAATGAGGCCTACAAAATGGCTTTGCCAAACTATCCAAAAGAGTGCTTTTCCTAAGCTGAATGTTCCATGCAATTTTCTAGTATAAACACTAGAGGTTTGCGAAGACGGGAAATAATTTCTCCATCCAGGTTTCAAATGGTGGTTCAAAACGAAAGCCAACTTTCTAGATTTAACAACTTTTTACTTGCTGTAACCCAGTGTAACAGGCTCCTATAAGAGTGCCAAAAAGGTCACATATGTCCGTTCGGGGTCAAACCAGAGGTCAAGGTGACTCCCCACATAACAAGGTACACGAATAAAGCTTAACATCTCATTTTCAGAGTTATGAAGGGTACTAAAAGAGTCTCCAAAAATGTAAAAATTAACTATTTAAACAGAAGAAGGTCAACAATATTACTGGGAAGTCAAACTCATCTTGTCGATATACCAAAATTGTAGCGATCTAACTAGGTAGGAATCTTTCTAAATCACCTCAGAATGAGGGTGGAAGTTCATGTTTTAACATAACGAATTATTTCGACATCGAGAGTTACGACAAGACATTTCATTGTTTTTTGCACGAGTTGAAAAAAAAAATTAACTATATTAAGATCTTGATATTTTAAAATTATTTTAAGTTGTAAATGAAAACTAAAATATGAGACTTATGAAAGATGAGGGAAGGTGAACCATGCCTCTGAAAAGAGCTTGCGAGGCGTAAGTCGAGGAGTTGACATCGCACCGATTGATTTCACTTGCTTGCAGCGGAAGGAAAACCCAAAAATAGCATCCACAATAATGTCCAAATTAGTGGCCGGTTCATCCAATACAGGGGCAAGCCTCTTGCTCGAGATCTCGTATTATTTGAATCAGCCCATCTGCTACTTCTGGGACATGTAGCCAGCGTTTAGGGGAACTTGCAGAAGAAGTAACAGGATTTTCATATCATCAAGAAACTTGGCAGCCCACATGACACTAGTGATGAGAAGCCTATGTACGTTGAGGGAGGTGATGAGAAAACTTGAATTGAGTTGAATGCAACGATCAATGTATGCATAGGCAACCACAATGACAGAGGGACTACAGTGTGCATACTTGAATATTCTCCCCAGATACTGCTCTATGCTCATCTCTGGGATTCTCCTTCCATCAAATATCCCCAACTTCACACCCACTTTAGCCCCTTGCCTCTCATACAAACAATATCAGACAAAATCCTCCTCCATTTTGCTTTGATGGACGTCCATACTGCTTCAAGAGCTCCATTTTGCACAATCAAGTGAGAATCTTTGGCAAAGGTTGTTAAATTTGGCTTTACACCTTGTTGTCCACTCAAAATTCCCCTACTCTTAAGGAAGTGAAAATTTTAAAATTTTGAGTTTAAGTGTCTTCTCTGTTGTACTCAATGTTAAAATTCGAGAAATTGAGAAAATCTACGTTTTTGGGTCATTTTGTGTGTTTTTCCGGCCTGTCGGACATTTTTGTCCCGCGTGTCCCAAGTTCAATTGGGCCCTCTGTTCCCCGATCAGCCGGTTCCCCTAGAGTTTGTATTTTTCGGGCCCGTCGGAACTTCTTGTCCCGCATGTCCCAAGTTCAATTGGGCAAGTGTTCCATTTTCGGCCGAATTGCCCGAACCGCGTACTTTGCGCTTTCACGTCCCAAATGTCCCAAGTTCACCCGGACCCGTTGTCACATTTTCGTCCGATCCGGCCGAGTCGCGTACTTCACGCACTTTTGTCCCACATGTCCGAAAAGGAATTTGTGCGTCTTTTCCCCGCTTCACCCGAATTGGCATTTGAGCCGCGTGTTTCGCGCATTCGCGTCTCACATGTCCCAAATGAACCAAGTGCCATTCGTGCTTATTTTTTCCCGCTCTACCCGAATATCTTGCTTATTCAAATTGGTAGGTATGTATTAAATGCGCATTCATTATCTTTCTCTCTCTAATCAGCTATATAATGAGTGACCCCCTATGCATTTTTCACACTGCTTCCATGCTATCCTTTGCTCGAACCCTTGCAATCTAAATTCCTGCATGTGTATCCCTTCCCTCTGTAATTCCTTCCCGAGTCTAGCTTGCGGCTCTGCCCTCCGAATTACTATCAATATGAAGATCAAATTTCAGGGACAGGAACAAATCTCACCACTAGAGTCTGCCGTTCCCAATATTGGGGATAGTGAAGCTCGTCATCTTGACTTTGGTGATTTTTGGGCAAGGATGGCAGATGCAAACCCTACACCAATGGCACAGATGATTCACGACAGTGGTTTGGATTTCACTGGAGGTTTCCCAATCTCGGTGCAATGTGCAGATACAGTGCTTTCATGCGGAGCTCATTTCGACCCTGATTCGAGTGAATTGACCAATGTACACGGGGAACTCATCGCCAAACTAGATGCTACCGCCATTAGCACTGCACTGAGGATTCCAAAAATGGATAATGCCATAGTTGTTTCCCAGAATCAAGCACAGGCTCGGTTCAATCAAGACAACGACAAATATAAGGCGCGGGTGGCGAAGTCCTGGCTAAAGAACCCTAAGAAGGAGCATCTCGCCTATCCAAGACTCTTTTAAGGCTGATTTCAATGAAGAATTGTCGGATTTTATAATCCTACTGCTCGAGTTATGGGCTTACCCTCTACTAACGAATTCCATTTCTGGATGTGCCCGCTCATCAGCATGGTGTGCGAGGGAACTCAAAATATCAACTGGTGGAAATCATCAGCATGAACTTGGCGGAGCAGCTGTCCAATGTACAGCAAACGAAGAAGTTCTACATGACTTCGTACCTGATGTATACTCTGGTGGCATCAAGGCAATGGTTTGGTTTTTCTTACATTGATGCCCACAAGGATGATCCTGTATATGCCTACTACCCGCAGTTCACCCTAGAGACCAGCAATCGCAATTTCCGAAGGGTAAATGATGCTTTCACCATGTACGTGGTCAGGCTTCTTGAAGGTGACACTGCTAGAAGGTTTTCTGATGAAGCCATGAACCTGATATCGCACTACGGTGCCTATTTTATCCAATTCAGAAAATTCTCCTATATCAGGCTTGCTGGCTATGAGAGCACCCCTCTGAGGCTTCCCATGTTCTGCAGTGATAAGATGGCTTTGATAGAAGTATGCAAGCAATTAGAAAAATTACACAGAACCTTCGAGACAAGAAGATTACTGGTTTGCACTTTCCCATCTCTTTGGGAAATTACACTTGTAAAACAACCACAGGCCTTACGAGAATATAGAAAGAGCCCTGGTTCCCATCACTATTCATTTCTTCAAGCCAAGAACTTGCTTCGACTTGAAGAAGTTCATTGAGTAGAACATCAAGATAATCTATCATCATAGGGTAGATACAGAAGACCATTGGGTACTGACTGTGTAGATGATTTTGAGGCTAGAAGGAGACACTATGGCAGGTTCTCTCTGTAATTGATCCAAGAACTCGGATTGTACCAAGTTCTGAAGGACTCTAGGATGAAAAATCTGATCTATACTCATATGAGTATGAAAATGTGGTTAAGCACACTCCCTTGGAGGACTTGGATTGGAACAAGAAAGAGAAAGATGATCTGGCCGAGATCCTAGCTCCAGTCTTAGTCAGGACTAAGGTCTGGTTTGATAGGAAAGTTCGAGAGCTTAGAAGGCACTCAAGAGAATCCTCCTCTAAGGATGTTTCAACACCAAGGAGGGAAGCATCGACTCCCATATCAGACACACCTATGCAAACCCCTCCTGCCTCATCAACGCAAGGACCTGCAGCTTCCACTCCTTCATCCACTCAAGTATACCAGAAGAAATTCAAAGAGGTTAAGAAGGAGCCTGTGGAAAAATATCCTCAAAGAAAGCAGGTAGAAGTGCCTTTGGGACCAGAGAACATCATTGTTCTTAGTGAAAGTGAAGAGAGTGAAGTGCCAGCCCCTACAAATGCTCCTGAAGCTCCAACGGATAAAGATAAGGAAGTCCAGAGCACTGAACTTCCAAGTGCTATTGATTCCTCTGCAACAATTGTCTCAAGTGCCCCACTCACATCTCAACTTGAGACAATAGCTGTGCAAACCTTGAGTGTCATGAGCTCTCTGTCTCTTGGTCCTCTTGCCCCTCCTGCTGCTTCCTCTTCCTCTTTTGCATGGTTGCAACCTTTTATCGACAGTAGAAAGAGGAAATCTTCCTCTCGGAGCTCAGGGCCAAATTTTGATGCCGTGGCAGCCTTGTTAGGCACTACTCCTTCTCGTGCCAAGAAAGCCAGAATCACCTCTAGGATAGTGTCTGATGCTCAGGGTCAGCAATTCCTGGAGATTGCTAAGCCTACAGTAGACAAATCAGAGTAGGACTTGCAGGCATCTGACTTAGAACTCTCAAGGATTCCTATGGGAGAGTCTACTCCTGAAGGTGAGATCCACAACCTCCAGGAAACGGTCACAAGAGTCATTGGGAGGGTAGAGAAAGGGCAACAAACTATTGAACAGTTGGAGGAACAAGCCCAGATTCTCACAGGTTTTATCAAATCTCTTTTGTCTAAGGACAAAGTTTTGGACCCTACCCCATTGACTACTCTTCCGCCACCTGTAATTTTGAGCCAAGATGAAGTACAAAGTATCAAAGACATGCACAAGTATTCTGTCTATGGCAGAGCTATGGAGGCCATGGTGGAGGATATGCTTGTTGCAGGATTGAACTTCATCGATGAAGCTTTCAAACTCCATGGAAAGGTGAACAATTTGCAACAGAAGCTCTCCTCCACTATCGGGATCATAGATAAAGAGCTCAAACTCTAGAGCAGTTGCATAGTAGACCTTCATCTCATGGGACAGACAGATGAGAACATTTTATTGGCGAATAAGGTTTTTGATGATGCAAAGGATAATCTGTCAAAGTCCTGGGTTTACAGCGTGGAGTGGAAGATCAAAGTCTTGGAGGAGGCTTTGGGAGAGCTAAAGAATAGCTGGCAGAAGGGTGAGGCTTTCAAGACACTGGTTGTATCTGCTTTCAAAGATATACATTGTCATCTTCAGGATGAAACTTTTGGTGTGCCTCTTTCCTTGCAAGAAATCAAAGCTCAATTCAGAGCTTTTGTCAAAGATAATCTATTCAAGGAAAGCTCCATTTCCAAAGAGAAAATGAAGGAGATCTACTCTCTTCAATCTGCCATTGAAGAAGAAAATAAAGACTATCATACTCATGTCGAGTTTGATAAGGAAATGGAGAAGTGCCTCGGATTTTGGGCTCAGTCTACAGCCAACACGTCAGTCCCTCGTGGTAGAGACATAGCTAAGGCATTGAAGAGATTCAGGAAGTGAATTTTGAAGTCAGTGGGTCCCTCCCATTCATAACCACATGTCTTCTTCTCCTTATTCTTCTCTTCTTTTCTAATTCTTTTTCTCAGATTCATTGTAATAAGTTGAGGTATTACAATTGGCAATCCTTAACTAATATTTAGTTAAAAGAAGTGGTTACAAAGAGTAACTGATTTGTAAGCTATATAATGGCCTCTCCACGCCATTTTGAAAGGAGGAGGAAGAACTTGGCTTATTTTCTGAAAGTGTAAATAGATCATAAAGAAATCAATACAGAAGGGCTTTTCATTCTTTGTCTATCTGATCTCTTTTATCCCCAGCTTTTCATTTAATTTTGTGAAGATCATTTATCTGTGTTATGTTAAGAAACTTTTTGTTTTGGCAGATGTTATTTATAGAAATTTGTGTCTTTAAATTCCATCTTATTTATATGATACAAATGATCTTGTTTCAATTCACTGTAACTTCGGATACATAAAGAATTACTCTGTTATCTATAATTCTGCATGTTGCCTTTCTGCTCATTCTCATATTCTCATTCCTCAGTCCTTTTGTAATTGATTTTTTTATAGAAAACACTTTTGTAATATCAAGTTCAACCAGAAAATCATGTTTTGTATATTTGTAAATAGGTTCGTTTTACGAATAAGGGAACCTCTCCCATTAAAGAGGAGGAACTTCTTGTCCCCTGACTATTGCTCTTCGTAAAGTCCTATTTGACGACCAACACACCTACTATTTACATTTGGTTGAAAGATTCTAAAGCCTTTTCAACAAATCCATTTTGTGTAGATCCTGCAACCCTGACACTCCATGAGACCGCATTTCTTAGAGGCATTCTAACAACAACCCAAACACCTTTTCAACAAATCCATTTTGTGCATAGGCTGGGATATGCTGGAAATGTAAACTCATCAGGTTTGGAGACCTATTTGTTGCATGCTGAAATGGCGTGACTACCTTATGAGGGAACCTGTGTCTTCTGAATGCTGCAATAGAATATTCCATGAGAGTTGTCTCGTTCTTTCATTTGGTCAAACACGGCAAACAATGCCCCCTCATTTGTGACTACAACATTTGACAAAACCCCTATCCTTTACCCACGCATGAAAGAAGACTCATTTTTTTGATGCGGTGGGAGAATGCTTTGGTATAGGCCGTACAAATCCATGACACTCCACGGGAAGACATCCGCGCTACATATTTGACAAAACAACAAAAAAATGAACAAAAAAAATGCCCAAGGCACATTATTTGTGAAAAGTTGCGACCCAAGAACTGGTGCAGAGCTTCCATTCTTCCCCCATGGCAGCGGTGGCTTCCCTTCCTTCAGCAACAAAGACAGACAAAAGAAATCCCAAAAGAGCCCCCTTTGCCCTAAAACCGCCCCAAAACAAATCACGGGTTTTTTTAAATCTTTTTATTTTATTTTTTATATTTATTTTATTATTATTATTTTAATAATAAACGGAGGCATTACAAATTATCTTAAAACAAGTTTAAATGTCTAGAGAAGAGGAATTATCGTGTTTGAAGCTAAATCTACGTCCACATTAAATTGATCATCATCCATATATATCATATCATTATCATCATTCATCATCATTCATCATCATCTATCATCATTCCATGTTTTAAAAACAATTATCCATTATCATCATTCATCATCATCTATATCCATCTATATCATTCATCATCTACGTCCACATACAATTCATGATAATCCAAGTAAACAAGAAACATATGTCATCACGATTCATCCCTATCTAATGCAATCACCATTGGCATTAAGAGTAAACCAAAAAGCATAAACTCCATATACAATCTAAAAATTCTATCAAATCCATATGCAATCAAAATTAAAGATTATATAGTATTTCAAATTTTAAAAGGCTATCAAATCCAGATAATAAAATTCAAATACCATGACCACAACATTCAATGTTACAAATTTTCAAATATAGACTCAATATTTAAAGTTTCCACACTCAATAATAAAAGTTTCAACCCTCTTTTTCTGTATCCATTTCAACTTCTATGCTCGCTTCCCCAATGGTTTCTTTCCCGTGGCTGTACTCCCTTTCCCCAACAACCGAAATAAGCCTAGAACTTATAAGATCTTCTCGCAACACCGTCTAGAGTTTTTAAAATTATTTCTTCTTGCTTTGTCGCATCTCCATGGGACAACAAATTTAGATCAGCTATAGCCTTAGCTTTGAATAATATTTCGTGGTCGAAGCCATGCTATTTAATTATCCACTTTAGTGTATTGTTTTGTTTGTTAACCAAAACAATATTTTCGCTCAAATTCTTCGCCATGGATAAACTGTTCTTTCCGCTTTCCATGTGAACTTGGAATACCTTTGCTTGACTCTTCAAATTTTCATATTTCAACTACACAAAAGAGTAATGTCAATTCAACATATTACTAAAAAATGAAAATTTCAAATTAACAAGAAAAATTGTTTGAAAGTGATAGTACTTACAACCGCTCTATCTCTCTTGGCATTTACAACTACTACCAGATCCTTGTCCTTGGACCATTTGTTGAAATATGCTTGGGCCTCAGCACTAATATTTTCCAATTTGTTTAATGTCTTATCCAAAATATCATCTTTATAGTTTTTGTTATACGTGACAGTCCCACTTCTTACTTGGGTAAGTAAGGAATCCATCTTCGTAGGTTGATTCTGGACTGCAGCGTATAAACTATCTCTTTGCCAATAATTTTCAAAACGACTAATAATCTCATTGATAAGAATTTTAGCCCTTCTCTCCCATTCTATGAGATAATTGATATGAGGTAGAATAAACTCACTGACATGGGATTGACAATCATATCCAATTAAGTTCTCCAAAGGAAAAGGTAAAACTGTTCACTATCTGTATCCGATGAAGATGATCTTACTGGAGAAGTATGGGGGCTTTCGGCTAGATCAACTGCTACTTGTTTTTGCCTTTGGGTGCCTGATCCTATTTGTGATAAAATTAATCAAGATTTAGATAAATAAATTTAAATTGAAATGTAATTCAATATTGTAAAGCATGTTGAAATTGAAGTATACCTGCTGGCCTTGAATCATCTCATGGGTATTGAAAAAACTAGTTGGGTCATTACTATCAATGCCCAAATAATATTCATCTAAATTTATATTATTCAAAACCGATATGCCCATTGCACTGGGCAAGCCACCAAGTGAGAGTGTTGGAATTCGAAAGGAGGAGGCAATGTTTAGTGTCCCGCTAGGGGCCGAAGCAATTGGCATGCGTTTACCAATGTTCTTTTCACTTGTTCCTCTAGTTGGAATTTTAAAAATTATTGGTTGAGAGGGGGTCGGTGCCTCTGTTTGAACAAAAGGACTACAATGTGCTGAAAAGTTCAAGAAAAAACATTAAAAACTAGAAAACAATCCAAAAAGGCAAAAACTACGAAATTAAATGTAGTATTCAAAAGTTGTACCTTGTTGTCGAGGGGTAGTTTTTCATGGTGCTAAGGGTGGCCATGTAGGAGTAGTATTTGGTGGTTGTTGAGAAGATATGAATGCATGCGACTGTATGGAGTGAGTTGGGGAAGAAGGTTGAGTTTCTGAAACATGAGTATGGTCCAAAGTCCCTGCAATGTCATCAACATTGAATGTTATGTCAATTCAATTGGTTAAAATTTAAATTGGAAAATAAAAATAAAAATTTGGAATTTGTAAATAATATATGAGAAGGTATTACTTCTCTGAATTTAATGAGTTCAAATTGTTGAGGGTTTGGAGAGGAGTGAGCTTCCATTTTAGATTGGGAGTCTCCTGAAGCCTCAGCATGTTGTTGGCCTCTTCCTCTTGATAACACCTTTTTGTGGAAGGGCTTCAATAAATCTTCTCTGCAAACCGTAAATTGTTAATAATTGTGTAGTGTAATGTCAAAAATTGAAATACAAACTAAATAGTTTATACCTGTTGTTCTTCAAATGGAATTGACAACTTCATCAACTCCTCATCAGTGCAAGTAGGAATTTGTTTGTCTTTTAAATTTAAAAGTGCCTCGTAATAAAGGCCGAGGAGATAGTTTGTGGAATAAATGACAGGTTTTTCTGAAAGCTTTGAATTTGTTATGTCAGTTCTTATTTTTTTGATAGATAGGTGCACCAATCAAATTTTTGTTTTGAGATAGTGGAAACTATGTATGCAATGGCCCAGTTTGGTATATCTGTTTGCCAACCCTGCAAAACTATTCTGGATTGAAAAAATGAAATCACTGCAGCAAGAAAGTGGTGTGCAATTGCTTGCGTATCCACACCATGCCTGGATTTATTGACATGAGCTGCAAATGCCAAACAGTGGGAATTAATATAAATTTATAACACCAAATTGTATCACAATAAAAATAGAATAAAAATGATGAATGAAAATGAATTATACTTACAATCAACATGGAAACCAATGTTGATTTGAGATATTTCTTGTCTTCTTCCAGGAGTGTTGCCTTCATTGTAACAATTGGTAAATTTCTGAATGAAAGGCCCATAAATCGATGGATGTAAGTTGCTTTGATACTCGAATTGAAACATTCAAATTGTCATTCGAGTCACATAAAAAGGTTTTCCTCTGTATTGTAGGACAAGAGAAGGTAATTCAAAATATCTGGATCTGTTTCAAAATTAGGCATGTCAATGAGCCCAATAAACTCACACGTATCCATCAAATATTTATATTTAGAAGACATCTTTAAAACAATATGGATGTGGGGGCACAATGGATTCCTATAGATGATCTTACCCATGGATTGGACTAGATTCTCTTCTTGATTTTTGTCCTGAGCTTGCGGTTGGGAAGCATTTGAAGTTGCCATTGTAGTTGTGCTTGCGTATTTGACAATGAGGGATTCCTGCAAAAAAAATAGAGAGTCAGAAAGTGTGAATTAGAAAATGACTGACAAGGGTTATTTATAGGCCAAATAAAGCATCAATGGCCTCTTCAGTTGATGCACGCCAATGGGTTACGTTGACGTGCATCAATGCCCTCTGCTTGACGACGCACGCCAATTACATCTGTTGACGCACATCAACGGACTCTATCGACACACGTCGCCATTGACACACGTCAATAGATGTAATTGACGCACGTCAATAGAGTGCATTGACACGCGTCAACAGAGGCCATTGATGTACGTCAATAGAGGCCATTGACGCACATCAATAGAGGCCATTGACGCGTGCGTCAACAGATGCCATTGACGTGTGTCAACAGATGCCACTGATGCATGTCAACAGATGCCATTGATGCGCATAAACAGAGGTCATTGACCTGCGTCAACAGAGGCCATTGATGTGTGTCAACAGTGGACAATTGACACACATGACTTACCCTTATTGATGCGTGTCAAAGCCCTCACGACAAAGGGCTCTATTGATGTTGTGTTAATGCACGTTAAGGAGGGTTATTGACGTCATGTTATCATGTGTTAAAGGTGCATCGATGTTTGAAACTTTGATTTCTTTGCTCAAGAAAACCGCGAAAATTTAGTGTTGGAATCTTTGTCAAATTCACTTTTCGCTGAAACTAGTTCTGGGGATATTTGCCAGGTATTTTCCACCTACAATTTTCTAGAGGTGTCTTAAAATGAACCCCTGTCTAGATGTGAGGTTTGGTCTAAAAACCTACATAGTCCCCGATAGGAATAATATTAGATATTGTGAACATTATTATGAGTGTGGAAATAAATAATATAATGTAATACAACTATTTATGAGTTGTTAACTCATGTAAATCGTTGTAATTAGATAAAGGTTGTTGTGAGAGAATAATGAGATTGAGAGTTTAAATGAGATATTGTGGGGATTAGAAGAGATATGTGGGATGAGTGTTGACTCCCGAATCAAGGAGATCAAACTCTCTATATGTAATCTTCCTCTATGTATTTGAAATCCTGAAGGTTTTTAATATCAATAGATTATATTTTGGTGTTATACAATTTTCGTTTAATGTAAAGATCTTTCAAATCCATCATCTGGTATCAGAGAAAGTTCAATATTCTATCACGAGAGTCTATTTGCGAATGTTTTAGATAGTCTAAAAATATTAAGGCATCAATATTCTTCCCATTAACGTGCTTCCTTGCAATCTTGATCTGAACTTCATTTATATCATGTATCAGCCTTGATTTACGTGGCAGTGTGCATAGGTTTGATGATCATGCTGGAACGGCTGTATATTCGATGCTCTTCCCATGTCCAATCTGACTGCTCTTGCTAAGGACATTCCAAATCTCGAAAAGGTCAAGCCTATTTGTGTGATCTCGCGTGTTTGTGAAATCTACGTCTTCCTATGATCTATGTGTTCCCGAGATCGGTGTGTTCTCCGCGATCTATTTTTTGCCACGTTTTCCTCTCCCAAATGAGCGTCTAAGAAGTGAACGACTACTGGTCGTTTCTCCGCATTGACATTGGCATCTACCTCTTCGGATTCAATGTTTTGACCTTTGTATGCACCTGCAACGAAGATCAAATTTCGTGCGAAGTTTTGTTTAATCAGACGACTGAGATCCACATTATGAAAGGTAAATCCGTTTTTTTCCTTTTTTGGATGCAGTAAAAAAAAATGCAAGGATAGAAAAAAAATTTGCCATTTTTGGAAAGGGTCCGGAAAGATTTTAGATTTTAAACTTGTAAGATTCATAACTTTCGGGCCACTTACTCGATTAAGGGATTGTTTTTTTTGAATATGTGTATTTTTTTAATCCCTACGCATTGATCCTATAATTTTTGCTGCTAGACCAATTTTTTATTTTTGGAAAATATTTCAAAATTTGTATATATATATTTAAAAAAATTTGTGTCACTTTTGTCCTGCAGACGCACTTTCACTTGCACACGATGTTCATAGTGAGGGGGTGCATTATCGGTTAAAACCAACACCCAAGAGAATTATAATATGAGCCTTAAAGATAAATTTGTTAACTAAGTAGCAAACAAATGGAGGCTGGAGGCAACGGAGGCAGGAGGGCACATAGCGACCTCTCATCAGGCACCATCGACGAGGCCGTGAAACTGAATTGGTGGCCAAGTTTTTTCTATTGAGTGTTTGCTTTCATGTACATTTGTGAGAATAAGAACAAATGATTGTTCAAAAGTAATGTATAAACATTCCTGAATGTAACTCCTGATGTAATGAAATAGGTGAGCAAAAGCACCAGTGTAAGATAGTTCATGGATCTTGAAAAGGTTTGTGGGAGATCCAGAAAACCACACGAGGTGGACAGGCGATGGATCTGTTACACGTCAAGGTTTGTGGTAAACCTGTAAAACCATAGAAGGTTGAGCATTGCTCCCTTCATTAGTATCAAGGTCATGAGTCACATAGTTTGACATGCTCCACAGAGGTGAGCATACTGCAGATGAGAGTGTGTATGTTTTTCCCATGTTCACACTAAGGGGGTGAATGTTAGGAATAATATTAGATATTGTGAACATTATTATGAGTGTGGAAATAAATAATATAATGTAATACAACTATTTATGAGTTGTTAACTCATGTAAATAGTTGTAATTAGAATAGGGTTGTTGTGAGAGAATAATGGGAATGAGAGTTTGAATGAGATATTGTGAGGATTAGGAGAGAGATATGTGGGATGAGTGTTGACTCCTAGAATCAAGGAGATCAAACTCTATATATGTAAGCTTCCTCTATGTATTTGAAATCCTCAAGGTTTTTTAATATCAATATATTATATTTCGGTGTTATATAGTTTTCATTTAATGCAAAGCTCTTTCAAATCCATCAGGTCCCTCACCTTTACATTCAATAACTTTGATTTTAATTTCAAATCATTCTTTGGGTCCTTTTATCTTCCCGGTTCAGATTTATTAGAATATTTAACTTATAGAAGGCTATATAAGCAAGTCATTATCACCTTTTAACTGATATGACATTCTCACAAGATACTATTGTAAATTTAACTCTAAAATCACTCAAAGGGGTCCTAAATATTCCTAAATCAAATATACACACTTCTAAATTAATCCATACTACAAGTATGAATCGAGTTAACTATGTCAAAGAGTATAGCTTCCTTATTTCCAATCATAAAAATGTCCTAGAACCATGTTGAGTACATTCTATACTATACAATTAGTCTGCTATCTTGGTGTCAAGAGAAAATAGGGAATCCCTAGGGTCTTGGTTATCTATTAAAACTCAAATAAGCACCTAAGAAAACTATATGAGGATTGATACCACAATGAGGGTATACATTCAAGAATTTGGATTGCTTCAAAAGGTAGTTGTCTTGCTAAGCGTAGTACAACCTCAACTCATGCATGTGTTTTATACTTTTGGTTTTATAATGTTTTGATTAAGAGTTTTATAAGTTTCTATGGTTTCCAATTTGTTGTAGGTTGTTAGGGGTCATCCATGAGGTTTGTGAGAAAGAATAACCAATGTAAATTTTAGGGGTGAATTTTCATTAATTCACAAATATTTGGGTTTTTAAAATATATATTTGGGTAATTTTGAAGTGCTAGGTTACATTCTATTTACCCTAAAGTTTCGGTACAAGTTAATTTTTTGGGTTGATTCACCTAGTGTTTCTAGTAATAGCCAATTTTTTATATTTAAACCACCTTCACCTTGTGCACATAAGGTAATTTTTTTACCAATCAACAACATAATGTTATCGACCACGGTAGCATTATGTCTTGATGACAACATAATGTTGTACACCAAAGAGCATTACACTATTAATGCTTGGTAACATTATGTTGTTATCCCAGTATTATGTTTTCAGTTGGTAACATAATGCTATCAGATGATAGCATAATGTTTTCCATTGGTACCATTATGCTATAAACCTAAATTTTCTACTTTCGATAGAATTTTCTTTCAATTGGTGGCATTCAAAAATATTTTGAAAGTCATTTTTAGAAATTCGATAATTAATATCTATGGTTTTTTAGAAAGGGTCTTAAAATTTATATTAAGAGAAACATGGAGGGGAGTTAATTTCTAGAAAAGTGAAGAAAACAAGTTATAGTTCCATATTGTCAAAATGTCCAAGATCGTATAGTTCTAGGTTTGGACCATATAGATTAGGTCTAAACCATACAATAGTTGTAGGGTCTTTCCCCTATTTGGTTTGTAGTTTCAAAACTTTTACTGAATCATATATAGTTTGAGATAAATCTGTTTCACTACCTTACACATCCCGTCATGGCCCAACTCGGGACAACGAAACAAACCAGAAATTACTAAAATTTTGGGATAAGTTTTTTTATTTTTATAAATGTGATCTATAATTACTAATGCTCTACTTAACCCCTTCCATTAATGTTTAATTTATAATACTTATTCATTTCTCCAAAAATGCCTAAAACCCTAATCCAACACAATTAGATCATTTAATTCTACTGAAAATAAATTTAAAAGCACAAGGTTTGCTAAAGCTTTACAACCCCATTTTAAAAAAAAATTAGTTAGTCTCCCCTTTTTAATTATTTTTCAAACCCAAATAAAGGCACATGACTTCAAGTGTGTAGGATTAAATGGGTCCCCAGATCAAATACATCTTAACCATTGATCTTTTTTTTTTTTTTGCCCTAAAATGACCTAAGTTTCCCTATCTTTTCCTTTTTCTTTCATTTGAGTTTCTTTCCTATTTTCCTTCTTTTTCTTTTCATTCTGGTTCTCATTTTATTTTTCTCTCCCTTATTGCAGGTTGTGGGGAGGAAGCTATGGAATTGGTTCTTCTCCTTATTTTGAAAACCCTTATTAAATTTTGTTAAGGAGATTCATATATTAACAACAATATGTTTTTTTTATATTGGGTTTGATTCACACATTTATGTGTTTGAAAGAGGGGGACGGATGTGGTTTTTTTTTCCACACAGGTGGAGGAGTTTGGGCCGCAGCAATGGTGGTGGTGTGGAGGGCGGCATGGGGAGGTGTGGGTGTTGTGGGGCAGCGGCGGAGGCTGGGTGTGCGGGAGGCCACGGGGGGCGGCAGGGGGCACTGCAAGTGGTCGGGGGTAGATTTTTGTGGGGAGGGGAACGTGTGTGGGAGAGGGCAGCGGCGGTGTGTGTGGGAGAGGTGGCGGGGAGGGCACACGAGGGACGGAGTCAGGAGTCGAGTCACCGGAGGCGGGACGACAGCCCCAAAGGGGCAGCGTGGGGTTAGCGGGAGGGGGCAACACCCCCATGGGTAGATACAGGGGTGCGGGGGGTATTGATCGCCATTTTTTTTGTTTTGTTTTAATGTGCGAGGGGTAGGTTTTTTATAAACCCCACCAATGTTTATTTTTTTGTTTTTTTGAAATTTTTTTATTTATTAATCTATTTATTAATAGAACATATTTTAATATTACTCAATATTTTGTGTTAAAAGAAGGTAAACCAGGCCTTTTTCCAATAAAAATAAGTCTTATTCCTAAAATAAATTTGCGAGGAGATAACTTAATCAAGCATGATTGTTTAATATGAGCAAAAAATTAAGTTCTCATGGGAAGAATTCAAGACTATTCTTATTCCATGTATTATTGTTACCAACAACACCATACAAGAGGGAAAACTTTCTTTTCAAATGCAATTAAAGATTATATCATATTCTTAACATGGGAGATTCTCAACATGGAAGTATACATATGTTTTTTAAAAAAGAAAGACATATCCAGGGAGCTATACATTTTCTCTTATAAAAGGAGACTACAATCAACTTTCATATTAAAGAAGATCACTATTACAATGGTTATTTTTTTTTTTTTTCAAGGATTGAAGTTCAAAGTAAACAAATATACCCAAATACAAAACTACTCTAGAAGGCTCATAACAAGACTTCCTACAAGCTTGAGAAGAGAGGTTGCTCAAGAGTGACTTACACTCGTTTAAAGAAATTTACAAACACAAAGAAGAGATTTACCACAATGGAGACTCTATTAAATCATTCCTTGCAAGGGACAAGAAGTAATGACCACCATAGAATGTAAGAGATAAGGAGATCCAATCCAACAATCCACTTTCAACATAAGATCCCCATGTACAATGCCTTCAAGAGAACCAAAAAGGAGAGAGAGCTTGTTTGCCACCCAACCATAGGCATCATCACATGCCTCTCCCAAGGTTGGGATGCATGATAGCCTCCCCTAAGCCCATGGGAAAGAGGAAAACAACCACAACTTGCACAAGATGGAGGTGGACTAACAATGTTACAAGCACATAGAAATAGGACACATACAAACAAGACTTCAAAATTTACAAGGAGGAGAACCCATGTTCTTCCTCAAAAGTGGGTAAGAGAGGAGAAAGTTCTCGAAAAGTTATATTCCAAAATGCTTGCACAAAGAAAAAATCTCCCTACTCTCCTTATTGCTCCTAAATTCAATCAAAATCCTCCTTATTCCTCCACCCTTTCTCTAAGTCCTTCTTGGAAGGATTCTCAAACCCCAAAAGGGTTTTCTTACCAAGAATGGGGAAGGAGATTCAAACCAAATGAATCAACTTCCCCACCTCAACCATTGAGGGGAAACACTCAGACCCTACAAGGCTTGTCCATCAAGCCTTGAGGATTGAGAGGGAAAATTCCCTCTCTCTTCCCCCACACTCCAAAACTCCATCATGCCATATGATGGAGGGAGTAAAACAAACAACAACCAAATAACAAAATCATGCAACCCAACTCGGATAAATGCAACAGAAGAAAAAGACATAAGAGCCTACCTCAAGGAAAGCTCTCCAAAAAGCTTTCCAACTTCAAATTTCTCCACACCTTGACTCAAGCCAATCTCCAAGCTCTAAAATCCACAAGCATCCCAAATAAGAAGCTCTAAAAATAAATTCCCTCTCTTTTCCCATGAATGGGAATTTGAAGAAGAGCAAGCAAGAATCCTCACCAATGAGGGGGTGACATGTGTCACCCCTCTCCCTCATCAAGGTCAAAGATGCCAAAACAAAAGAGAGAAAGGGTAAAATTATATTTTTCCCTCTTCTCCCACATTCCCTTAAATGTTAGCAAGACAAAACTAGTGGAACTTTTGATAAAAACTCAAATCCACATCCCTTACATGGATGTGACTAAACAAGAGGTAAAAAGGGAGGGAAAACTCCCTCTAGCCTTGAAAATAAGCCTCCCTACCCATTAGGTAGGGTCCAAGGGCTCATTTTTATGTTACGGGAACTCCCAAGCTAAAAAGGGGTCCCCAAAAATGCCCAAAATACCCTAATTTAGGGTTTTACATTTTTGGCACAAGGGTAGAGGGTGTGGGGACCACCCAAGGGTCTCACATGTGACCCTAAACCCTTGTGATTAAGTGACTAAAAAAAACAAAATCAAAATTTAATGAAAGTGGGATTATTAACTCCTAAAACAAGTTTACAACTCCACTAACAACCCTAAACAAAATTAATAATTCAAAGAACAATACATTACAAAATTGGGGTCACTCATAGTGCCCCAAAATAATAATCTCCTATACTAAGGATTCACGAAATGAACATGGCTAGGACTCACCGTGGGCCTCTTGCCATGCAAGATTATGTAGCTGGCTTGAGTCCCATGTACTCCTATAAACCTATCACTGCACACTCATTGCAACATTAACCGCACTTTTTCCGATACAATATAAATCAATGACATAGTAAGAGATCAATAAGTTCTACACTAGTCTAACATCCTCTCACAGAAATCAAAATGCGACAACATGCAAAATTATATTCAATATTCCAAAAGTTAGACAAGATGATAAAGTGACATATAACCATGGAATTCAACATGTAACAACCATCCATCAATATAATTATGTTCCAAAACACGACATCATATCCATTAGTATCCATGAAATTATAAGAAAATGTGACAATATATAAATTAAGCTAAATTGGTGCTATATGCCCGTAATGTCCACACATGTCTAATAAGATCCAATCTACTAATATAATGTCCACGATATAACAAAAGTCTATAAAATCATGCCTATGAGCAAAGAAACAACAAGCTCTTGAGCTATAAAAGTGTGGGCACTACATCCCCTCTATTAATATTAGACTTCCTCACGAAGTCACTTTGAAAGAGATAGGGATATCTAGCCCTCAAGGGTGTCGCATCCTCCCAGGTAGCTACTGTCTCATTATATCGGTCCCACTATACTCTAACCTGGTCCAAGTCTTGACCCCAAAGGGCCAACCTCCGGTGCTCTAGAATGCGTACGGGCTCCAGTCTTCACTGTCCTCCATCCTCTACCTGTAATGCCGACCAATCCAAAACATGAGAAGCATCAGGTACATATCTACATAGTACAGAAACATGAAAAACATCGTGGGCCTGTGCAAGGCGTGGTGGAAAATCTAGGCAATAGGTAACTAGACCGATGACCTCTAAAATATCAAAAGGCCCCACAAAACGAGGCGATAGCTTAGAAACCTTTCCATTATAGATAGGACTCTTATGTGGATGAACCCTCAAGAAGACTTTGTCACCCACTGAAAAGTGATGATCAATCCTCTTGGTGTCTGCATATGCCTTTTGGCGTGCTCTAGCCTGCTCAAGATGTTGTCTAATAAGCACAACCTGCTGCTCTAAATCCTGAAGATAGGCTGGTCCCAGAATAATCCTATCATCTAGTCTATCCTAACTCAAAGGTGTCTTGTAAGGTCATCCATACAAAGCTTGGTAAGGACCCATATTAATGGAACTATGATAGCTGTTGTTGTAGGAAAACTCAACTAAATGCAAATAATCTTCCCATTTCTCTCTTTGATCCATGACATACATTCTCAACATGTCCTCCAACACTGATTAATCCTCTCTGTCTGTCCATCTGTCTTTGGGTGATAAGCTGAACTCAAATTAATCTGAGTATCCAGAGTGGCCTGAAAAGAAGTATAGAAAACTGAAGTGTAGATGGTATCCCTATCATTGATGATGGTCTTCGGAATCCCATGCAACCTAACGATGTCCTCCATAAATACCTTGGCAATGGCCTATGCATTATAGGTGACCTTGGTTGGTGAAAAATGTGCAACCTTGGTCAATTTATCCATGGTAACCATAATGGCATCATGATGATAAGAAGACATAGAAGTCCGACTATGAAATCCATGGAAATCACATCCCATTTCCACTCTGGAATATCATGGGAGTGTAAAAGTCTGCGGGATGAGAATGCTCTACCTTGACCCTCCGGCACTCAAGGCAACATGTAAAAATCTACTATGTCTGTCAAGACAAGCTAATAATATAACTCCCTCGATCGACATGCATTTTCTTCACTCTTGGATGTGCCACATAAGGGGCTCGATGAGCCTCTGTGAGGATGAAGTTACGCGATCAACTAACTTAGGCATGTAGATGCACTGTGGAATCGAAGAAAACCATTTGCCTCTAAAACACACCCAGGATATCTACCCTCAAGAACCCCGAGACTCTAACATCTGTCTAGCTCCTTCATAAAATCTATCCTCCGGAAGGTGCTCAAGAATCCTGCCTCTCAAATCTAATTGAAGTGTCAAAGAAGAAAACATATGTCGTTGTCTACTAAGCACATCTGCAACAACATTTTCTTTCCCTTTGATATACTAAAACTCCATGTCATACTCACATAGGAACTCCATCCAACACCATTGACGAGCATTGAGGTTTGGCTGTGAGAAAATAGGCTGCAAACTCTAATGATCTGTCCTCAAAATGAAAGGCCTACCCAAAAGGAAATGTCTCTAATGCACTAGAGAATGTACAACTGCAGCGTAAGCTCCAAGTCATGAGTAGGATAATTAAGCTCGTATTCCTTGAGCTTACGAGACTCAAAGGAAATAACACAGCGTTCTGCATAAGAACTACTCCCAAACCCTCTAGTAATGCATCAGTACAAACAAAAAAATCCTCTGTCAAGTCTGAACTGCCAAGATGGGCATCATGGTTAACCTTTCCTTAAGAAACTGAAAGGCCTGCTCACACTTCTTTGACCAATCAAACTTCTTCCATTTCCTCTGAAGAGAAGTGATAGGGTGAGCAATCCTAGAAAAGTCTTGAATGAACCTTCGGTAATACCCGCCAAACACATGAAACTCCTTACCTCGATAAATGATGTGGGTGTCTTTGGCTAGTCCAAGATAGCTTTCAGTATCTTAGAGGGATCTATAGAGATACCTTGCACTGAAATGATATGACCCAAATCTTGAATCTCTGTGCAAAGAAGCTACATTTTCCAAGTTCCCATACAACTTCGCTCTCTCAAAACTTGAAGTACACATCTCAAATGCTCCTTGTGTTCCTCCTCGGAATGAGAATATATCAATATGTCATCAAGGAACACTAAGACAAAGTGATCCGAAATGTCCTACTACACCATTCATGAGGCTCATGAAGACAACTGGGCATTGGTCAAACCAAATGGAACCATTGTGAACTCATAATGCCCATAACGTGTGTGGAAAGCTGTCTTATGGATGTCTCGCATCTCGATATGTGTAACTGATGGTATCTTAACTTGAGATCAATTTTGGAGAACACTCTCACTCCCTGCATCTGAACAAACAAGTCATCAATCCTAAGGAGTGGATAACGGTTCTTTATTGTGACTTTTTTGAGCTACCTGAAGTCTACACAAAGTTTGAGAGAACCGTCCTTCTTTTTCACAAATATGATTGGTGCTCCCCAAGGAGATACACTAGGGTGAATGAGACCCTTATCCAATAATTCCTCTAATTGAATCTTGAGCTCATGAAGCTCTGGGGTCATCATTTGATAAGGTGCCCTAGAAACTGGTGCTGATCTAGGTACTAAATCAATGGTGAAATCCACCTCTCTCGGGGTGGTAACCTTGGAAGCTCACTTGGAAACACATCTGCATACTCCCTCAAAACTATATGATCATCTAAGGGTGAATGCTCTAGAATACTCTCAGATCAATCACTGATGGTAATAGCAAACAACTGACACCCCTTACGCATACTCGCTTGAGTTTCTTAGCCGATATCATGCACAAGGAGATAGGTCTCTGCATCCCTGATATCACAATGTGGACTCCCGAGATCATCCCGACACTCAATGACCTTATTTTTACAATTCACCTTAGCTCGATGAGTCTCGAGCCAATCCATACCCAAAACTACCTGATAGGAACCTAGAGGGATAACTCGGAGGTCAAGAGTAGTAGAGAAGGCTCCTAAATCAAGTACGTAACTCTCCACATACGAGTCCACGGTGAGTTTGGCCCCAGAGGCCAACTCAACCTACCAACTATCTAGTTACCTAGACATCACTAGCCCACACCTTTTGGTCCACTATAGAAGGTGATATAAAGAAATCAAGCACATGAATCAAAAGTACTAAGAGAAAGAAATACCTCACGATAGTACCTATCATCTCAATGACTTGTGCCTAATGCTCGGCTTTGCGGTTGTCAGCCAATCACATGCATATACATAATGAGCGCATCCTACATCACCCACCATCTTCTCAGATCTAGTAGCTCTCTGTGTATCTATGGTATTGGGTTTGTGCGGGCACATGCACACATAGTGATAAGGAGATCCACAGATAAAACATCCTACTATACCCCTCTGAGATGGGGTCCCTCCTGTACTCTGGTGTACTCGATCATGCCGGTCTAACCTAGTAGGCTCGCTTTATGTGCGAGCTGGTTGTGCATGCTTTGAGTACCTATCTCCTATCCTGGCTCCACCAAAACCTCCTCTAAAATACCTCTCTAAAATCCTGTGTCTAACTAGCCCCACGTTACGAGTGGCCTCATTGCACAGTTCCGCTGTCATTGCGGGTGTGGTGGAGCCCTCGTGGCTGCTAGTGGAGGCCAAAATCCTCCTCTAGGGGTGGTGTAGTACCAAACAAATGACCTCGACTCTAAAAGGCTCATATCCTCTCAAACTTTCTCTTGTTTCATCTCGGTGCTCTGTGCCTTGGTCTTGTTTTCTTGACTAAGTAGGCCTTCTCAACGGCCTTCTCAAGTGTGGGAGGAGACAACATCCTAATCACTCTGCATGTATGTCTACATTAAGGCCTCGAATAAACCTATTAATCTGTAATTTCTCATCTTGTAGGTAGTCCACATTTCACTTTGTAAAAGATCCAGATTCCGCTCTCATACTGTCTTTCTTGTCATGTGCGAGATCCTGCCGTAAGTCATGAAACTCATTGATCCTCTTCTACACAAAATGCTCTGACATATAACGAGCCCTGCAACAATCCTCAAACATCTCCCAATTCATTGTCTCTCGAGTTAGATGGAGCTTCCGCTCCTCATTCCTCCACCAAACGCCTTTTGCGTCTCGGAGGAGGTGTATAGCGAACTTTGCCTTGACATTTCTCTCATACGAGTGCAATCCAAAGCAACTATCCAAACTAAGGAGCCACGACTCAACCCCAAAGCCATTTGTAGAGCCGGTGTAGGAGGGCGGCTGCAAGCGAAGGAGATCCCCGATCACGCCACTGTATCTCGATCATGGCGATATAGTCCAACGGGAGAAGGGGTCACCTATCCTCGAATGGTCCCTCGAGACCGTGGCCAGTGGATACGAAAACCTTGAACAAATTGGGCAGAGGCTACCCTCTCGTGATAAATGGAAGGGCTACATGACCTCTCCCGCCTCGATGTATCATGCTCACGGTGGCTCTAAAAGCATGTCCTCACCTAATGGCTCCTTGTCTCCTAATGGTGCCTCCACTCTCATCTCCTGTGGTGTTGGTAGACGCTGCTTCACAACACCTATTAGCTGGTGCAAGGCCTCTAATATCCCGAGGCCCAAATTTGGGTGCCGGATGCTTTCGCATGGGCATTACACTACACCCCATGCCTCTCAGCGATCGACCTTGCTTGGGTGCCATCCCAGTGCACGAGTAGCGAGAAAATATTAATTTAAAACTTAATGGTTGTGGAGAGTGTTTAATTATTATTATTATTTTATCCATTTATTAAATTTAATGTTATTAATATTACCATTAGTTATTTCAATTAGTTACCCAGGGTCCGTGTGTGTGAACCTCAAGCTTTGATACCAACTGTCATGGCCTAACTCGGGACAATAGAAACAAACCAAAAATTACTAAAATTTTGGGATAAATTTTTATTTTTTATAAATGTGATCTATAATTACTAATTCTCTACTTAACCCTTCCATTAATTTCTAATTTATAATACTTATTCATTTCTCCCAAGAAAATGCCTAAAACCCTAATCCAACACAATCGTGTATTATTTTACTCTACTGAGAATGAATTTAAAAGCACAAGGTTTCTTTAAGCTTTACAACCCCTTTTTTTTAAAACTTAGTTAGTCTCCCCTTTTAATTATTTTTCAAACCCACATAAAGACACATGATATTAAGTGTGTAGGATTAAATGGGTACCCTAGGATCAAATACATCTTAACCATTGATTTTTTTTTTTGCCCTAAAAATGACCTAAGTTTCCCTATCTTTTCCTTTTTCTTTCATTTGAATTTCTTCCTATTTTCCTTCTTTTTCTTTTCATTATAGTTCTCATTTTATTTTGCTCTCCCTTATTGTAGGTTGTGGGAGGAAGCTGGAATTGGTTCTTTCCTTATTTTGAAAACCCTTATTAAATTTTATGTTAAGAGATTCATATATTAACAATGACAATATGTTTTTTTATATTGGGTTTGATTCACACATTAATGTGTTTGAAAGAGGGGGCGGATGTGGTTTTCATATAGGTGGAGGAGTTTGGGCTGCAACAATGGTGGTGGCGTGAAGAGGCGGTGTGAGGAGGTGTGGTTGTTGTAGGAAGCGGATGTTGAGTGCACGGGAGGCCACGGGTAGGGGCGCGGGGGCGCAGGCCGCTAGGGTAGAGTTTTGTGGGGATATAACATGTGTGGGAGGGAGGCGGTGGTGACACGTGTGGGAGAGGTGGTAGGGGAGGCCACGCTGGGGACGGGAGTCGGAGTACGACTAGAGGGGGGCGGGATAGGCCCCAAAGGCGGCAATGTGGGGTTATACGGGAGGGGGGGTATGCGCCCCACAAGTTAGAGAATGGGTACAATATAGAGTGCGGTATACGGGGTTTGGCCCTCCCGCCATTTTTTTTTGTTTTGTTTTAATGCATATATACGGTGGGGGTTACTTTATATATGTTTATTATTTTTTTTTTGAGAAAAATTTATTTATTAATCTATTTATTAATAGAACGTATATATATATATATATATATATATATATATATATATATATATATTTATATATATATATATATATATATTATTATGTTTATATTTAATATTTCATTTAAAATATTTATACGTATCATATATATACACATATATCCTTTTATAAATAGTATATATATCTATATGTAAAATAAGATTATATTCCATCTAAAAGTAATGCACTTTTAAAACAAAAAAGTACAAGAGTTTTAAATATAACAACCAACAATACTCATTTTCTTTATTTTACCAAGATCAAGCTGATTAATATAAGTTACTCTATATTTTGTGTTAAAAGGAAGGTAAACCAGGCCTTTTTCCAATAAAAATAAGTCTTACTCCTAAAAGAAATTTGCAAGGAGAACTTAATCAAGCATGATTGTTTAATATGAACAAAACATTAAGTTCTCATGAGAAGAATGCAAGACTATTCTTATTCCATTTATTATTGTTACAACAACATTACCATACAAGAGAAAACTTTCTTTTCAAATGCAATTAAAGATTATATCATATTCTTAACATGGGAGATTCTCAACATGGAATGCATACATATGTTTTTTAAAAAATAAAGACATATCCCGGAGCTATACATTTTCTCTTATAAAAAGGAGACTACAATCAACTTTCATATTAAAGAAGATCACTATTACAATGGTTATTTTTTTTTTTTTTTTCAAGGATTGAAGTTCAAAGTAAACAAATATACCCAAATACAAAACTACTCTAGAAGGCTCATAACAAGACTTCCTACAAGCTTGAGAAGAGAGGTTGCTCAAGAGTGACTTACACTCGTTTAAAGAAATTCAAACACAAAGAAGAGATTTACCACAATGGAGACTCTAATAAATCATTCCTTGCAGGGACAATAAGTAATGACCACCATAGAATGTAAGAGATAAGGAGCTCCAATCCAACAATCCACTTTCAACATAAGATCCCCATGTACATTGCCTTCAAGAGAACCAAAAAGGAGAGAGAGCTTGTTTGCCACCCAACCATAGGCATCATCACATGCCTCTCCCAAGGTTGGGATGCATGCTAGCCTCCCCCAAGCCCATGGGAAAGAGGACAACAACCACAACTTGCACAAGATGGAGGTGAACTAACAATGTTACAAGCACATAGAAATAGGACACATACAAACAAGACTCCAAAATTTACAAGGAGGAGAACCCATGTTCTTCCTCAAAAGTGGGGAAGAGAGGAGAAAGTTCTCCAAAAATTATATTCCAAAATGCTTGCACAAAGCAAAAATCTCCCTACTCTCCTTATTGCTCCTAAATTCAATCAAAATCCTCCTTATTCCTCCACCCTTTCTCCAAGTCCTTCTTGGAAGGATTTTCAAACCCCAAAGGGGTTTCCTTACCAAGAATGGGGAAGGAGATTCAAGCCAAATGAATCAACTTCCCCACCTCAACCATTGAGGGGAAACACTAAGACCCTACAAGGCTTGTCCATCAAGCCTTGAGGATTGAGAGGAAAAATTCCCTCTCTCTTCCCCATAACTCCAAAACTCCATCATGCCATATGATGGAGGGAGTAAAACAAACAACAACCAAATAACAAAATCACAATTTCAAGCAACCAATCTAACAACTATAAATGTAACAAAGAAAAAGACATAAGAGCCTACCTCAAGGAAAGCTCTCCAAAAAGCTCTCCAACTTCAAATTTCTCCACACCTTGACTCAAGCCAATCTCCAAGCTCCAAAATCCACAAGCATCCCAAGTAAGAAGTTCTAAAAAAAATTCCCTCTCTTTTCCCATGAATGGGAATTTGAAGAGGAGCAAGCAAGAATCCTCACAAATGAGGGGGTGACATGTGTCACCCCTCTCCCTCATCAAGGTCAAAGATGCCAAAACAAAAGAGAGAAAGGGTAAAATTGTCTTTTTGCCCTCTTCTCCCAAATTCCCTTAAATGTTAGCAAGACAAAACTAGTGAAACTTTTGATAAACACTCAAATCCACATCCCTTACATGGATGTGACTAAACAAGAGGTAAAAAGGGAGGGAAAACTCCCTCTAGCCTTGAAAATAATCCCCCCTACCCATTAGGTAGGGTCCAAGGGCTCATTTTTATGTTACAGGAACTCCCAAGCTAAAAAAGGGTCCCCAAAAATGCCCAAAATACCCTAATTTAGGGTTTTGCATTTTTGGCACAAGGGTAGAGGGTGTGGGGACCACCCAAGGGTCTCACATGTGACCCTAAACCCTTGTGATTAAGTGACTAAAAAAAATAAAATCAAAATTTAATGAAAGTGGGATTATTAACTCCCAAAACAAGTTTACAACTCCACTAACAACCCTAAACAAAATTAATAATCCAAAGCACAATACATTACAAAAATTGGGGTCACTCATAGTGCCCAAAATAATAATCTCCTATACTAAGGCTTCACATGAAATGAACATGGCTAGGACTCAGCCCAGTGGGCTCTGTGCAAGATTATGTAGCTGGCCTGAGTCCCACGTTCTCCTATAAACCTGTCACCTGCACACTCATTGCACACATTAACCGCACCTGATCTGATACAATATAAATCAATGACATAGTAAGATATCAATAAGTTCTACACTAGCCTAACATCCTACTAAAATAAAAATGTGACAACATGCACAATTATATTCAATATTCCAAAAGTTAGACAAGATGATAAAGTGACATATAACCATGGAATTTCCACATGCAACAACTATCCATCAATATAATTATGTTCCAAAACACAATATCATATCCATTAGTATCCATGACATTATAAGAAAATGCAACAATATAGAAATTAAGCTAAATTAATGCTATACGCACGAATGTCCACACATGTCTAATAAGATCTAATCTCTAATATAATGTCCACGATATAACAAAACTCATCAAAACATGCCTATGAGCAAAGAAACAACAAGCTACTTGAGCTATAAAAGTGTGGGCACTACACATCCAAATAATTCCTAAAACATGATGTATAGCTAATTCTATCTATTCTCATTTGTATTTGAGCAATTACTTACCATTTATTAATCATTTGAATAAATTCAAGTTTGAATACCTTACTCTAATTGTTTATAATTTATGTTGGAAGTTAATTATATGATAAAATTATACATATTACAAATCCTTACATCCTCTTTAGTGTTTTGTAATTTTCACACCTAAACTCTAACTATGTTGTAAAATTTATGACTTTGGCTCTTGAATAGAGCATAGAAATAAAAATATAGTCACCCCAAGGTCTCTTATTGTAAGTTGTAGTCATTATATTTCATCATGCATGTCGTTCAATATTCTATGATTATTAATTCAAACCTAATAGACCATTCCTTCCAGGGGATCAATTTGAAGTTTTCATTTGCCTTCAAATGTATTTTAACTTGTCATTGAGTGGTGTTTAAAAATTTGTAATTTAAAATTTAAAATTACATGTCAATACTGAAATGAGGTCACTTATGATACTTTTTCATTAAAAGGGCCAACTAAAAACAACTTGTCATACAAACATTAAATGCTTATGTTAATTTTTATAAATATTGAATTCATTTTCTACGTTAAATGAATAATTGTAGGAGTTCATAATTCATACTTACTTTCTATTTTCTACGTTAAAAAATATTCTTTCACTTAAAAAAATACCAAAAAAATCTAGGGAAGTAATGATGAAACACCAATAAAAATAAAATAGTTAAGTGTTTTCTATTTCCATGATATAAATATTAGTTTTATGATTTTCTAGCCATTAAATAAATTTGGGGATTTTATTCTTAATTCCCTTATTTTATTTTAGAAATTAGGTTCTTAAATATTAATTGTCTCTCTTAATTTTGTATTCAAATTCTTTGTTAAGATAATAATCCTAATTGTTATGCCTCTAAGTTAACAACTTCAATAGTGTGTGTCAATAGATAGTTGGATTATTTAAGGACTCAAGCTTGAGCATGCTCTAAATTACTCTTGTATTCAAAATATATTAATTTATGTAGTATTAAACCACATTTCGATTTGAAAAAAGTCATATATTTTACATTTTTTTGTATGTAATCAATATTTTGTGATTATTAATACAACATTAAAAATACTTTAGAAAATTACAATTTTGTTGATCACTCTAAATTGTCTAACAAATCTTATTCATAAATAACAAATAGTTTGTTTCTTTTGGAATATTATTATTGTTTATACCAACAATTTCAGACCAATGCAAAAGGAAATTTTGTTTATAGCCTTGAAAAATTTAAGATGGAAAATATATGAGAAGTAAAATATAAGTTTTGTTGTGAATCTACATAAAGCACATCTGAAGAAGACTATGTTTAAGGCATGAGATTAATGTGGTGTAGATGAAATGTGGAAAGATTAATTCCATAATGTAATGAGACTATGAAAATAGTTCTCTCTACACTTCCCATATGTACATCGGGCCATGCAGTGATATAATATTTTATAAGTTAAATCGCAATCAAAATATTGAGAGGTCTATACTTGTTTTAGATACATTAAACACATTAATGTTTTTCTCTTTTTTCTCAAAAGTTGGATATAGTATCCAAGGTGGAATGAGGTAACTATGAGGAATAAAAAAGAAAGAAATATAACATACCTCTTCCTTTCGTGATGACAAGTTGAACATATAATTACTTTTTTAAATCTTGATTATTTAATTTAACTACCGTTCAAGAATTTTAGATGATTTTCAATATTTAATAATTTTCTACTTTTTCCAATTGTTCTTTATAAAATAATCAAATAAATATTGAAAGGTGACTAATATATTTATTTTTTCAATGACTTGAGGCATGGCAATCTATTGTTTAATTCTGTCATAACTTCAAAGGACAAAGAGATTAATTATTACCTTCAGGTAATTAAAATATGGGGAGCATTTCATATTTGATCAGCTGATTCCCTCATTCTAGTAAGTTCTATTATCATCTTACTGGCAGAGTTACATACCGGGGATAGCAAATGTTGGAATGTATATATCATTTGTTAAATTTTTTCTCATCTCGATAAGAGTCGAAGTTTTATCATACATTGATATACTAAATTGCATGAATATATGATACATAAAGTCAATGTACATCACATCGATTTCCTTATTATTCCATGAGTACTAATGTTAAATAATTTACTCTGTTCCTCTTCGTATATTAAGAAACATGCTTAGGATGAAATCCCTTTATGCGATGCCAAAAAACCCACTTGAGACCCAAGAACAACCTAGGATTAGTTAGGAGAGAGATTATGAGATAAATTTTTTCGTTTAAACCAAAAGTATGGTCGACCAAGTGATCTCCAAACAACTTCCAAAGATTCACAAGCAATGCTTGATGCCAGCATTATTTTTCATAACTTTTATGGACAATCCACATAGGGTAATAAAAGATCACAAGGTCAAACTAGGGTTAGACAATCAATTCAAGTTTGTTGAGGACTTTCTCGTATGATACCTTCTATACGAAGCTTATAAGTATTCCACCTTATTGTTGATCTCAAGGATTTACTTTGCACTCAAAGCAATTCCCAAAACATCCCGATTTAGATAGGAAATTTCCTCAAATTCCCTTCATAGGTTCGGGTGAGGATATAAAGGAAGTCATCGGGCCTAACTCATATTTCTCATCTTATGGGCCGCTACAGACACTTCATGAAAGTTTTCCCAAGTAGTGGTTTATTTGGCTTCTGAGGGAAGAAGAGGCTCCCACATATTTCCCCAACTCATTAAGGAAATCTGGGGACTCATCCTACAGAGAAATTTCACCTGCCGAGGCATCAAGTAGGACCTGGGTGATGTGGGATAGCAAATTTTTCATTGCATTGGCTTCGCGTATTGGTAATGAACTTTAGGTCACTTTTTATCTTTCGCGAGCAAAAACTAGTGGACAAAGGATTTTACGCTACTGCATAAATAGCCTCAAAGACGACATGTGTCGCAAGATTTCAAGTCACTACGACTGAAAGTCTGGGCCACGAGGATATCATTTGGACTTTCTCCTTTTTCCGAAAATTGCAGTAAGAACTTAAAATACTTATATGCTCCACGATGTACAATTTTTAGAGGTATCCGCATTTCTTCCCTTAAGGCTCGTGACACCAATGAGTCTAGGCTCTACGTGACAAGGTTGCCTATGAAATGTGGAGAAAACTTAGGGAAATTTTCCACATTAGGCTTTTACGAGAACTAAAGCGAACTGTTTTTGAATGGTGATCCACTGGAAAACATTCCTGAGTCGGTCTTTAAGTGATCACAATGTGTCGCATTAGAACTCGATCGGTTCATAACATATAACTCAGCTCACGAGAAAGCTTAGAGAATCTTCCAAACTCACTTTTTCAAAAAAAATATGTAGTGATAGTTTTTCTTAAACGCTCTAGAATTAAATTATTCCAAAGTGATAGATGAACTTCGCTAAGGCCCGTATAACACTGATCTAGAACATAGTATTTGAAAAATGAGTCATCTTTGTAAATATCTCAATGCCTCTAGGTGCACATTACTTATCATCATAAGGGATTTGAATTTGACTAAATTTAAATTAGTCTCAATATATCACAAAACATTCTTGTGGATGGTAGCTTTTAAAAGGGAATTCCTTAATTTTAACTTATGAAATTTTAATCAACCTTGATATTACTCCTGATTTGGAACTTTATCATAAATTAAATGGAAATTATTATTAGATGGATTTAGGGCCATGGATATGCGAAGGTAAGTTTGTTATTATTGAGTCTCAATTTCGATGAATTTACAAATGTTCTTAATGACAAAGATGTAGATAAGCAGTTTGACCATAATAAGGCAAGTTAGTGGCTAGCTTAAGTTTTGCTTTCATAAAAATTCCTCAAGTGTTAATGTTCTAGACCAAGAATTTCTTTATTTAAATATTAGATGTCCAAATTTGTTAATGTTTCATTTTTTGTTTCAATTTCTTTGTCACATTAGGTTTGAGTACTCATGCGGGATTTTGGATTGGCAATCACATTTCTAGTTTCAAAAAGTGACTAAAGCAAAATCCGTGATTAAAGGGTCTATTTAACTCATTTGGTCTATATCGATTACAGTGATTAGAATACGTTCGCAGCTTTTGTGTCTACATTGTTTAGCTTGATTCAATTAAAGGGACTATTCAAAACTAAAATGCAATTTTTTTTTCAAATTTTACATTTAGGAAAGATAAATTTTGTATTTTTCACCTCACTCATCTTCTTCTTGCAAATGTGAAGATTTAAACACTACATAAGTAATGAAATAGTGATCGATTCCAATACAATAATGCAATTTTGAGAAATCTAATACATTACATTTAGTATGGGATTTGGCATAGACTACTTATTATTTCTTTCATTCCTCAAATTCATCATACAAACTTTCCTCTGGACTAATTTGAGAAATAAGCATTATATCTCTTCACATTGGTCAAGATATGGATTATCTTTTTCTTCATCAAAGTCAACATGCTTTCACTTATAAGGGACATATCTAAGAGAGAATCCTAACTCGTTGGCTCATGTGAAAATCAAGTTATTTGTGAGGTCTATAATCTTTATTTTCCATTTCTTTTTGTAAACAATAACATGTGGTGTGTTCTTCCCAATTTTGAGTCCTGACAAGTGAGGAAGGCAATCTCTCCACCAGCAAGACATCAATGAAACCATGTATCTTCATTGTTATTATTATATTCACCATAGAAGATGTGAATTGACTCACTTGTAACCTTGCTTACAAACACATAAATTCACATTTAAAACACCAACCACAAACAAATGTAAGTTTGCTTCATTAGCCCATAAACCTTACTAAAGCATCAAGCAAGCTAAAAGTAGCAAGCTATAGGATGCTACTTCCTCCCCCGAAAAGGAAATGGAGTATCTGACTTGATTTCAAACAAACATAGTATGTCAAGCCACGGATGCATTCTGTATACAGTGCCACTCTAACCTACCTCCATTTCTGCCACTGCCTCCTAACCTCTTCCCAACCCACTTTATAACAGTAAAGTAGCCACTGTTTGTAGGTGACCCAATCCAGGCCTCCTTGACATATACCTCCCCAAAGCACCTTTTCCTCCCACAAAATAGAACCCCTATAAACTCTCCCACCACACATACACATACCTGACCATCTGCCATGTCACCAAACATACGAAATATTACCATAATAACAAATTTCATAAATGGCGTCCGAGGGCAGCTCCCTCGCAGTGATTTATTTCCGAGTTCCAAAACAACAAAGTTTCATCCCATTATAATTATCCCAATCAGCCAGCACAAGCATGCAACAATATTTCAACTTCTCCAAGCAAAATCCAAAATAACAAATAATTCACCACAAAAGAGAGTTTCCAAAGTTAAGCAGCAAAACAAGGCAAAACAATTTAGTTTTATAGAGAGAAAGAAGAGGAGTAAGTGGAGTCTACATAGGATGCTCCACATCTGCACATCCTCAACTTTAACCCAAAAATCAGCCATTCTCTATTACTTAATATTAATTGGGTGAATAGCCTGTGGACACTTACATACTCAAATCCAACCCCACCCTCAAAGGACTGAGAAATTAAACCCGTGAAAAGTCACGATTAAAACTGATTGTCTTGTTATTTTCGCTCTCCCAAACCATAGGTATGGACAGGTAGTAAATTTAAGAGGTATGGAAGGATTAACTCCCCCAAGCCTCAAAGTGACTTTCCGAGAAGGTGGAGTGCTTCCCACCGAGTTAACATATCACTTACCCATCTCTTACCTTACTTTAATTCAGGGCCACATGACTCTGTTAAATTGTTTCTTATGACATATTTTAATTAATTAACTTAACACCATGTTCTCACAATATCACATCATTAATGAATAATGAGAAAGGTCAATATTACCACAAAATAAAAAAAAGCAAACATAAAAAAAGACAATAGATAAATACGCTTGTGGTCACATTGGTGATGCCAGAATCAACCTTACTGCACAAACACGCAAAAAAATACAGAAACAATGCAT